>OW386287.2:131191059-131568561 GCA_936432065.2 Rutpela maculata | reverse complement strand
AGTTGTCCAATCTGTCCTCTTTTTCAAGAGAAGGAGGTTCTCCATTCCACTCGTAAGTTGTGAGTACTAATACTATTACTACTACCGTATTAAATACTCTATTCTGTGGACCTACAGGTATTTTCAGATGTAATGTAATGTTTAAATAGATTCAATTCAATAATATACTTAAATATGTACTACTATAAGCTTAAGTGTTAGTAATTTTCTCAATATTAGATAAAAGTGGGTTCCTCGTGTTTGTTTAAATAGAGATTTAAATTCAATATGACTGGTTTTCATTCTCAATATACATATCCAATTAAAAAAAAATATATCTAAAAATAACAAACGTAATTTAGCTAAATCATTGCAAGATTGGTTTTTCAGGATCAACATACAACCCGAATATTAGCTAATAAGCGCATAAGTTATTATAGTTTGGTCCAATCGCACAATTATTCTCAATGTACTAGTCAATCATCCTAAGTTGGCAAGTAGCCGCGCAGAGAGAGAAGAAATATCGTCACTGTTGGACAGAGACAAACGAGCTTCTTCAGTTAACTAGCTAGCTTAAGAAGATTAAGAAGCTTGTTTGTCTCTGTCCAATAGTGACGATATTTCTTCTTTCTCTGCGTGGCTACCTGCCAACTTAGGATTGTTGACTAGTAATAAATAGAAAAAGATTCATTTAATAAAATTTCCACTTAATTTTCATTCTTTATCTATTGTATTGATTTTTATCCATTGTATTATTTATGCTCAAAAGTGTTATCTATACATATCAGAAATTAGAAGCTTGAATCTATTAAAAAACGGACTACGATCGGAATTGTAACTTTGCTAATTTTATGCCAAAGTAACTTCGTAATGAAAACATCGCTCTTATCAATGACTGGTCTGAACTAACTGAACCTGAAACATGCTTGTGGCAGTAACTGCGTATCGCTATTAGCAAATGTAGGAAAACAGTTTTGCCACTTTCAACTGAGATTTCTCAAGCCTGTAATAATTTATAACATCCTCGTCAAACCAATATCTGCATGAACCTTGCCGTAGGTGAGGTAAAAATATAAACTTGGGTTGGTAGAACTACATAGTTCTAACAAATTACTAAATCTACTGTATCACTTTGGCGGGGCATGATATGCTGAAACTAACTAACTTCTGTTCCTGTGAAGGAGAAACAGACCTTGACCACTAACTTCCGTAACAACAGCAACGTACCCATCAAGTTATTTTCCTCTATAAAGTCGGCAAAGCTTTATTTTTTATCCACAACATTGTTTGAGTCATTCACATATTTCGAATCATATATTCTTTTTCTATAGCCCGCCACTTTATATTTATTTATAGTATTATAGACAATATTCTAGGACTGACATGGAGGTCGAATGTACTAGAAATAATTTTTGAACGTCTAAAGTAAGACTCGCTAATTTCTTTTCAAAATTTACGTTGACGTCTTTGAAGAAATATAAATATATCCACTACTATAATTTTATGTCATTAAATAAATACTGACTATATGACATACAAGCATATCAACTAAATCATGATAAAAAATGTACTTTTAACGAAACAGGTGCATACAAATAAAATCGTATATCGGGTATCACACTAAAAAGTATATATGTATCCGTATTTATGCCATCTTTGCTCAACGTTAGAAGAATTAGATTCGTTTCACTTTTGAGAAGGAGATTTCAGTTCAGTGTTTTCACTTTCACTACCCTAATCTTCAACATAGTCCAGTCAATGAAAGATTTCTAGAGAACATTTTGGAGGGGAGAATTTTTCTCTTCAGGAGTGTGTTGGGGGTAGTCAGGAGGTAAACATACTAAAAGTCCCCGCCCCTATCCCTGCCGCTTCAGGGGAGAGGGGGGTGGAAAGGTTCCTTTTTTCGATTCTTCGCTTATAACTCGGAAACGATGCGTCGTATAGGAAAAGGTAATCTATGCAAAATTAAACGTAATTAAATTTTCCACAAGAATGTTTATATTCATTTTCTTCCTATGTATTATAGTTTACGAGATGTTTGCCAGCGAAAATCGATAATTAATAAAAAAAAATCAATTATGTACCTTGGATATTTCTATCAAAGCGGTTTACCGTGGTCTGCTAATAAATCACAGTTAGAAAACAATCTCTATTTTACAACACTCGACGTATTTACTAACGTAATATTTTGTCGAAATCTAGACATTTCCTTAAATATACAGTGTGACTCACTTAAAATGAAGATACCCTTATAACTTTTTCATTTTGTTTCCGATTTGAATCAAATTTTACTCAAGTATAGAATAAATTAGGGTCTACTTGTGACCGGAAAATCAATCACCTGCTATAAAGACAAAGCTACCTGCGATACCAAAATATGAGGAAAAAGATTAAAAGTCATATTGATTTTTAATCTTACGAAGGATGAATTTTACGTAGCCACCACAAATTGCGGAAACTGAGAACCCCCCCTTTGCCAGACGAGATATCCCCCATCAATAATCAAATCAAATTTTGGTGTATGTACGTTTGTGGCGCCGATTGGATGCATTTTTTAGAATTTTTAACATTCAAAATGTTTTATTTTCTTCAGCATATTTTGGTACCGCAGGTGGCTTTGCCTTTATAGCAGGTGAATGATTTTCTGGTCATAAGTAGATCCTAATTTGTTCTATACTTAAATAAAATTTGATTCAAATCGGAAACAAAATGAAAAAGTTATAAGGGTATCTTCATTTCAAGTGAGTCACACTGTATATTTAAGGAAATTTATAGATTTCGTCAAAATATTACATTAGTAAATACGTCCAGTGTTGTAAAATAAAGATTGTTTTGTGGACTGTGATTTATTAGCAGACCACGGTAAACCGCTTTGATAGAAATATACAAGATACATAATTGATTTTTTTTTTATTAATTATCGATTTTCGCTGGCGAACATCTCGTAAACTATAACACATAGGAAGAAAATGAATATCAACATTCTTGTGGAAAATTTAATTATGTTTAATTTTGCATAGATTACCTTTTCCCATACGACGCATCGTTTCCGAGTTATAAGCGAATAATCGAAAAAAGGAACCTTTCCACTGGCCCCCCTCCTGAAGCGCTGGGGCTAGGGGTGGGGACTTTTAGTATGTTTACTTCCTGACTACCCCCAACACATCCCTGAAGAGAAAAATTCTCCCCTCCAAAATGTTCTCTACAATCCCCTTTTGGGCATTCATTGATTGGACTAACATGGGTTATCCTTTTTCATGAAATTTCAGATGTCCAATGTAAATAAAAATAGTGAGCATAAAAGTATTTTTCTTGGAAAGAGGTTGTCAAGGTAACAATTTTGTTTATTTATTATAACTTTTCTTTATACAGGGTATCGACATTTTGCAAGATGACGTGTTGTCCCAAAAGAAGTAAAAAATACTTATATATTTTTTTCTAACTCAAACCTATTTTTTTATTTAAAATTAGAAATAGGCAATGTTTTCGTTTTCAGTTTAGACAGTACAATTATAAAGAGAAGACGGAAGAGACAAGGATATCGCGCTCACCTGTCGTATTAATAATATGGATTTTACAGTGTTGCAATGTAGAAGAACTCACTACTAGGCGTCTAGGTGACGCGACACCAATTTATATTTAGAGATCGGAATTTGACGTGATTTTGATCTGTTTAGATAGTAATGAGTGATCTGACGACTTTTGGTTTTCGCTATTTTTACATAAAAAAGATCCCTATCGAAGATTTCTCTCCGACGCGATTGGAATTTGACGTAATCTGCATGTATTTACCTAGTAATAATGGTCTCTGCACTTAAAGATTTCTGGACAAATCGCAATATCAAGCTCCCGTAAGGCGACCAGAACACTGAGTATCAAACTTAGGGAATCATGGAATGCCGATGAACTCAGTTATTTAGGTCTTCCAAATGAAAACTCCACGGATTAAGACTAGGAATCAATTAAATGCAATTAGTTCAAAGAATACCATTTATTTAATAAGTATAAAATAATACAGTATAATGTGAAGGAATCACGCCTTCCTTCCCAACTAAGACAAATTACTTTTTTAACATACAAGTGAGAATGTACGCTAAAAATCGATTTGGCAGAAAAGATTCATTTAACCTCAGAATTTAATGCAAGCCTTTTAAAAAGAATTTAAAAATTTTGTATTTTGGTAATTATGGCTGACTGAAAATAATATAAAAATATTTTACAAAAAAAAAATTGGTTCGCTTATGAATAGCTTAAAGGTCCCAGATCGTGATTTTATCATTCATGGGATGGAGTTCGACTAATACATGAGTTTAATAACTTTCAGCCAGTCTTACGACGTACTTGTCCCCATGCAGGTTCAATATAGGAAAAATGACATCGAGTCACCTTTGGGCGACTTTTAGGCAAAATGGACCTTTGAGTCCTTTGTGCACCAAGGGTTTTCTCTATAACTTTAATATTTGGAATACACTGCACTTGGCTTTCCTACCATCGCTTTGTATTGATCACCCAACGCACTCGACCAGATTACGAGTAGCTGGGTGAATCCAAACTTGTTTTATGCGAGAAACCGGCTGTGTCCATTTTCATTGATTTTTTGCAAATTTTTGCTTATACGCGCTACGCCGCTTTTGCCAAATTCGTCGGTTTCGCCTTTTTGATACATTGCCTTGGTAAAATTTTGTCAGTCTTTAGAACGGGGTATATAATGACTATACCTACATAGTCGATGTCTTCGGCGGAGGAATTAAAGTTGAAAATATTTTGAATATTTTGAAGTACTTTTTTGGCGTACCTT
Organism: Rutpela maculata; assembly: GCA_936432065.2. Lineage (NCBI taxonomy): Eukaryota > Metazoa > Arthropoda > Insecta > Coleoptera > Cerambycidae > Rutpela > Rutpela maculata. Next base: position 131,563,784 of record OW386287.2, on the reverse strand, counting down.
TAAAAAGTATGTGATTCATTTTTCTATGACCACCATATACTTTCACTCTCAGATCCTGGACCAAAATATATTTCCCTAAGTAAAAATTCGGTGTTTCTTCGAATTTTTACCCGGTTGTGACTAATGTCTTATCGAACTCACAACAGTTCTCTTGGACTAGTTTGTGGCTCTGAAGTCTCTCAGACTCTTGAAAATGTCCTTAAACGAATTTTTTGCCTAAGTCGAATTTTTTTATTTTGGCTTCAACTTACGTCACTTCTGGAAGGTTCTACAACAGCAACACTGTCATTTAAAAATAATAAAACAGTTTTACTTTTACCTTGTTTAATCAGTTTCGAATGAAAACACTAACTGAGATTTAATATTAATTTACCAATTGCCATAGACATTTTTCACAAATCACAAATGTTCCATAGGTTTTATTAGAAAAAATAACACGCCCAGGTCGGTTTTTTAGGCTCCTTGTGTCTTTACTGAAAAAATGTCACTGATCACAGCAATTCACTGTCTGCAGAAAATGTATTTTAACGATGAGAATAAAATATTACCATTTTTTAATTTGTTATACTAAATTTCTCTAATCATTGTAGTAATTAAATTAACATAGGTTAATTTGATTTCAATAAACACTCAGTTCATCACCTCGTTCATTACACGGTTTTATTATTTTATCATCAATTTACTTTAAAACTAGATAAGTCGAACACATTGACAAAGCTGTTTGATTGGTAAGCGGCGGCCTACCTACGGCTAAACAACGAAGCATGAAAAACACATGAATATTTTCTTTGAACCGTCGACGCCCACAGCGGAGGATTCCTTTTATGAAAGAAATGCCGGCGTTTTTCTTAAGTTTCTTATGTCTCATTATCAATACAATAAGCATATTAAAAAGGAAGATGTAAGTCGGAAGAAGACATTAATTAAACTTGGTTTTAGTTTGTCCGGCAGAACTGACCTACACAATATTTTATATATACTGCCTGGCCTGAAAATATCGTATTTTTAGAAAATAATTAATCTAAACAAAACAATTGGAGTAAAACAAAAATTTTATAAGGTCTTTTTGCTTCTTTTGGGTCAATATATTATCAGGCAAAATATTTGTACGTATACACCAGACACCCTGTATAATTTTGTTGACTACGTACAATGCCACTTAAACGGATCCGGATGACTGATAGCGCGGCAGAATATTATCTAAGCTCAGACAGAGAGTAGGGTAGATTAAAACAAATTGAAGGGGCCACTAGTTTATTTCCATTTCGCCTTAAACTAGAAAAGTCAGTGTCTTTAAACGAATCCGTTCCAAAAAAAAATTATGTACACATGTATAATTAGCAATTCACTTAGTCAACTTAATTACACCAAAAAAGTTGTAACAAATAATCAAAATTATTACCTTGACACCCAGAATCTACTGCTTCATAAAAATGCATACTTTGATTAAGATTTAAGAAATATTTATTTATCTACTCTTATTAGGTTATATACTAATTAATGAACTGCTCTTGATCAATTAATAGTATCCATAAACAAACAGCGAGAGTTATAATGCGTGAGTTATTATAACTCACCAGGTACAGAGCCAATCACCTTTATCTTCATGCCTAGCCTGTCCAATCGACGTAACGCGCAACACACAAAGGTGGAGCCAGGTAGGTAGTGACAGATTATTCGTGTTAATATCTATAAAGATTTTCTGAAATATCACAAAATGCTACCTTTGATTCGTTCGTGCCGAGTCGAATTTTCGAATTTCGCTATGCAATTTACGATCAGGTTTATCTGGAAGACTTCCTCTTTACGTCGCGACATCGTACGGCCGCCCCAATGGTGTTTTTCGAAAAATATGAACGTGTCAAGATTGTATGTTTTTGCAATTTTTTCGACTCAGAAATGTAAGCTGTTTTTTGTTATTTTTCGCAGATATCTCCGAAACGGTGCGAGTTAGCTCGAAATAAAAAACAAGGTCAAACGAGTATTGTCCATTACGAATCTTTTTCTACTATCAGAATTTTGATTTTTTTTTCATTTCGGAGATAACTACTGAAAAATCACAATTTTGAGCTTCTACAGTTGGCAACTTTTTAATCTTGACTCCTACGCCAAAATACTGCTTTAGTTAACTTAAATAGAATTAAATTTGCTAAAACTCCTTTTTTTATTTTTTGAATTCCGACCAAAATGAAGGAATTAGAGGGGGCGGGATTTGGGCCTTTTTTTTCGGCAAAATTTCTCCATTTTGTCACCGTAATTAATCGGTAATTAACTGAAATCGATCTCATATACGATGTTCACTAAATATCATTTACTACTTTGACGCTCCGTTAATCTTGGCCCTTTGAAACGAAGGTTTCTGAGAAAAATTATTTTTTTAAGAGTTACATACACTCTATAGGAAAACGTGTAATTTCTTACATTTCCTCGAATATCTCGATAATTATCGTTTTGTTCGATAAATTTGTAGACAGCTTATGTAAAGAGAAATTGAGCTTTCCGACCCTTTTTTAATTTTTTCTCTAACATAAAAAATAAGACTTTTGACCGAATATGCGCTCCGGGCTATTGCAGTTCGCGGAGAAATTTTGCATTTTCCGCCGGGTAATATTAATCTACAAAGCTGATTTTTTGTCTACAAGCAGTTTATGCATTATTTCGATTAAAAATCACATTCTACCTCCGCTTAAAGGTGATTAGATCTTTGAAGACAACAAATATAAAAGGGTGAACAAAAATCAAATTTTACAGTAAATTTTATTAATAAACAAACTGAGTAATTTAAACAAAATTTTCTCAATTTAATATTTATTGTTATAATCGTAGATAAAGTATAGTATTCGACTTGCGGTAATGGTAATAACTCACTTGATGAATTCCATCTAGCGGCCGCTAGATGGAACCTGTCATTTTTGTTGCATGTCGTGGTTGTATAAATCTCGTCATGTACCAAGAGTGAACAAATGCCTCCTTACAGCCGTCTCAGACCTACCTTGCACTGATGAGAGCCAATAGCTCGAAACTGCACTTGCAAGTGGTGTGGGATGGCTGGCACGAGAGATCCTTTCAGTAGGAATAAGTCTTTCGGCTGGTATCTATTGCAATCGAAACGTTAGCGTTTTGTGGCAATACATAATAGTTATTGCACTTAACGTGACCAGGCTTGTAATTTGTAATTCAGCGCTCGGCGGGGTATTAGTTCGGAGAATGGCTGTTGGTTGCAGTCTGGTTTTTATTCCCTATATATTTAAGGAAACATATAGAGGAGTTCGACGAAATATTTCACTAGTAAATTTTCTGCACTCTAGAAGCACATCTACTATTCTTTTCTTGAATTTAACTTTTGATATACGATTGAACTTACGTGTTAAATACTCATAACATTGTCCTCCTTTGTTAATAAACCGATTCAAATGAAATAAAGGAATTGTCTATGAAACCATCGAAATGGCTTTTATCATAATGGTATTTCCGAAAATATTGAGAATAAAATAGACCATGACAATAAAAGAACTTGGATGATAAAAAACGACTCTTAAAACATTCACATTTTTGGAAAAGTACAAAGTAAATTGATATGCAATCTGGGAACGTAAAATCAATGACAGAGTCGAAGCACACGCCTATCTACTAATGGTGATGAAGATGGTGATGATAAAACCATATCGAACGATGACAATGAAAAGTATGTTCATTCACACAATGACTACTTCCCTAAAATTTTAGTGAAGAACAAGATATTAATGAAATGGAAAGACGGTATCAAGGAAGATGGGACATCAATATGATGGCTGACTTTTGCTGGACAATGAAGAGGGAATCATTGTCAAAGAAAAAAAGAGGAAAACAGACCCATTACGCAGGTCATTTGAAGATAAAAAAGTACGAAAGCATCGCCGAATGTAAGAAATTCTTGCTTTAAGTTTACGAACTTTGGTAATGAATTGATGATTTATTAGGTCATTGATTTGTTGGGCCGTTGGGTTATTGTTGGTTTATGGGTCATTACGTATATCTTTTGAAGATAAAAGAAAGCATCACTGAACGAGGGATTTTTCTTTTAAATTTGCGAACGTTGGTAACATGAATTGCTGATTTATTGGACCGTTAGGTTATTGTTGAGTTGTGGGTCTTATTGTTATGTGCTATATCAATATCACCTCCAATTATGTATTTAATTCACGTCAACGCTAATGCTAACGATCTTGAAATGTGTAAATATGACGAATTAATGAATTTCCTATCATAATCTATCATAAATTCGCCCAGAAAGGTCCAATTCTGATGCCAGATTCGTGCTCAGCGAGGGAAAATACATGGGAATATCTGAGTCTGGTCACTAGCCCAGGATACTTTTTTGTTTTTGTGGACCTGTGTAATTCGAAGGATCATATCTATATCAAGAACCTATGCTAGGGTTGATATTGTATTTGATGTCTACAGAGACGGTAGCATTGAGTCACTGGAAAGAACTCTGAGAGCTACTACATATAGACAACCATTCACAGTGCAAGTAGTCCATTTCCATAAGATATGAAAGCATGTTGGGCTTCATCCAATAAGAAACATAGACTACAAGAGTTTTTCGTGGAATATTTTCTGGTACCATGGTCAGGCATATATAACATCGGCAATATAACTTCTTATTTTGAAGTATTGGAAAATATGGAGAGAAAACCGTATCATTTTCACAAAGTCAACAAAATGATATTCCAAACTTAAAAAATATCAACCCTTGAAGAAACTGACGAAAGAATAATTGTACATGTTCATCATGCCATTCCCCATTCATAGGTTAAAAGAGTTGTTGTGGCAAACTCCGACACATAGACATTTGAATTGGCAATGTATTATTACTTTGACATATTTAAAGCTGAAGAACTAGAAGAATTGGGTTCTGAGAGGAATTTAAACTACGTCACGTGCTGTGCCAATACACAAATTTGATGGTGTTCTAGATTATCATGTTATTCAATCTCTTCCTGCAGTACATGCCTTAACAGGATGCGACACAGCCAGTAAAGTTGGAACTAAACTTTCTGCATTAAAACAAGTTAAGCGTTCTTCTCAGCAACTACTAATATTTGGAAAGTTTAAAATAGATGAGAATATGAACAGAACTGCAGAAATTTTTCTTACAGAAATGCCGTCAACATTAAAGTATTATTCAGTTAACGACCTTAGAATAAACCAGTACCATCCAATGAAGCGCTTTGAAAATCTTGCTCCGACATCATCCAGTTTAAATATCCACATAAAGCGAGCATTCCTTCAGAGTTATTGATGGTTACATGTGTTGGACAATGTTTCGGATATGAATAAATTAAATTATGGACACATTAAAACTGATGATGATTTGATACCACAAAATATTACACAGCGATTTCCAACTCTGGAAAATCTGTCCACACCCCCGTAAGTGCATGAAATGCCATTGCCAAAAGCAATGTGTGCCCATGTCGACTTCTCAGTAGTTCCAGTTCTAGATTTTGCAAGTGTTAAAGAAACGATCAGTCGAGAGCCAGTCAATAAACCTTAGCATACATAATGATACATATATGAAAATATAAATTCATAATTTATTTGAATTATTATTTTGTAATAACATATTTCATTGTATTGTGTTTGAATTGTTTTATTAACATGACTTGAGTTATTACGAATTACAGCATTTTACAAGAGACCTAATAATCAAAAAATATAATTAACCTACTACATACGTGCTAAAGTAATTGGCAATAACTAGACTTTTATTAACTTAATATTTTGTTGAACTTCTCTATACATTTCCTTAAAATACGGAATAAAAGACCATACTGCAACTAGGGATTGCAACACCGGCTAACCGGTTATCAGGACAAAAAACAGATGATGATAATTACCGATTATTTTAATTTTTTACCGGTTATTTCGGTAAATTCTGAACTTATGATATATCACGTATTCAACGTTTCTATTTATATCAGTGACTAGTATTCACTAAATACAGAGTAACTGTCCCAACACTAAGCACTTTTAACAATAAATACATAATATTATAAGAAGTAAAATCCAAACACCAAGCCCTAAGAAATACAAGAGAGACATTGACAATATCTTGCAACAGGAAATTGAATATTTCACTGCCGCAAATATCAGTGGAATACATTTAGAAGTGTGTTATTACCAATTCTTATTAACTTATCGACCCACCAATATCGATTGAGGAAGGGCATCTTCAGCTGGTGGTATTCTATGCACAAATATCAGACGACTAATATCGATATCGCTTTTAAAAACTAACCCTTTTAACGGGCTATTTTTAAAAAATATTGTATTTTTAGATTAGGTATTCGGTAAATGCCCTATTTGAGTTTATGTTTATAATTTTTATTATTTAAGTTGGTATTTTTATTATTTACCGAATAATTATTTATTTAAATTTATTTCATTTATATTTTTCCTTTTGATAAAAAACCTTTTAAGTTTGTTCATTATATTCATATATAAAAATGTTTTTGTTAAATTTAGATAATTTTGTACATGGAAAAAGACAATTGCCATTTTCGCCACCCTAATCATTCATTTTAAAAATTACCGGTAAATACCAGTTAACCGGTTATTTACATTTTTATTTACCGATTTACCGGCTATTAAAACTTCCGGTAAATTGCTATCCCTAACTGCAATCAACAGCTATTCTCCGGACTAATGCCCCGCCGAGCGTTGGTTTTTTTTAGTCCTTATACATTGTGTCCCCGGATTGAGTTTGCGATAGGTGTAATATACCAAAAAAAATTAGTACGGTTCTGCAGTCTCGGTCTACTTGACGTAAAATGGATTTTTAGCAAATTTTAGTTAAAATGGAGTTAATCTAAGAAGAAAATAAAATGAAATAAATCATTGTAGGTAAACTGAACAAAAAAAAAATAATAATACTACTTAAGGTAAATAGCTTTTTATTTTTTAACACATATTGGATTGGCCATCATGACTTCTTAACTTGTGACATCAGATTCATTATCAGCATAGCCCGTATTTCGGAAGACATTCCAGAGACGGACTCTGAATTACACGATACTATCTAATACTTTTGTAAAGTTACAATCAGAAACATCGGTCGCTAACAATAAGTATTATTGCCACACAAACCAAAAAATCTTTAAATACAAAATTTTTATTTTATAAACCTTAGTGAAAGTCCAGGCGAACGCTTATTGAGTGAGATGTTTACATTTCTATACAGATAAAAAGAGTCCCTGACCCTCCAGACAGGTAAAAAATTATTAGTCGTATTATATGGTGTCATTACACAGTGAAGTAATTATACTTAAATATTACAAGTTCTAAATATCATTTTTTGGTCGACCTAGACAATATCTAGATTTTAAAGATATAAATTGGATTGTAATATTATTATATAAAACATTAATAGTTATAGTTGTATTGAATATTGTTCAATGATATGGAGCCCAAAGTATAATAAATATGTTAACAGACTCCAAAGTATTTAAAATAAATTTGTCAAATTCATTTTACATGCATAAACATTAACTCATCGGTTATAAAGCACTAACAGTAAGGTAAGAGTAGGAGTGTTGGGACTGAAACCAAACGCACACTGCCAAAGCCAAACTAGAGATGAGTTGCTATTTAACAACCTGTTATTTTATAACTGTTTTGTAAATAGCATTAACAGACTGTTATTTCTGTTCGAAAATAACAGGTGAGAACAAGCGCGGATTTATGGGGGCGGTAACGGGGTAATTGCCCCCCCCCCCCTAAGATTCTGTAAACCATCAACTTTTGTTTTAAAATGTTATGATTTTTATTAATTTTGGGAAGAAAATTTTTTTTTTTTGGATTTCTCCCCCCCTTCGCTCTTCAAAAAAATTTTGGTATGAAAAATTTTTTTTTTCGGATTTCACCCCCCTTCCCCCGTTCATCAAAAAATTTTGGGTTCAGTGGTACACCCCCCCCCCCAAGCTCAAGGTCCAGATCCGCCCTTGGGTGAGAAAACAACAGATAAGAAACACGACGTAGTAAAAATGTTTTTGCTAACTGCTGTTAAACTGTTATTGAGAAAACAGCAGTAGTAGGTAGTGAAATCGCAACGCAACCGCTAATGTAGTTGAATATATTATTGAAGTTGAATATTATTGTGGGTATCTTGAGTCATCGGCTTTATGTATACACTTTTTAGTTGTTATTTTAATCCAAATCTTTTTGATTTTCTTTTCCGTGTGTATATTTTCGATTAACGCATACCGAGTTTAAAAATGAAGGGCTGCCAGAGTTGAATATTTTTGTAGAAATCTCGAGTCATCCACTTTATGTACTGACTTTTAGCTGTTTTTTAAATCATAATATGTTCAGAGCTTTTATATTTTCTTCTCCAACTGTATATTTTCGTTTACCTGCATCTCTAATATTGTCATTGCATACGCTGTTTGGCGTGTTTATATGCTGGTATTTCTTTATTAATTTAACATGAAACAATAATAATTAAATTCAGTGCTTCACTATGCGTCGATTACCCGCTGATATACTATTTCCAGACATAGGTAAGGGAAACTTTCCAATGACTATTTCGGCAGTTTAGTATAATAATGGCGCATCCATTACCGTAATACAAACGGTACAATCGTGGATTTCTGAAGACGCCGGGTTAACATTAAATGATGCAAAGCTCAAGTACCTATCAAAGGTGCAATATTACCCCGTTATGATCGCGCAAGTTTTTAATTACATATCATGTGTCGTCTAACTCCCATCAACAGGAAAATGGGGATTTACAAGTGATATTCTTAGAGAAAAAGCGCGCGGCGTTCTTTTCGTGCCGAATATTTAGACTCATATTTAATTATTTATTGTTAATTACGTGGTATTAATCTGCAATGTAACAGTTTGATTTAATGTTTCCAATTGGATCAGCAGTTAACTACAAAAAGAGATAAGAATTATTATAACTTTGTACTACCCTCCCATGCCGACTCTGTATTTTACGTCAATGTCATCCACAATACGGGCTCTGTATCAGCAATAACTCCTGATATGTTTAACTATCAAATTTAATGCAAATCCGACGGAATTTGAGTTTTTTCTCAGAAAATTTTTAATGAAATTAAATTAACACTAGCGACTTCGCCAAATCCTCGACTAAAAATATGTTTCCAGTTTTTGCTCACCTTGCACTAGACGTAGCTTGAGAAAATTCCATGGAAATCGCTCAAGCCAATCTATAAGACTATAAGTAATTATTGTACAAACATAAAATAAAAAAACGTATGGGACGAATTGAAAACCTCCTTGCCGATTAAAAATCGACCTATTCAAGGGTTTTGTAAATCAAGTTAAAATGGCAAAAACCTGGGTGAACTATTTTCGGCAGGCCACTCTGAATATATTCTAAAATCAGCTATGTCTTTTAGTTAATATCGGATGAAGATAATTTTTTCGTAAACACAAGATCTTTTATTATCCATACAATTTTATACAATAAAATAATTTCATATTATGTTTCTTTGTGCCTGTATCAAATTACGCCTCACAAACAAAGGAAATTTCTTATAAAAAGGGAGAAATTGAATACCTCGTATATATCATATTTGTCTCAGGATGACACCAATTGGATTTCACTTGATGTATCTGCATAAGGGTTCGGTGAATGCGTCCGCATTACTGAACAAGATACGAAGGGATTAAGAAACTTTCCTCTTATTTGTTTATTTTCCCAGAGAGAGGAAATACTAAAAGCTTTTCAAATATAATTTAGCGGTTTTTGTCAACAAGATATGTGCATTTAAGTTTTCATATTTTATGTGGATTTTGTGGTTTATTCATGTTTGTAACAATATTCGATTTGATGCAAATGTGTGGGGATACCTCTAGATAAAGTCTGAATTGTCTCGGTGCCTTTAACATGTACAGATAACTTTCAATTTCATGAAATAAACTTATTTTTTTATTATATTACCCATCCTGTGGGATGTATGTTGTATTCTAGCTCAGCGCACCAGCGCGAAATTTAAGCTGATAAAAGTAATTTTTAATAGGTTAATTCTGCAAGGGATAGATTCTCATCATAGCTTTTTGAAAATGAAAGATTCTACTCCGTTCAACTTTAAATAATGGTGCCATTTGTAGATTGATTTGAACTTTTAATAAGCTCTAAAATTACTGTTTAAAAGTTCCACTCTAGAGGTCAAAATCCTTAATCTTAAGTTTTTGAGAAATATTTTTCTCATTCTCTATGTCTATTGGATAAATGAAATAAATATTTTTTCGTCAACTTGCTCTAATTCAAACCCGGATGTTAATATGCAGAAATGTTAGTGTAGAAGATTCGTTTTTCATGGCTATGAAATAAAATGTGAGAATATGTAGGCTTATGTGTATCAAGGATGATTTTTTTTTCTTTTGAAACGGATACCAAGTTATTATCGGGAAGAAATAAAGAAAGAATAGAGTAACTTTTTTACTTGAAAGTATTTTCTAGGATTCTTTTTTTCATCAAATAAATTTAACCACAAACTTAAAACGTAATAATTTTTATCAATAAACTAATGTTGTGCGTGTAACATTTATTGGATGAAACAACTTGGCGGAGTAGCCAGGTTTTTCTAGTGAGTACTATACTCCCTTACAGAATTCAGTATGAGAAACAAGAAAATAACCATTAACCATTCTTTCTATATAGTAACGATCTTAGTCTGATCATTCAGTTAATCAACAAGAACAGTTTGTCAACTTCCTTCATACACTATCTAACATTCAGTATGAAAAAGAGGAAAATTACCTTTCTTTCGCTACACCGGTGAACTAATATATAATAATAATAGTAATAATAATAATAGTAATAATAATAATAATAATAATACTCCTTCGGAGTAGTTAAGTGGACGCTAGATGAGTTGCGCCAATTGGATAGGGATACCCGCAAGATGATGCATGTTCACAGGAGCATCCATCCTAGGTCGTCCGTTCCTCGAGTGTACCTCCCACGCCAACGGGGGGGGCCGAGTTGGCGCATTTTTATTCAAGGCAGCACATAAGGCCGCAGATGATCTCGGTCTCGTATTCGACTTCAGGCGAGGAGGCCGGCGAGGTACTGAACTAGAATCAGTAACTGAGCTTGCGCCAAATCGTCTGATAGCCCAAATTAAAGCTGCCGAGCAGAGAAATCTACTCAGGCAGCACGCCGATAAACCCATGCACGGCGTATTCTATAACAACATAGAGACGCTGGGTTTATCGACAAAGCTGACCTTCACTTTCTTACGGTCAGCAGGGCTAAAGTCGGAGACCGAAGGATTCATTGTGGCCTGCCAAGATGGTGTTATTAACACCTTGGTCTACCGCAGTCGCGTTGTGGGTGTGGAGGTCCCTGACATTAATTGTAGGACCTGCCGTCAGGCGCCGGAGTCGCTCATGCACTTACTAACGCGGCTCTACGAGTGCTGTACTATCACCTTCGGCACTCGTACGAAGTAGACCAAACACCAGTGCTGCCTTACGTCCCCGGAGAGATCCGAGTCCGTTGTCGAGAACGAAAAGTGCCGAATATATTGGAACTACTCGTTTCCGACGGTCAGGCAAATTCAGGCAAATAAGCCTGACATAGTCCTCCTAGACCACCAAACCAAGATGATGTATGTCATCGAGTTCTCGGCACCTGCCGAGACAAACATCATCTTGAAGGAGGGCGAAAAACGGACTAAATACCGAGATCTCCGGTATGAGCTCCGAGTGCTATACCCAGACTACTCGGTCAAGATGGTCGTCCTGATAATCGGTGTACTTGGTGGAATGAGGCCTACGCTGCTCTCAGAATTAAAGGCCATACCAGCCTGCCAAAAGTCAGCCGAGTGGTTGGCAGGCCAAATGCAGAAGGCAGTTATCCTGGGGTCCCTTCGTCTTCTTAGGGCACACGAATCTGGCATCTATAGTCACTAACCCTGCGGGACGCGGGGAGTGGCTGTGGATAATCCGCTGGTGGTTCTCCCGTGAGAATGTCGGAGACACGGGAAAACTGTCCAGCATCGCAAACGCGAAAAAAATAATAATAATAATAATAATGTTTAGGATGGGCTCCCATCTTGGGAAATACAGCGTTCTCGTCCCACCTTCTAGACGCTTGTATATCAGTGTATACTCGGAAGTTACGAAATTTGAGACGAGGATTACGTAGTGGATATACCATCCTTCGGAGGGGATGTAAAGCAGGCAGTCCCTTGTCTATTAAATGTTAGGTAAGTAAAAGATCCCTATTCTTCTTAAGGGAAGAGGTTCGGCAAAATTTCCAGGTTGGGGGTAGCTCGTCTCCTGGCGTCGGTGATAGGCCTTGGTAGCGGAAATAGGCCGACGTTAAAACAGAACAAAATAATAATAATAATGTTTATTTACCAAGAAAATAATTACAAAGACAGTACATAAGTAAATAGATACGGCAAATATACAAAAGAGATATCACTGAAGTAGATATATACATCTACTTGTGCGTGATTAAAGAGGGTAAAGGGGGGGGAGAACAATTTGTATAATCATAATTTAAAAAATTGAATATTAATTTGAATGTGTAATAATAGTTTGAATATATAATATATAATAATACATAGTTTGAGTATTTAATAATACATAATTTAAATATATAATTTGAAGAATGGGAATAGTTTGTATAAACAAAAGAAACTTATGAATAAAGATATACTTCTAAGTGAACTATGGATCAATATAGATGGACAAAATCATTTTGTCTATAATCAGTTAAATATGTCAACAGTAAGGTGTCAAGTCAGGTGAGTAAATCATAAAAATGCTTAAATTCCATGAGAAGTAGAGATTATATGAGAATTTTTTGATTCACGATATCATGAAAAACATGCCGGGGTGTGTGTGATATCCATTGTTTTAATTTTGTCTTGAACAAATTTAAACTCTTTATATGTTTAATATTCAATGGAATAAGGTCGAATAGTCTAGGGCTGAGGTATAAATAAGTTTTCCGTCCTACGGTTTTTTCACTTCTTGGCTTGTGGCAGCTATTCTGTTTGTGTCGTGTTTCATAATTATGTGTTATTGGTTTTATGTTGGTTTTATTTTTGAATGTATTTACTATAATATTTAAACAGAATAGTTGCCTCATGTCCAAGATGTTAGTTTCCGCAAACAAAGTATCACTAGAGTAGCGAAGATTTTTACCAAATATTATTTTGATTATCCATTTTTGCAGCACATTTAGGTTCTTTAGGTAGTGATTATTTACTCCTCCCCAACCCAAGATGCCATATGAGAGCTGTGACTGAACTAGCGCATAGTAGAGTATTTTCAGATGTTTTATGTCTAAGATGTCTTTGAGGTATTTAAACCTTGGAAGAAAACCTCTAATTTTTTTAATTACATATTTGATTTGTAGGTCCCATCTTAAATGTCTGTCAAATATAATACCTAGGTATTTAATTAAGGGAGCTTCAAGTATACTGGTGTCATGATCAATATTTAGTGGTCCCATCTTTGGCAAATTATTGGCGTAGGATGTAAATGGTAAATAATATGTTTTATTACAATTTAAAGTAAGTGTGTTACTCTCAAACCATGATTTGATGTATTTAAAATCATTTTCTGCCATATGCTTAAGTTCCTGCCAAGAATTTGCTTTATATAGGATTACGGTGTCATCTGCAAAACTAAGTATTGTACCCGAAGTCTCAAGAGATAGAAGGCTGTTTATATAAATAGTAAATCGTACCGGGCCAAGAACTGTTTCCCGAGGAACTCCGTACTTTACTTTTCTAGGCTCACTGACTGTTTCTTCTATAGCTACGTATTGCACACGGTCGGCTAGATAGCTTTTTAATAATTTAAGCACATTACCTCTTAATCCATACTTTTCTAATTTTTCTAGCAATTTTCGATGACATACCGTGTCAAAAGCTTTTGCTAAATCTACGAATATGCAAAGAGTAGGAATTTTTTTGTCTAGAGAATTATAAATTTGAGACGTCAGGTTACATACTACCTCCTCTGTTGAATTTCCTTCCCTAAGTTCGTACTGCCTGTCAAATAATATTTTATATTTACCTAAAAATTTTAATATCCTACATTTCATTTTTTTTCTGTAATTTTGGCAATATTGGATATAAGTGAGACCGGCCTGTAATTCAAAATTTCTAAATAGTTGCCATCTTTATGGATGGGTTTAATAATTCCAATTTTTAATAACTTTGGAAAACGCCCTGTATCATAGCATTTATTTATTATATATACAAGAGGGTCAGCTATTTCGCTTGAAATTTCTTTAAGAATTTCTGAGCGTATATTGTCGGGACCTGGTGCTTTTTTTGGTTTTAATCCTTTAATTACATCTAATATTTCAAGTTCAAGTAGTTCATTTTTAGTAGGATATAGATACATGGTATTGCCCAAGATTTCAGTATTATCGTTGAAGTCTTTTGGTGTTATAATTTTCTTTGCATATTTTTCTCTTGCTGCAATGCTCATTCATTTTATTAGCTATACTCCTTTTGTCTGTGATTATCTGACCGCCCTCCAATTGTATTTTATTTATTGTGGGTTTAGGTTTTGCTGTCTAACAGATATTATTTACAGTTGACCATAGGGTATAATTATTGATGTATGAAATTTATTCATATGAACTCAATATATTTTTATATTCCTCTACATAGTCGGCATCTGACATGATATTAATATTTATATCTTCGACAATAATATGCATTTCACTTTTATCCATTTCGTTTAAATAGTTTAATAAATCGGCGTAAAATGTATTAAGGCATATACTGGGTGACCTGTATGTTGCAGTAATTATTATTGTTTTGTTATTTTTTACGACCTTTACTTTAATCACTTTTATTTCGCCAATGTGTGCAATTTCGTAGCTATACTTTAAATTTGATTTTATAAAAACTAGTACTCCATCATTTTTATTAAGGTTGCCTTCATTATATAATATAGTCTAGCCATTTATATTAAACATATTTGTATCTCGTACTTGAAATGTTTCAGTAAGAACTATAATTTCGAAATCTTCAGAGAACTGATTTAAATATACAGAGAGTTCATCATAGTTTTTATGAATGCTGCGGATATTGTTATGAAATATTTTGAATTTGAATTGTGACATGATTTGAATTTCATTAAACTATTAAAAGAAGCCTCCCTTAGAGACATATTTTCTAGTATCCCTAGCCCCACCCAGAGGATATTCCGTCATAAACAAACATTTGTTACATTTCAAAGCTAAGAACGACTAAAAAGTACGCCCTTTAATTATTTTATCCTTATTCCGGACACTCTGTTCTGTATAGAACTCTAATAGAATAAATAAGTAATAGAATTTGATGAATATCACATTTGTTAAAGTGAGCATAAAACAACTGATATGTGTTACTGAAGCCACATAAAAAAAAAGAAAATTCGATTGTAGAACTTACAAATTAAAATTTGCTGCATTTTTCATTAATTGTCCTATCCTATTCTATCTTAGCCTTTGTTAACAAGTGACTAAAATAAGCAAAATATAGTGGTAAAGCGCTGAGTAAGCACTAGAGCAATAAATTGTGGAGTTAGATTAGGTTTATTGCACAGCAGAATTGTTCATTTACCTCATAAATATACAACTATTTTTATCAATCGAAATTTAAATTCGTTTTCCTTTTAATAAATAGTCATTGATAAAGGATGCTCTTCTTTATTTAGAATTTTATTGAAAGTGATATAAATTCACTCGTTGTCCGTCCTCACCTTGGGTAATATTGCTGAAAACGGGAATATCTAACAAAGTTAATAACGAAATTGCTAGACTTAAAGACACATGTGCGATATGCATAGCACGTTCTTGCACTAAATTGTTGTGGATCGAAGACCAAAAAAATATACTGGACCGTCGCCGTGAGGTCAGCCTTACACTACATATGCATAATTTTACGAGGCAGCAAAGCTTAAACAATTTATGTTTTTCTTTGCTTGAAATTTTCTACACGAAAAAAAATTGAATAAAACATAAATGTTTTTGTTTCAAGAAACTACGGAAGCGTAGAGGGGCCATATGGAAAAATAATTTTATATTGAAATTAATTTAGTGATAATGAATTTAAAATTAATTTCAAGACAATGGAATTGACGTGAATTTAATTTCACCTTAATTCGAGTCAAGTTGATAATAATTTTAACATAACTTGCATGCATTGACATACGATTGATTCTTCATGGCTGTGTACAACTGTACAAGTCTAGGCAGCTGGAACACTGATACTGACATTGTCTTGCGGGAACTATCCAGATTAGTAAAGTAAAAGTGCATTTCATGTACTGACATGGTAGCGCAGCGGGCTAAAGCATGTTAAGGTACGTGCACACGGGTTTAGTTGCTAGCGCAAGTCACTAAAGCAAGTCACTATCTTTTTAGTACTCGTCTTATGTGAACAGGCATTCCAGTAGTGAGTAGAGTGCTTGACTCTAGTAGCAAGGCTAGGCAAGGTACCAAAAAGGCTTTGAATATACTAAGAAGCAAATACACCCCCTCCACCAGAATTTTTACTGTACTGGATACTAAACGCTGCACTAGACTCGTTTGAACAAGTTGGCTAGTGGTAAGTTGTATTCGAGTAAGTAAATGCGTTCAAATTAATTATCGTTGTTTTGACTTGAGGTTGATTTAAATTTGAAAGACATAAACAATGGCGCGGTGGGTTGAAACAACTACTGTGAAATATGTGCAATATTATGGGGAATATTCATGCTTATTCAAAATGGATGATTCCTAATATCGTAATAAACAGGCCAGGCACGCCGCATTGGGAGAAATTGTAGACAAAATGAATGAATAGTAAATCATTCGAAGATTTACCGCGCCTTTGTCAGCAAAATAATCTGTGTAATTATTCCTTTTATTTTTTTTTATTGTGCATTAGGCCCTCCAATGCGCTGTACATTGGGAAGTGGTGTAGCAATCTCTGATCTCCATGACTCCAAATCAATATTTTCTGTCGCAATATCTTCTGCATCAACAGAGCCATTGGGTGAGGTCTGTCTTAACCAGTTATGTAGAGTGCAAGCAGCTTCACTACTTTATCAACTGTATCGACGCAGCAATTAATAGGTTATTCAAATATTCTAAATCTGCTGACTAAAATGCCAAAGGCATTTTCTGATATTCGTCTAGCCCGCGATAACCTGTAATTAAATAGTTTTTCTTTCTCGGTTAGAGTTGTAGTACGAGTATGTGGTTTCATTAAATAGTTTTTAAGAGGAAATGCATCATCTCCTACGATAACTTCCGAATCAGGTAATAAATTTTTCTCGAAAGCGTCAAATATTGTGCAACTACCAAATACCCCACCATCAGAGCCTTCTCAGATGAACCTATGTTCTTATACCAAAAGCAGTAATCATGGTCTACTATGGCCATTAATATAACACTATTAACTTATTTGTAGTTAAATAATTCGCTCCCGCTATTTCAGAATGCCCTATTTGTATGTGTTTACCGTCAATTACTCCATAGCATTTAGGGAAATTCCATCTACCATTGAAACCTCTTTCTGTAGTCTTCCATTCTGCATTACTTTTTGGTACCTGGAAAAAAAATATTTGTTCAATCCAATTCCAGGAACCACCAAGGGATAACAGTGAGGAAGGTACCCAAAATCTGGTTGATAATAGGATCAATCCTACAACTACTGAGACTAATGAGACTGAAACTAGTAATGCACCTGATACCGAAATATCCACAAATGCAGGAAAGAGGACCTATCCACTAGAACATACACTATCTAAGTCTGCCAAACGTACAAAGGTTAGGATAATCACCGAAGCCGTAAAAGAATTAAAAAGTTTGAATAACACTTTGAGTTAAACTCATAGTGATGATGAGTGTGAAATTTTTGGGAAACACGCTGCTATGCAACTGAAAAAAATTACCAACGAGACTGTTTTTACAGGCCCAGCAAGATATCCAAAACAGTTTAACGAATTACAGACATAATATGCCGGTTCTGCTACTGCTGCTGGAATGAGATACAGCTCTTTTCCCCATTATATTTTTTCTTCATTATCAAATTCACTATCCTAATTCTCCTCAAATAGTACGCCTAGCCTGGTCAAGTTGCCTCTAGGAAGCCCCCAGTTTCACGGTGATATTATTTCACAGGCTTCATTCACAGGAACTCATTTGACACTAATTACGATACTTAATTAATAATATTTTTGTCCGTATTCTTGTACTTACACTACAGTCAAATTGATTTGATTTAATTTTTTTCGGCGACAACATTCCACCTGAAATTTTATTTTTTATTCTTATGTATTACGAGAACAAATTCCAAAAATTCCGTGTGCGTCAAAAGTTATATGAACTTTTTGTCGCGCTTTCATGGATTCTCAACTTATCTGCTTAATATATCTTATACTAGTAATCGGATAGGAATTTTAAAAATACTGGCTTATTTGGAATACAATACTTAAAAAATATAGACCTGTCAGATATGTATATGCCAATCCGCCATCTTGGAAAAAAATGGAAAATACTAAAAATGGCCGAAAGAATCAAAACTGAATGTCTTTACTATAAGAAGGAGTAATTTCACCATAGTTGGCAGTAATAAAGCTCATTCATGGTGAAGTATAATGCACCAATCCCGCACACCATATGTCAAATAGAACGGTCAAAGATGGAGGACGAAATAAAATTTTTAATTCTTCGTCAATTATCGAGGAGGCATTATACGTCACTTTTTTTTCTTTACGATTGTACGTTATTTTATGTACTTTTAGGGGATACAGTTAATTTTTTTTTAAATTTTCAAAAAGAATGTGTTTTTTTTTATTTTCAAAAAAAGTGCATTTTTACAATTTTCAAAAATGTATTTTCTTTAATCCTCCTTTTTTTACCCAATTTTTAGAATATTTCGTCATTTTGAAAATTGAAGACATTTTGAGAGGAGTGGGCCAAGATTTCTTGCTTTATTTTAATTTTTTTATTTTTAATTATGATATTTCAAATAAATAATAAACATAGTTTGTTTCTAAATTATAGCATTCAGAACAGCTTGATATTTTGATATTGATTTTTGAAATTTTTGGTACCCACATCTATAAGTATTGTTTTGGGCAACCTTTAAGCTTTTTGACACTTTTAATAAAGTAACCGGCTATTACTTTAATATTTATGCACATATCATAAGATTTCAGTTTGTCGTAAGGATCTACCTGCCACAAGTAAAGTCCAGTCGTTCTTGGATGCAAAGTGGGCAGTAAAACAGTGACGCGATATGTCTTTTTATCTGCTTTAACTTACAAGAGAGAACGTGAATCCATTTGCACCACACCTCTAATTAATCGATTAACTGATGTTCATGAGTTAAACTGATTAAACAGATTTCCTGTCTTATTTATATTTCATTGCCCAGTTGACCTTCCTAAAACGACTGAACTTTAGTTGGGGCCCCTGATGATCTTCTATGTAATCTTATTTTTATTCTAGTTGAAACTCCAATCATGCCAGGAATTCCTAACAATAATCATACCGAGTCTTGCACTCTTAACCTCGATTGAATATATTTTGGATGCATTCATTTATATCCATGTAGTTGTCCTGATATCTGAATTTGTAATTCAAGAAAGGAAATAACAATTTTAATATTTCAAATTAATTTATTTACAAGCTCTTCATTTCTTGCCACAAAAGAATTCGTTTTATATCAATTATTTATTTATTTCCGTATATATAAATAATATTTCTTGATTCAACACATTTTCTTTGCGTGAATATTTTATCTAAATTAACAAATTATTATTATAGTATTAAATTGGTTAAAAATGGTATAATTTTTCATTGTTTTAAGGTTAAACATATATTTAATAAAGGCCTTGTATATCTAGATCTGTCCGAAATTTTATTGCGAATAATTTCCATTTTTTACTTTTCCAATTCGACCATCACGACAAAAAACCGAGACAAAACGAATATGTGTAGAATAGCAGTATATTTACGGTCATATTTCTTTGTATGTTTCCTTCAGATCCCTCCCTGGACACTTTCTTTGTTTTGATTTTTACTCCACTATATAAAATAAAATCTGATTTGATGTGATTTGATTTGACTATTAGACAACCGCCTAAATTCTTTAAAACTGACGTTGAAGTAAAGTTCCCCCGTATATAAATCCTATTCACAGCGCCTCAAATCTGTCAATAAAAGATTTGTCTGTTCTGTCTTGCCTAACATCTTTATTTTAGTTTTTTGTCAAAAATAAACATACTATTTTTGCAATGATAACATCATCGCCTCTCAACTATGAATAGTAAATGTTGTCCAATTTACCATTTTTATAAGGATGAGGTGAGATATTATTGAAATTGTTTTTAATCAAAAATTGATGAAATTTCCAACAGTGGTATTCAGTGTGACATATTTTTGTCATGGAAAGATGTTAGCCACGTAAGTCTAGTCACAGTTGTGAGAGGATGAGAAGCCCTGCTGGTTATCTGGTAGTGGGTTCGATATCACTAGTGGAATAAAGAAAATTTTAAAATTTTCTTGACAGAACGTCGGCATCTATGAATGTAAGTTCATAAAAATTTATTTTAAAAATCAGTGAATAGCAATAATTAAATAACATTTTTCAAAGAGGAATACTGAGGACAGAGCTTATATTATATTTATGCTTCAAAGTTATTAAAAATAAATATATTTTTTATGAATGATACTGACAAAATAAGAAATTATTGCTTATTAAATAACACAAATTATGAAACAATTCTTGTTTTTCCGAAGGTTAAAAAAACGACAATTAACTTATATAAATTTATATATTTTAAAGCTACATCTATTTAAATATATAAAATTTTTATAGGAATTTTCCGACAAAAAATTTATATTGAAATCCATTCTGAATAAATGCTTAAAAGTAATATGGGCGAACCGCTCCGGAAACTCCTAAAAACACTCAAAGTGACAGGATATTTAAGTATTTCATTTCCCAGAGCGGGATATCTCTGGGATGCCAATAAATATCTTTGTATGCCTTTATTACTTCACAAGAATCCAACGATTTATTGCTCTTATTAGATCCGTATATTTCAATAGGGCAATAATTATATGTCTCTTATATCGATTTTTGTTAAATTTTTTTGTTAAAATATTTTTATAACCATATTCTGTTTTATTTTACTTTGACAATGAGTGAATAATTCAAACTCAGTAAAATGTTAGTTAAGACAACTTGTCCTTGTCATTCAGAACGTCGCCGTCGTGACAGACGTTCTATGGCCCATGAATTGCTCTAATTGACCATGTCTTGCTGTATGGCACGTTTAACAGCATCGCGACATCTGTCGCGGTTGCCTGTTAGAGGTACGCCCCCGCTAAAGCTTCTCGACGTTAGTTCCTTAGTGACATTAATTGAATGTTTTGGAGGGAGTCCTCATCGCCACCTGAAATCTGGTTTTCCCTGAATCTTTAAACATTAACTATTGCCCTCTATCCGGTTGATGTGTCCAACATGATAGGATTTGGGTGAATGCTATACTAATGAGTCGCTTTGATGTATATATTTCTTAATAACTCGAGGTTAGTGTCAATGGAATTTGTAACAAACATCTCGTCCACTTCTCGATCACATCGATATGCTGTCTGTCTGTCTACTTAACAGTCCAAGAATCAGAGGGGTAAAGAAAAATACGGAAAACTAGAGTGTTAAGAATGTAATCTTTGTGACACAAACTTTGTATAGGTTTGGGGATATATTATATCAGTTTTACTTTAAAAGGATATTAAGATAGATCTATTTAAGAAGACTATTACTAAACTAATGAAGTTGCGGTTGGGCGATGCCAGTTTGTTTAAACTTTTATTTTAAACTTGAAAAATATGTAAAAAAAATTTTTACGTCACATATGGTGATCACCAAAGGCGTGTAAACTGTCATGATTTGTGCAAAGTCTTTTATTGTAGTTTTAGACCTAAATATTACTAAAATGTTTGATTAAGCACTTAAAAATATGAAGATGCAGTGCGTCTCTCAGATACGAACGAACTATTCGTAGATTAGGTCACCATGTATGCTATAGAATGTTATTAAAGTATTTCTAATAAGACTGTTATGACAAACTTATTGTTACAACATAGCGCGTCTTATTGTAGCAGGAAAATATAAAGTTGCCGAACACGAAGAAATTTTTTGGCGGGTTTTTTAACGTCAAGTATCCGTTTGATTTTGTGAATTCTAAATGATAATCTTACACTCAGAAACTGTTTTGATGGATATAATAAAAAATACAGTAAAATATAACAAAACAAATTTTATGATAGTATATTATAATAATTTTCCCTTTAATCTTAGCAGAACCCTTTTAAATTAATGCTAAATGGTAAAAACTTTGTATTGCTCTAATTGAAATTTCAATATTTAATACAATATTGGTTTTTTAAACTTATTGATACTTTATGACGAATTTCTCAATTATTAAATTCAAAACATTTGGCTATCTAGAAATCAAAAGATCAACACACGTCTAAAAAAAGAGTCTTGTCGTAAGGTTCTGATCTAACTTCTTTGAAGTATTTTCACGCGCTGAAGTCAATTTTGGACAAAAAGAATTTCTATCGTGTAAGTTTCTCTCCTTCTATTTCCTAAAATGAGATTTTCCTTTATATATCTATCGACAGTTAATAGACATTTTTTGTAAAGTTATAAGTACGTGCTGATGTCCATCCCCTCCACCTCTCAGATTACTGAGAGTTGAATCATTCAACTCTTACCATCCTCTCTTACTACCCTCTCGGTGAGGTAAAACCTGCATTATTCCATATAAACCGAAGATTAATGGCAACCGAAAATTACAAAAAAAATGGATTTTGTCTTAAGCATAAAAGATTCATTGCGTCGATGTTTCAGGGCACCAAGAATGCAAATTAAATATATCTATATTACTACAGACGGAAGTTGTGATTTTTCGCAAATTTTATGAATAGAAATTTTTATCCATTTGTAGGTAATGTTGCAAGGTAAAATACATTACTGTGGCGGGAAGTTGTTCTGGAATGTAAAAATTTAATTTAGATACCAATTCTTATTAATGAGGTTGTAAAATTAAAGATTCACTCACGTTTACAGTTTACGTCATTAAAAGAGTAGGTATTTATCAAGTAAGTCCTGCTGTGGAAGCCGACTTCAAGATAACTACTCTCGCATATACGGCAATTTGATCTATCAGGACGATAAAAATGTTTTATTCCTAAAAATTAATATTTTTTCTTACACTAGTGTGAGTGAGCTGTATGAGATGAAAAATTCGGAATTCCAGTTGAATTATGACAATTTTAACGAATACGGAATATTTATGAAATAAAAAAGGGTATTAATTCATTGATTAATTATGTCACTGCCATGTATCAATAAGAGTCGTGTTCATATATGATTATAATTTATAGAAATTTTCATTCTTCAAAAGTAGATCTTGGCTATTGACGGTAATTAGTGTTAAACCAGTGTCGTCACGACTACCTGTAAACAAAGTACTTTACATAACAAAAGGATTATTTTGGATAGCTTGATTTTTCTATGCTTAACCTTCAAGGTTCAAACTAGCTTGCAACAAAGAAAAGTAGCGGTACTCGACGGAATTTTTTTTTAACCCTCGAGCAATATTGCTATTTAATAAAATGATTGACTTAAATTGCGACTTACAAAGTCGTAATTTAAGACAATCTATCTAATTCCGTTGATGGGTTGGGGTTATTTTTTTCAAAAATAACTTTCAAAGTACTCGATGCAATAATACAATTAGGGCACACCTGCAACTTCAGAATCCAATGACGAAATTTTCTTGGTAGTGGCAACAAAAAGGTAAAAATACAGTTACTCCGTCGACGTCTTGGACACAATAGATTGAAAGTAGTAAACAAGAGCAACGAGCACTTGCGGGCCACGTTAACACCTTTATTATTATTAATACAAAATTTAGACAAAGTTAGGAACGCGAGTTGTTAAACAACATTTTTTTAAAATTAATTATATCCTAAATAAGTCAAATTGGCGTACGCGCCTCGGTTTAAAAATGCAGAAATCTCATGAATTTGCATTGAACTGATTCTAGATTATCAATAAGTACATTTTAATGAGGGAATCAAATAACTGAAGCGTATTGGAGCTTCGATCTTACATAACAACAGTAGTACATCTTAAATGTGTCAACCCAACGTTGTAATCATAACAGATAGCTTAAGCATCCTTCAGAGATTATCACATCCCTCACTATTCGTAGATTAGGTCTCCTAAAACCAACTTCTTACTATTAAAAATATTATAAGAATATCAGAAACTAGCGTGCAGAAACAAACAGGTTACTCTTATATTGGCCAAGGCTCCTCATGAAAGCAATACAGGAAACAATACTGCAGATTCATTAGCAAAGTAAGCAGCAAGGGAGGATGATTCCATTAACCTATTGCTAAGTCCACAAGATGCATTTTCTTTATTTAAGTCCAAAATTGTTGACGAATGGTAAAAGAATCTGGGAGGTAATTCATATTCACTGAAACAACCAACAGTCAGCAAAAATCCTTGGTTTTACAAGAGCAACATCAAGAAAGGAATGCCGACTAAGATTTAACCATGGTTCCTTCCCCAGTCACTTGTATAAGATTCAAGTCATTACATTTTTACTGGTAGCAAGTATGAACTAAGCAGAAGAAATTTTTTCGAGCAACTAGCTGACAATGGAGTAATATGGAGTGTACAGAAAATCCTGTCTGTTCCAAAAAATTTTACAATCCGGTCATATCTTTTCTCACAGTATAAATTCAAGATTTTAAGGGAAATTGAATGGAAATTAATATATCCTATCTATTGTAATCCTTTTCGTGGTCTGAGTCCCAGTCGAAATGTATGTAACCGTGAAGATCAAGCCATTGACATCGGCAATCCTTATCCTTAATTCCAGTCTTGTGTTCTCGTGTTTCTGGTACAAAACAAACGAACAAACAAGGGGTACATATTTAAAATAGACTTAAAATGGACGAAGTTAAAAGATATGAATGGGATCAACAAGATTTGAGATCCTTAGACTAGCTGATAAAACCTCTCGCATTTCTGAATGCCATTGAAAAAAAAGTGTCAATATTCTAAAAATTACGTGAATACTAAAATAAACTAGCTTCGCGCACAATGTAGTGAGGTAGCTTATTGATATTACCGTTACCTGGCGGATAAAAGCACCAAATTTGGTGTGAAGGTACCTTAGGGTATACTAATAAATATTAGCCTAGGAGCCCTCTGGAATTTCTAAAAATTTTCATGCACAGCACTAAAATCCAAAATTACCGACAAATACGACAAAATATCACATGTAGCCCAGGAATTTTAGTTTTTGACCCGGAATTAATTATTGTAAAGCTGAAAATTTGCAGGATTGTGGTTTTGGTCCAGGATAACACGTACTAAAAAGTCCCCTACTCTCCCTCGTCGGCTTCTCTGTTTTTGGGGAGCAACGAGGGCCTAAGTCGCAGAATAGCAGAGCTGGCTATAAAGTGCAGCAGAAATGTTGTTATTGATCCGATCTGGATCGAAATGATCATAAAAGCTTCAGAGAAGCATATCCGTTCGTATTTCAGATGTTTCCATGCATATTTTGTTCATAATTTTCCGTTCTACTGCTGTCAAAATTTCAAAAATTGAAAAAATTCCGAAATGGCGTCATTGCGGATAAATGAAGACTAGGAGGGGAAAACGTACCCGAATGAACATTTGTCTTCATACTTTGGGCTTTCCATTGGTATGTGTATTTTCTCTGTAGCATCACCCGTTACGGAGCTACGCACCCATCATGCACCCGGTGAAACTGCCCTGGCTGCGCTGGTGAGACCTGTTGCGAATTCCTGTTTATATATTATTGGTGTTTTATAAGATTTATTGAATGAAATTTAACTTGGCAGACTCAGAAAATGACTTTATTCGGCAAGACAATTGCCATTATTGACGAGACTGATTTTAGAAGTGAAACCAGCAGGGAAAAAAAAATTTTTTTTATTGCATTTTTGAATACACATTTGTAGGTAATGATAATATCAACATTTTTACCTACAAATTATGACTAAAGGGCTAATAAGAACTCTATTAGCAAGGGGCGGGCGTAGAGGCGACTTCAATGTGAATATCAGTCGATATTCCGTTGAAGCGCGGTTAGTACTTGGATGGGTGACTCATCTTGGGAAATATAGCGTTCTCGTCCCACCTTCTAGCGGCTTGTATATCAGTGTATACGCGGAAGTTACGTAATATCAGACGAGGATTACGTAGTGGATATACCATCCTTCGGAGGGGATGTAAAGAAGGCGGTCCCTTGTCTATTAAATGTTAGGCAAGTAAAAGATTCCTACTCTTCTTAAGGGAAGAGGTTCGGCAAAATTTCCAGGTTGGGGGTAGCTCGTCTCCTGGCGTCGGTGATAGGCCCTGGTAGCGGAAATAGGCCGACGTTAAATAAATAGATTAAAAAAAAGCGCTATTAGCCTCAAATTCTCTAAATAATTTTGACGACCAACGCGTATATTTCAGGTAAAACTCATATTAAAAAAATAGTAACCTGGACCTTCTCGGTCCGATTTTAATTGAAAGTTGAGCTCTTTAGCTTTAATTAAGAAAGAAAAAATAATAAGTCCCTAGTACATCTAACATAGAAGTTATCCGTGAAAGAGACGACAGCGTTTTGGCTGCTAAAGCATAATTTCTCAAGTAATATCACGGGGAACCACCAATTTTTCCGTTCACAAATAAAAAAAAATCACCAAACATTTTCATGCTCCGGTCTTTTTGCCAAAATAAACTAACGACAGGGGGGGAGGAGGCACGTACATTACATATGTATATACCGGGTATTTATCTATTAATGTTTTTTATTGTTAAAATAAATCATTTCGGATAGCACACTTCTTTTATTTGCAGCGTTGTTTTGTTGACAAAATGAATATTTTGAATCTAGTTTTATTCAATTTCCACGGCATACTTCCTTCATAAACGTATTTTTTCGATATTTTATTTATTATCCCCCAAAGAACTTGTGTATTTGGGTTAATATCAAACCGATTTTCGATTTGAAAGCAGATGACAGGGGGGGGGGGGGGGCACGTGCCATTGTGCCCCCCTCCCCCACCCTAAATCCGCTACTGCTGGTGGTGAATCAAGGAAAAGAAATCCTGGAATAAGACGAATTTAGAACATAACGTGAAGTGTGAGGTGAGGTGAGGTACGGTACGGTACTAGTTTCAGTGACTGGACCTCGATCGGCGAAGTTAAGCACGGCCGGGCGAGTCCGTCACTTGGATTGGTGACCGTATCTCATCTCGCCGCCCTGGTTAAGTGGTAGAGTAGCATTAGTTGAACTTCGCCAGGACGTTAATATAAACAAAGGCATTAAAAAAAAATCAAACAAGTAAAAACAGCATTTTATTTGAAACAAAAAAACGTAGTATGCTGTGCTTTTAAGTATTTTAAGTTAAGTATTTCTACAGAATAAAAGTAAAGTGTAAAGAATGGTAGTAGCTAACAGAATGGATTGATTTTCTTTCTAAAGGAACTGGAGATAAAATTATAATGTTGTCTATTTGCCACAACGATTATACTTACTGTCAAGGGTCCTAAACGTGCCACTTAATGCATTCTTCTACAACACGACCAGACATATTATTTGTAAATATGTCTTGTTTTTAAACTTAAAATGGTCCAATAAAACTAGAAAAAACAAAACGTTTTATAAAATATTACATTGACTGAATAATATTTTCCCGTCTTTCATAGTCGGGTCGAATATTCAAATGCCATTTTAAAACGTGCCGACAAAACTGCCACGGTAAGAGCTCTGCATCTCTCGCTTTGTTGTTTTATATACATATTTATTTTTCATCTTGAATTTAATATTTCCGAGGTATTATATTTACAACTTAAATTTATACATATAACAAAGAAAATATAAAATACAATTTTGCAAGTAGATTGTTTAAAAAAGTCTATTTCTTTTCAGGGAATAATGAAACAGTCGGCTTCGAAGGTGTATTATTATTTATTCTTCCTCTTCTTATTCTTATTCGCAACTCCTTAACAGACGTTTTTGTTGCTTTCATTGTTCTAGTTGGCCTCTTTTTGCTGTATGTTACGTTTGACAGTAACACGCCATTAGCCGTGGTACTTGAGAGAGAAACAAACTTCTCAGAACAATTATTCTTTATATGCAAGTATAAAATATTTAAAAAAAACGATGCCTATCAAGTTTCTCACAATGAAAATTTTTTTTTACTATATTTGCACTACGCTATGATGAAATAATTGCTCATTTAATAATATAATATTTGAAACCGTCTGCCCCAAAAACCTATAAAACGATATGCCGCAGCGGTCGTAAGGATGATTGGTAGCACTGGGGTGGTAGTGCGGTGACTGAAGCTAAAAAAAAAATTGAGGCTTTTGATTCTAGTACACACACAAAATTGTAATTTTATTTCTATTAACAAAACGATGTGGTGTATTTGCATATCGTCAGCTGAGCATTGGTTTGTTCTATCTCCATTTTTGTGCAAAATGGAGATTTCATTACAGGTTAAATATTAGTTTTCATTAATTTTATCTCTCACAAAAAAATTAATATTGATTTGTTCTATCTTCATATCGTTCAATCACAAGAGATAACCTATAGGGACTCTACATTTTCATTGGTTGATATATATGAATATTCTAAAGGGATACTAATGCATGCGTACTTCAGTTCGTTTGTAAAATATTCTTCGAAGAAGACAGTACAAACTATTTAAGTTTACCAGCACCATCTATGTCACCAACAGTTAATGCGTAAGTAATTATTTATGAAAATAAATAGATATATTGATAACTAAAAATTACCCAACGGGTTGTCCCACTAATTAAACAAAAATTTTATTTTAATTTTGTTTATTTCCTGAATAATATTTCTCTATTATGTACGAACAAGTATCCTTTATTACATAATAAAATACTTTTAATACAAAATTGGTAAATCATACTAATTCATTTTAGAATACTGAATGAAATATCACCTTCTGCTCCAATATTATTTAGCAAAATGGAAGGGGTTAAGAGAAATGTTTTTGGTAGCAAATTGCAACGTAGTGCCTTGAGAAAACACAGGTTTTGAAAAAGAATCTGGTAGAAATTCTGAAGATTGCTTACTGAAAGAAACATGTATAGAAAATCTATTACTACTGGGAACGGAAAATATTAATATTGAGAAAATTAACGCAACAATTGTTAAGGAATCATTATCACGAATTACATTTGAAAATGATTCAGGATTATCTCTTATTGCCAGAGATGATGAGGACCAGCAATGTGAGATAATATTATAAAATCAACTACCTGCAGCAGATAATAGTATGAACATAGAAAATTTAGATATAATGTTTGAAGATGGTCTTTCTATCTAAGCCCTTAATGAAACATCCGATGCAAAAAATAGAGAAAAGGAAATCCAGGAAAAAATTAGAAATTCAGATAATTGGGCACTTAATATAAGGAAAAACCGCTGCCCAAGGAATCACTACTTCCACATCCAGATTCTCTATCCAAGTCACTCAAAACGAAAAAAATTTGTATGTGGAAATAATTGTTTATGGAACTTTAATAATATAATGTTTGAAATCCTCTGCCCCAAAAACCCATATACGATACTCCACGTAGGTAGTGGGGTGGGTGTGGTGATAGAGGGGTGGTAGTGGGGGGTGGATGAAGTAAAAAAATATTTTGAGGTTTCTGGTTCTTGTAAATACAATAAATCACGTTTTTTTTCATCCCCTTTAATAATGGGGTGGGGGTGGTAATGGGGGTGGCTAATGCTAAAATTATTTTAGACCTTAGTTTCTCTTGTATATACTAAATACCAATTTTATGGACTCTTACCTGCTTGATTTACCTCATCAAATTTACCCCAATTTACCCCCCAACCCTTCAACGGAACAAGATGAAAATATAATCTAGTTCCAAATCTCGTTAAAGTACATATGTGTACCAAATTTCAAGTCAATATCTTAAACGGTTCCAGAGTAAACGTGCGCACATGACATTTTAAGCCTATTTGAACAATAAAATTTTGTTAAAAATTTTTTGTCGTTACTATACCTCTGGATGTTGAAGTAAAAGAAAAGGGAAGTTTGGTGAAGAATATAATGACGTAAAGGTAAAAATTCACTCTAAAAGCAATATCAGGTATAGCTGCAGAACCATAAATTGCAAATACAAATGCAATAAAAGTATTACAGAAGAAGAAAGACAAAATATTCAAGAGGTATTCTGGAGATTATCGGACACAAAGAAGTCATTTTACTTGCACATCCAGTGGAAGTATAGTAACGATAAAAAAATTTTAAAAAATTTTTATTGTTCAAATAGGCTCATGAAACGTCGAGATTTTAAATTTGAGCGAAAAAAATTTTCTGTCTGTCCGTCTGTCGGTCTGTCGGTCTGG
Source organism: Rutpela maculata (assembly GCA_936432065.2). Taxonomy (NCBI): domain Eukaryota; kingdom Metazoa; phylum Arthropoda; class Insecta; order Coleoptera; family Cerambycidae; genus Rutpela; species Rutpela maculata. Next base: position 131,533,301 of record OW386287.2, on the reverse strand, counting down.
GGTAAACAAGCAGGTAAGTCAGAGTCCATAAAATTGGTATTTAGTATTAGCGTGTGTACAAGCACCAGAAACCTCGAAATATTTTTTTACTTCATCCACCCCCACTACCACCCCCTATTACCACCCCTACTCCACTACCGATGTGGGGTATCGTTTTATGGGTTTCTGGGGTAGAGGATTTCAAATATTATATTATTAAAGTTCCATAAGCAATTATTTCAACATACAAAATTTTTTCGTTGTGAGGGACTTGGATAGAAAATCTGGATATGGAAGTAGTGATTCCTTGGGCAGCGGTTTCTTACAGTAAATTTGTGAGTAGAAGATTGAAAATGAGAAAAAGAACTAAAAATGATATTAGCAAAAAAGATTATTCATTTCTTTACTTCCTGGAAGTAAATGGTATACAATTTAGGGTTTGTGAAAATTATTTTCTAGGAACACTTGATATAGTCCAGTGTTTCACAGTTTTTCGCTCAGAATTCTTTCGGATAAAACCGATTATCGTGAAATTTTGACAGTAATTAGGGAACAAAAGTTATATAGTGCCGATGTGTGCTTTTACCCTGGGGGTGGAAATCATTACATTCAAAATAACCGCAGAAATCGATGGAGGAATAAATTTTAAGCAAAGAATGTTCCATGAAGTTTTTTCGATGAATCAACACTTTTTGAGTTATTCGTGATTGAAAATATTGATCTTTAATCTAAAAAATGCATATTTTAGAACGATTTTTCACGAATAACTCGAAAACCTTAGATTTTATCAAAAAAAAATACCATAAGCCAGATATGACACGTTAAAGGTGACTTTTTGTTCGCCAAAAACTGAATTACACGTTTCAACGTTAAGTAACGGAAAAACGGAAATTTTTTGGAGGAAAACATAAGATATTTTTAAAGGTACTTGAAAAGACCTTTATGAGCTTTAGTAAAAGTCGTTAGCATAAAAACTGATGGAGTTATGATGAACGTTGTCTCATTTTTTCGGAGAAAAAATCAGCAATTGCAATTTACTTTATTTAAGTACTAACAATATGTTCTAGAAGATTGACCGGTTTGGCATACCTATATTTGATAAAAGGTTTGATTGAAGTTTGAAATGAGTTTTGGAATTTCTGAAGAAAATTTAATTTTTTCACAATAATTCAAAAACTAAAGAAGATACGTAAAAAATGCTAGAGTACAAAAATTTAGTTTTTTTTTACTTAAAATTTCGTTTTTTTTTTTAATTTCTCTAGAATAAAAATTAATTGAGATATCACCGTTATAAGTTTGCATTTGAGTGCGAGAACCACCTTCCCCGAGCCCTTCAAACTCAAAAGTATCAAAAACGAAGGGTTCAAGTAAGTTCAACTTTACACGCCTCGTAGCTCTTAAAATTCCCTGCAAAATGGCTTTTTGGAACGATTGGATAGCTTAAAAATTAATTTTTTCTCGACAATTTTAGAGCATTTATAAATATATTAATATATATAATATATATATATAATATATATATATATATATATATATATATATATATATATATATATATATATATATATATATATATATATATATATATATATATATATATATATATATATATATATATATATATATATATATATATATATATATATATATATATATATATATATATATATATATATATATGTGCATTTGTATCGTGTCCGCCTCCTTACAAATTTGTGGCGCCCGCACCTCCACTAGAAATAATATAGATAGATTAGTTCTGTTTACATATACATAACCACCGAATTTCACTTACCAAGGGCACGCGGAGAGGGGAAAGGATTTTTATCTTTTTTTACATACACTTTTTTGTTCATACGATTGGTATGTTTACACCTCGTTATATAAATAGTACCTCTCTGACTCAATGTATTTAAAACTGTTATACATAACGGTAGCGTTTGCCTCCTTCGAGGTTGCCAGACTTCTATAGTGTAAAATGCTCTAGCGCTTGCGCAATTAGTTGCGCTATGCAACCGTATGCGTTTGTTATTATGATGATTAATATTGTGTAAGCAGTACTCTATCAGATTACGTTGGTGTTTTACCCGATAATGTGTGATTATCTGTTTTAAAATGAGCCGTTCCCGCTAAGTATCTATTATAGAATAATGTATGTAATTCAAAATATGTTCTTAAGGGAATTATTATTACTATTTAATATGCTTTTCAAAAGACATCACTGAGTCAGTTCAATTGCTTCCACATCCAGTGGAAGTATAGTAACGACAAAAAAATTTTTAAAAATTTTTATTGTTCAAATAGGCTTAGAATGTCATGGAACGTCGAGATTTAAAGTTTGAGCGAAAAAAAAATTTCTGTCTGTCTGTCGGTCTGTATGTCTGTAACTTTTTTTTGTGCGCACATTTACTCAGGAACCGTTTGAGATATTGATTTGAAATTTGGTACACATATGTACTTTAACGAGATCTAGAACTGGATTATATTTTCATCTGGTTCCGTCGAAGGGTTGGGGGTAAATTGGGGTAAATTTGGGGTAAATAGGTAAATCAAGCAGGTAAGAGTCCATAAAATTGGTATTTAGTATATATAAGAAAAGGCTAAGGTCTCAAAAAAATTTTGATATTAGCCACCCCCATTACTACCCCCACCCCATTATTAAAGGGGGTGAAAAAAAAAAAATTGTAATTTAGCGTGTATACAAGAACCTATGGCCTCATTTTTTTTTTTACTTAATCCACCCCCCACCCCCAACCCTCTACCACCACCCCAACCCCCACTATCGATGTGATATATCGTTTTATAGGTTTTTGGGGTAGACGATTTCAAATATCATGTTATAAAGTTACTTCGAGTAATATGGATGCGCAGTAGGTTTCCCCGAGTATAATGGATGCGCAGTAGCTTTCCTCGAGTACCATGGATGCGCAGTAGGTTACCTCTAGTAGGATGGATGCGCAGTAGGTTTCTTCGAGTACTTAGGATGCGCAGAGGCTTTTCTAGAGTACTATAGATGCGCAGTAGGTTACCTCAAGTAGTATGGATGCGTGGTATGTTTCCCCGAGTATTATGGATGCGCAGTGGCTTTCCTTGAATACCATTGATGCGCAGTAGGTTACCTCGAGTGGTATGGATGCGCAGTGGATTTTCTCGAGTAAAATGGATGCGCAGTGGGTTTCTTCAAGAAGTATGAATGCGTAGTGGCTTTCCTCTAGAAAATTGGATAAACAGTGGGTTACCTCGGGTAGTATGGATGCGCAGTAGGTTTTATTGTGGAAAATGCTTGAAGTAGAGGCTCTACTTCTATCGTGTAGTCCACGGCACAAAATTATTTTTTTATATCTTTGTCATGCTATTTCTGCGTATTACTTCTACATCCAGTTGAAGTATACTAATGCAAGAAAAATTTTTTAAAACTTTCATTGTACGAATAGGCTTAGAATGTCATAAAACCTCAATATTTTAAGTTTGAATAAAATAAATTTGTCTATTGCGTCGGTCTGTCTGTTAGTCTTGTATCTTTTTGGTGCTCACGATTAAGATATTGACTTAAAAATATGGCACACGTATGTATTTTAAGAGATCTGGAACTAGATTACATATCGATCTTATTCCGTTGCAGAGTTGAAGGTAAATGGGGGTAAATAGGTAAATCAAGCAATTAGGCGTGCATGAAATTGGCATTTAGTAAATATAAGAGGAGCTAAGGTCTCAAAAACATTTTTGGCACTTCTATTATTGAAGGGGGTGAAAATAATATTGTGATAGTGTGTATACAGGAACCAGTCACAAGAATCACCACCCGTACTACTGATGGGGCATATCATTTTATGGGTTTTTGGGGTACAGGATTTCGAATATTATACTATTAAAATTACAAGTGCTGGACAGAAATTCGCGCTAGCAGTATACAAAGCCCCCAAAAAAGAGACATCTTTGAATCATCAAAGATTCATTATCTTCAATAAGTTAGTCGGCCAATCTAGTACTACCGGGATTCTACCAAGACTGCCACCAACATCCGAGGCATTACGTCAAGATTCTTACAGAGTATTTCACCAAATTCATGTTTGGCGAGGAGAAAATTTGGAACCAACGGAATGCAGAAAAGCAGAAAATAATACAAAATATTTCAAAGAGATGATATACTTAAAGAAGTAAAATGTTCAAAACTTAATCATTTTGGAGCAAAAATATAAATATTTCCCTCCAGCAAGAGAAAAATTTTAAATGTTTAAAAAATTTTGAAAAGCATTCGAGATGACTCCAATAAACTATCATTAATTAGTAGCAAAATTTATGATTAACCAACAAATATATTCTAGAGTTTTGGTCTCGAATGCTTTTTAAAACATTTTTATTTCTTGCTAGAGGGAAATATTTACATTTTTGCTCCAGAATAATCTAAGTTTTTAAAATATCTTTGGAAGGTGGAAGATTCAACATTTAGTTTGAAAAAATACACCGGACTCTACCTAGGTACCCAGGGGTTTTTGGACTCGCTGATTCCGATGCCGAGGTTGGTTAAGCTCTATCACGTCAGGTTCAAGGTCATTTGAAGGTCAAACTAAGAAAAGGTTTTTGAAAAAATCTAAAAAAATTCACACATAGGTTTTTGGGGTCGCTGAGTCCGAATCCGATGTCGGTTGACCTTTATCACCTCATGTTCAAGGTCGTTTGAAGGTTAAAGTAAGAATAGGAGGTGAAAAAAATTAGAAAAAATTTATACGAATGCTTACCTACCTACTTATTGTCTGTTTATCTGTCTGCCTTTATACCTGCACACCTGTTTGTTTGCTTGTTAGTCTGTATTTATCATCCGCCTGCATTTTCTCTCTGTCCATCAATTTGCCTTTCTTCCTGCCTTTCTGTCGGTAATTCTGTCTATCTTCCTGTCTGACTGAATGACTAAATGTTTCTATCTGACAGTCTGTCTGCCTCCTTGTCAGTTTATCTGACTTAAAAAACCATTAAATTACTTTGATCCTGACAGGATTGAGCTCAGGGCCGGTTTTGGGTAACCGGAGGCCCTAAGCTCTAGGTATATTTTTCGTTGAAGCTTTCTCTTCTAATAAAATAAACGTGCATATCTGCGTATGAAATCTGAATTCTGAGGCCCTCTAAAAGCGAGGCCCTAAGCTGGCACTTACTCAGCTTATAGGCAAAACCAGCACTGATTGAGCTCCAAGTGAGTGAAGCCAACGCCCGTGATTCGCGCCGAACTTATATCTCTCTTCTGCCCCAACTCACTTGCGATGGGCATGCGCCATCTATCGAATACTCAAGGTACTCTCTACATGCATGTTCGCTCTGCTTCTGCAACTATACCTAAAGGCCATCCTTTCACAGAAGAAAATAAGTAGGTGATTCATTAAGTTAAATATATTTGCACTGAGATAGCTGATGAATCTTCATGTGCAACTAAAGCTGGCGGACGAATGCCGGCTTGAAATGACCTCAGAATGACCTTGAAATGACCTCTGGATACCTTTTTTTTAAGGGTAAGCGAACACCGGATTCGGACTCAGCGACCCGAAAAACCTGTGAGAATTTTTCAGATTCTTTCAACCACCTTTTCTTACTTTGACCTTCAAATGACCTTGAAACTGACGTGGTAGAGGTCAACCGACATCGAATGCAGACTCAGCGACCCAAAAAACCTATATAAAATTTTTCAGATTTTTTGACAGTTTCTCCTCTGTTTTTCTCAAATTAACCTTGAAATGACCTCCGGATGCCTTTTAAGGGTAATCGAACACAGGATTCGGACTAAGCGACCCCAAAAACCTATGCGTGAATTTTTTCAGATTTTTTCAACCATCTTTTCTTAGTTTGACCTTCAAGTGACCTTGAAACTGACGTGACAGAGGTTAACCAGCATCGGATATAGACTCAGCGACCCAAGAAACCTATATGTAAATTTTTTCAGATTTTTTAACAGCTTCCTCTCCGTTTTTCTCAAATTAACCTTGAAATGACCTCCGGATGCCTTTTAAGAGTAAGCGAACACCGAATTCGGACTCAGCGACCCCAAAAACCTATGTGTGAGTTTTCTCAGATTTTTTTCAACCACCTTTTCTTAGTTTGACCTTCAGATGTCCTTGAACCTGACGTGATAGAGCATGACCTGACCTCGGCATCGGAATAAGCGACCCCAAAAACCCCCGGGTACCTAGGTAGAGTCCTGTGTATTTTTTTAAACTAAATGTGTTATTATTATTCATTTATTTTCTGCTTTTTAGAAGAGATGTATATAGGAATAGTATGCCTCTTTACTCTGTTGCCAAGTTTATGAGGCGATGTCGCTACTTTAGTGTAAGGAAGCATTTAATACCTATATACATCAAATGTATAAAACAGCAGCGCCACCTGGTAAAAAATGTAGTGGACTATGGTGTATGTTTACATATGTTTATAGGTATTTTCCGCCTCCAAAAAAAGTGTCATTAAATGCTTCTATCTCTCTATCTCTTCCTTTTTTGTCATAATCTTATATGCGCACCAATAAAGCTGATCATTATTGATAATAATGAGTCATCAATTTACTAATTATCAAGACATTCGCGATGAAAACAACACAAAACGTCTCCGCCTCCGAAATCGGAGGCGAACGCGTAAAATCGGAGGCAAACACCACCTAACCGTATAACATTCGGAGGTGTATAAGTACTAAATGCATGTGTATATATATATATATATATATATATATATATATATATATATATATATATATATATATGTGCATTTGTATCGTGTCCGCCTCCTTACAAATTTGTGGCGCTTATCTTTTTTTACATACACTTTTTTGTTCATACGATTGGTATGTTTACACCTCGTTATATAAATAGTACCTCTCTGACTCAATGTATTTAAAACTGTTATATATAACGGTAGACTTTGCCTCCTTCGAGGTTGCCAGACTTCTATAGTGTAAAATGCTCTAGCGCTTGCGCAATTAGTTGCGCTATGCAATAGTGTGCGTTTGTTATTATGATGATTCATATTGTGTAAGTTATACTCTATCAGATTACATTGGTGTTTTACCCAATAATGTGCGATTATCTGTTTTAAAATGAACCGTTCACGCTAAATATCTATTGTAGAATAATGTATGTAATTCAAAATATGTTCTTAAGGGAATTATTATTACTATTTAAAATGCTTTTCAAAAGACATCACTGAATCAGTTCAATTTTGTAACACAATTGTTACATATTAGTCCACGTAAATTAGATATTTTAGAAGAAATAATTTATAAAGTAATAATATTTGGGATGCGTAATCTAGATAGGGTTCGAAATAGATACCCGAATAGTTCCCCACAATTTAGGGGTGAAACGTCCGTAATGATTATGAATAGAGCTGCTTCGGCCATATTACGGGGACTTAACGCTGGTTTTTCACTTTTATCTTGTAAACCGTTCGTCGAAAGAGAAAAAAGTATAGGAAATAAAAAAATCGTCATGTTAAATTCTGCATAAAAAATGTACTATTAACCTTGTAGCTTATCCTCACCTATTTCGCGCTAACAGCGTCCGAACAGAGGCGTAGTTTGGGGCGCAGAGGTAAAAATCCATTCTATTCCAAGTTTGACTCCGATTATCTTAAAACCGGTTACTTTAACGAGAAAAATGCTCAGGAATGAATTTATTGAGCAGAATTTTCTCTATTAGATGCATATATAGAGGGTTTTGTCGCAAGTAGTTTATGTATTTTCCCCTTCTTTGCAATTATATTAGAGGATAATCTGTACTGTTCACACAAAAGAAGATTTGGAGCCATATTTCAACTCTGAGCTTGCTTCAGTTCCACTTCTTCTCTTCAATAAGAAAGGGTTAATGAGGAAAATTAAGAAATCGTCTGTATGATATTTTTAATGCTGTACGAGAGAGGCCAATAGATTTTTCCGATTGCCAGTTCATTGTTGATGGCGGCAATTTGATTCATCGTGTAGTATGGCCGAAGCAGCTTTATTCGTAAACATAACGGCCAAAAAGTGACTGTAGTGTTTGACGGATATGCTGACTGCAGTATGAAGAGCATCGAAAGATAGCAGCGTCTTTTGAAACGCATGACACCGGAAATTGTTTTTCATGAGAACACGCCACTGACTGAAACGCAAAATAAAATGATAAACAATCTCACAAAAAGGAACGGTTTATTTCGCAATTGGTGGAGAGATTTAAAAACGAGGGAATCAAAACAATTACTGCTGTAGACGACGTTGACGTACTCATAGTTCAAACCGCCTTAAACGAATCTCATGGAAACGATACAGTGGTCATCCTCGGACAAGATATTGATCTTCTCGCATTGATTATCGCTCTCGCACCAGAAGATAAAGATATCCGTTTCTTAAGAGAGGCTCAGAGATAAATAAAAAATAAAGATTACAGTTCTCGTGACTTGCAGTCCTCGGAAGTTTTAAAAAGCTGTATGGCCACAGGTTCAGTGGATGCGATAACACTTCAGCTGTCTTTGGTAAAGGAAAAGTGCAAATAAAAGAAAAGATCTCGAAGAGGTTGTCCGTATATTCAACAACCGTAGCTCAACGAAAAAAGAAATTACATCTTTGAATCATCAAAGATTCATTATCTTCAATAAGTTAGTCCGCCAATCTAGTACTACCGGGATTCTACGAAGACTGCCAGCAACATCCGAGGCATTACGTCAACATTCTTACAGAGTATTTCTCCAAATTCATGTTTGGCGAGGAGAAAACTTGGAACCAATGGAATGCAGAAAAGCAGAAAATAATATAAAATATTTCAGAGATGATATACTTAAAGAAGTAAAATGTTCAAAACTTAATCATTTTGGAGCAAAAATGTAAATATTTCCCTCCAGCAAGAGAAAAATTTTTGAATTGTTTAAAAATTTGTGAAAAGCATTCGAGATGACTCCAACAAACTATCATTAATTAGTATAGCAAAATTTATGATTAACCAACAAATATATTCTAGAGTTTTGGTCTCGAATGCTTTTTAAAACATTTTTATTTCTTGCTAGAGGGAAATATTTACATTTTTGCTCCAGAATAATCTAGGTTTTTAAAATATCTTTGGAAGGTGGAAGATTACACTGGTCAACATTCAGTTTGAAAAAATACACCGGACTCTACCTAGGTACCCAGGGGTTTTGGAGTCACTGATTCCGTTGCCGAGGTCGGTTAAGCTCTATCACGCCAGGTTCAAGGTCATTTGAAGGTCAACCTAAGAAAAGGTTTTTGAAAAAATCTAAAAAAATTCACGCAAGGTCATTTGAAAGTTAAAGTAAGAATAGGAGGTGAAAAAAATTAGAAAAAATTTATACGAATGCTCACCTGCCTACTTATTGTCTGTTTATCTGTCTGCCCTTATACCTGCACACCTGTTTGTTTGCTTGTTAGTCTGTATTTATCATCCGCCTGCATTTTCTCTGTCCATCTATTTGACATCCTGCCTTTCTGTCAGTAATTCTGTCTGACTGAATGACTAAATGTTTCTATCTGACAGTCTGTCTGCCTCCTTGTCAGTTTGTCTGACTCAGGAAACCATTAAATTACTTTGACCCTGACAGGATTGAGCTCAGGGCCGGTTTTAGGTAACCGGAGGCCCTGAGCTCTAGGTATGTTTTTCGTTGAAGCTTTCTCTTCTAATAGAATAAACGTGCATATCTGCGTATGAAATCTGAGTTCTGAGGCCCCCTAAATGCTGCCTAAGCTGGCGTTTACTCAGCTTATAGGCAAAACCAGCACTGATTGAGCTCCAAGTGAGTGAGGCCAACGCCCGTGGTACTCTTTACTTGCATGTTCACTCTGCTTCTGCAACTATACCTAAAGGCCATCCTTTCACAGAAGCAAATAGGTAGGTGATTCACTGAGTTAAATATATTTGCACTGAGATAGCCGAAGAATCTTCATGTGCAGCTAAAGCTGGCGGACGAATGCCGGCTTGAAATGACCTCAGAATGACCTTGAAATGACCTCTGGATGCCTCTTTTTTTAAGGGTAAGCGAACAATGGATTCGGACTCAGCGACCCGAAAAACCTGTGTGAATTTTTTCAGATTCTTTCAACCACCTTTTCTTACTTTAACCTTCAAATGACCTTGAAACTGACGTGATAGAGGTCAACCGACATCGAATGCAGACTCAGAGACTCAAAAACCTATATATAAGTTTTTTCAGATTTTTTGACAGTTTCTCCTCTGTTTTTCTCAAATTAACCTTGAAATGATCTCCGGATGCCTTTTAAGGGTAAACGAACACCGGATTCGGACTCACCGATCCCAAAAACCTATGCGTGAATTTTTTCAGATTTTTTCAATCACCTTTTCTTAGTTTGACCTTCAAGTGACCTTGAAACTGACGTGATAGAGGTCAACCTGCATCGGATACAGACTCAGCGATCCAAAAACCCTATATGTAAATTTTTTCAGATTTTTTAACAGCTTCCTCTCCGTTTTTCTCAAATTAACCTTGAAATGACCTCCGGATGCCTTTTAAGGGTAAGCGAACACCGAATTCGGACTCAGCGACCCCAAAAACCTATGTGTAAATTTTCTCAGATTTTTTCAACCACCTTTTCTTAGTTTGACCTTCAGATGTCCTTGAACCTGACGTGATAGAGCTTAACCGACCTCGGCATCGGAATCAGCGACCCCAAAAACCCCTGGGTACCTAGGTAGAGTCTTGTGTATTTTTTTAAACTAAATGTTGACCTGTGTTATTATTCTTTTATTTTCTGCTTTTTAGCCCCCCCCCCCCCAATAAAAATCGTCTTCTAATTTTTTTTTTACTTTTACTATATAAGGCCAGCAGCAGTGACAAATAGTGGATTAAGGGCAACTAGTTACGTTAAGGAATGTTCGTGTCCTGTTAACTAAATACCTTAAACAAATACCTTTTTTAATTTGCTCTAAGCTATAAAGGGGTACAAAAATATTTGTTTCTGAACAAAATAAACGTTTTTATATTCCCAAATTGAAAAAATTTAAAAACCCATTGATCTCTAGAAAGTATTATTTCTGTGTATAAAAGTTATTTATATTTTTAGTAAGATAATTTTAGTTACCATATCTATAGATGTATTTAGGAATAGTATGCCTCTTTACTATGTTGCCAAGTTTAGGAGGCGATATCGCTACTTTATTGTAAGGAAGCATTTAATACCTATATACATCAAGTGTTTAAAACAGCAGCGCCACCTGGTAAAAAATGTAGTGGACTATGGTGTATGTTTATATATGTTTATAGGTATTTTCCGCCTCCAAAAAAAGTGTCGTTAAATGCTTCTATCTCTCTATTTCTTCCCTTTTTGTCATAATCTTATATGCGCACCAATAAAGCTGATCATTATTGATAATAATGAGTCATGAATTTACTAATTATCAAGACATTCGCGATGAAAACAACACAAAACGTCTCCGCCTCCGAAATCGGAGGGCGAACGCGTAAAATCGGAGGCAAACACCACCTAACCATATAACATTCGGAGGTGTATGAGTACTAAATGCATGTGTATATATATATATACATGCATTTAGTACTCATACACCTCCGTAAAATCGGAGGCAAACGCCACCTAACCATATAACATTCGGAGGTGTATGAGTACTAAATGCATGTATATATATATATATATATATATATATATATATATATATACACATGCATTTAGTACTCATACACCTCCGAATGTTATATGGTTAGGTGGCGTTTGCCTCCGATTTTACGCGTTCGCCTCCGATTTCGGAGGCGGAGACGTTTTGTGTTGTTTTCATCGCGAATGTCTTGATAATTAGTAAATTCATGACTCATTATTATCAATAATGATCAGCTTTATTGGTGCGCATATAAGATTATGACAAAAAGGGAAGAAATAGAGAGATAGAAGCATTTAACGACACTTTTTTTGGAGGCGGAAAATACCTATAAACATACACCATAGTCCACTACATTTTTTACCAGGTGGCGCTGCTGTTTTAAACACTTGATGTATATAGGTATTAAATGCTTCCTTACAATAAAGTAGCGATATCGCCTCCTAAACTTGGCAACATAGTAAAGAGGCATACTATTCCTAAATACATCTATAGATATGGTAACTAAAATTATCTTACTAAAAATATAAATAGCTTTTATACACAGAAATAATACTTTCTAGAGACCAATGGGCTTTTAAATTTTTTCAATTTGGGAATAAAAAAACGTTTATTTTGTTCAGAAACAAATATTTTTGTACCCTTTATAGCTTAGAACAAATTAAAAAAGGTATTTAACAGGACACGAACATTCCTTAACGTAACTAGTTGCCCTTAATCCACTATTTGTCACTGCTCCTGGCCTTATATAGTAAAAGTAAAAAAAAAAATTAGAAGACGATTTTTATTGGGGGGGGGGGGTCTAAAAAGCAGAAAATAAAAGAATAATAATAACACAGGTCAACATTTAGTTTAAAAAAATACACAGGACTCTACCTAGGTACCCAGGGGTTTTTGGGGTCGCTGATTCCCATGCCGAGGTCGGTTAAGCTCTATCACGTCAGGTTCAAGGACATCTAAAGGTCAAACTAAGAAAAGGTGGTTGAAAAAATCTGAGAAAATTTACACATCGCTGAGTCCGAATTCGGTGTTCGCTTACCCTTAAAAGACATCCGGAGGTCATTTCAAAGTTAATTTGAGAAAAACGGAGAGGAAGCTGTTAAAAAATCTGAAAAAATTTACATATAGGGTTTTTGGGTCGCTGAGTCTGCATCCGATGCCGGTTGACCTCTATCACGTCAGTTTCAAGGTCACTTGAAGGTCAAACTAAGAAAAGGTGAATGAAAAAATCTGAAAAAATTCACGCATAGGTTTTTGGGATCGGTGAGTCCGAATCCGGTGTTCGTTTACCCTTAAAAGGCACCCGGAGATCATTTCAAGGTTAGTTTGAGAAAAACAGAGGAGAAGCAGTAGAAAAATCTGAAAAAACTTATATATAGGTTTTTTGAGTCGCTGAGTCTGCATTCGATGTCGGTTGACCTCTATCACGTCAGTTTCAAGGTCATTTGAAGGTTAAAGTAAGAAAAGGTGGTTGAAAGAATCTGAAAAAATTCACACAGGTTTTTCGGGTCGCTGAGTCCGAATCCATTGTTCGCTTACCCTTAAAAAAAAAGAGGCATCCAGAGGTCATTTCAAGGTCATTCTGAGGTCATTTCAAGCCGGCATTCGTCCGCCAGCTTTAGCTGCACATGAAGATTCTTCGGCTATCTCAGTGCAAATATATTTAACTCAATGAATCACCTACCTATTTTCTTCTGTGAAAGGATGGCCTTTAGGTATAGTTGCAGAAGCAGAGCGAACATGCAAGTAAAGAGTACCACGGGCGTTGGCTTCACTCACTTGGAGCTCAATCAGTGCTGGTTTTGCCTATAAGCTGAGTAAACGCCAGCTTAGGGCCTCGCATTTAGGGGGCCTCAGAACTCAGATTTCATACGCAGATATGCACGTTTATTTTATTAGAAGAGAAAGCTTCAACGAAAAACATACCTAGAGCTTAGGGCCTCCGGTTACCTAAAACCGGCCCTGAGCTCAATCCTGTCAGGGTCAAAGTAATTTAATGATTTCCTGAGTCAGACAAACTGACAAGGAGGCAGACAGACTGTCAGATAGAAACATTTAGTCATTCAGTCAGACAGAATTACTGACAGAAAGGCAGGATGTCAAATAGATGGACAGAGAGAAAATGCATGCGGATGATAAATACAGACTAACAAGCAAACAAACAGGTGTGCAGGTATAAGGGCAGACAGATAAACAGACAATAAGTAGGCAGGTGAGCATTCGTATAAATTTTTTCTAATTTTTTCACCTCCTATTCTTACTTTAACCTTCAAATGACCTTGAACATGAGGTGATAAAGGTCAACCGACATCGGATTCGGACTCAGAGACCCCCCAAGAGCCTATGTGTGAATTTTTTTAGATTTTTTCAAAAAGCTTTTCTTAGGTTGACCTTCAAATGACCTTGAACTTGACGTGATAGAGCTTAACCGACCTCGGCAACGGAATCAGCGACCCCAAAACCTCTGGGTACCTAGGTAGAGTCCGGTGTATTTTTTCAAACTGAATGTTGACCAGTGTAATCTTCCACCTTCCAAAGATATTTTAAAAACCTAGATTATTCTGGAGCAAAAATGTAAATATTTCCCTCTAGCAAGAAGTAAAAATGTTTTAAAAAGCATTCGAGACCAAAACTCTAGAATATATTTGTTGGTTAATCATAAATTTTGCTATACTAATTAATGATAGTTTTTTGGAGTCATCTCAAATGCTTTTCAAAAATTTTTAAACAATTCAAAAATTTTTCTCTTGCTGGAGGGAAATATTTACATTCTTGCTCCAAAATGATTAAGTTTTGAACATTTTACTTCTTTAAGTATATCATCTCTTTGAAATATTTTATATTATTTTCTGCTTTTCTGCATTCCGTTGGTTCCAAGTTTTCTCCTCGTCAAACATGAATTTTGAGAAATACTCTGTAAGAATGTTGACGTAATGCCTCGGATGCTGCTGGCAGTCTTCGTAGAATCCCGGTAGTACTAGATTGGCGGACTAACTTATTGAAGATAATAAATCTTTGATGATTCAAAGATGTAATTTCATTTTTCGTTGAGCTACGGTTGTTGAATATACGGACAACCTCTTCGAGATCTTTTCTTTTGTTGACGCATTCCACTGTTTGCACTTTTCCTTTACCAAAGAAAGCTGAAGTGTTATCGCATCCACTGAACGTGTGGCCATACAGCTTGTTAAAACTTCCGAGGACTGCAAGTCACGAGAACTGTAATCTTTATTTTTTATTTATCTCTGAGCCTCTCTTACGAAACGGATATCTTTATCTTCAGGTGCGAGAGCGATAATCAATGCGAGAAGATCAATATCTTGTCCGAGGATGACCACTGTATCGTTTCCATGAGATTCGTTTAAGGCGGTTTGAACTATGAGTACGTCAACGTCGTCTACAGCAGTAATTGTTTTGATTCCCGCGTTTTTAAATCTCTCCACCAATTGCGAAATAAACCGTTCCTTTTTATGAGATTGTTTATCATTTTATTTTGCGTTTCAGTCAGTGGCGTGTTCTCATGAAAAACAATTTCCGGTGAAATGCGTTTCAAAAGACGCTGCTGTCTTTCGATGCTCTTCATACTGCAGTCAGCATATCCGTCAAACACTACAGTCATTTTTTGGCCGTAATGTTTACGAATAAAGCTGCTTCGGCCATACTACACGATGAATCAAATTGCCGCCATCAACAATGAAATGGCAATCGGAAAAATCTATTGGCCTCTCTCGTACAGCATTGAAAATATCATACAGACGATTTCTTAATTTTCCTCATTAACCCTTTCTTATTGAAGAGAAGAAGTGGAATTGAAGCAAGCTCAGAGTTGAAATATGACTCCAAATCTTCTTTTGTGTGAACAGTACAGATTATCCTCTAATATAATTGCAAAAAGGGGAAAATACATAAACTACTTGCGACTCTATATATGCATCTAATAGAGAAAATTCTGCTCAATAAATTCATTCCTGAGCATTTTTCTCGTTAAAGTAACCGGTTTTAAGATATTCGGAGTCAAACTTGGAATAGGATGGATTTTTACCTCTGCGCCCCAAACTACGCCTCTGTTCGGACGCTGTTAGGGCGAAATAGGTGAGGATAAGCGACAAGGTTAATAGTACATTTTTTATGCAGAATTTAACATGACGATTTTTTTATTTCCTATACTTTTTTCTCTTTCGACGAATGGTTTACAAGATAAAAGTGAAAAAACAGCGTTAAGTCCCCGTAATATGGCCGAAGAAGCTCTATTCATAATCATTACGGACGTTTCACCCCTAAATTGTGGGGTATCTATTTCGAACCCTATCTAGATTACGCATCCCAAATATTATTACTTTATAAATTATTTCTTCTAAAATATCTAATTTACGTGGACTAATACGTAACAATTGTGTTACAAAAAACCGCTGCCCAAGGAATCACTACTTCCACATCCAGATTCTCTATCCAAGTCACTCACACAACGAAAAGACTTTGTATGTGAAAATAATTGTTTATGGAACTTTAATAATATAATATTTGAAATCCTCAACCCCAAAAACCCATAAAACGATACCCCACATCGGTAGTGGGGTGGGAGTGGTGATAGTGGGGGGGTGGATGAAGTAAAAAAATATTTTGAGGTTTCCGGTTCCTGTACATACACTAAATCGCAATTTTTTTTCATCCCCTTTAATAAGGAGGTGGGGGTGGTAATGAGGGTGGCTAATGCCAAAAATTTTTTTGAAACCTTAGCTTCTCTTGTATATACCAAATACCAATTTCATGGACTCTTACCTGCTTGATTTACCCATTTACCCCAAATTTACCCCAATTTACCCCCAACCCTTCGGCGGAACAAGATGAAAATATAATCTAGTTCTAGATCTCATTAAAGTACATACGTGTACCAAATTTTAAGTCAATATCTTAAACGGTTCCAGAGTAAACGTGCGCACAAAAAAAAAGTTACAGACAGACAGACAGACCGACAGACAGACCGACAGACAGACCGACAGACAGACCGACAGACAGAATTTTTTTTTTCGCTCAAACTTAAAATCTCGACGTTTCATGACATTTTAAGCCTATTTGGACAATAAAAATTTTTTAAAATTTTTTTGTCGTTACTATACTTCCACTGGACGTGGAAGTAATTGAACTGATTCAGTGATGTCTTTTGAAAAGCATTTTAAATAGTAATAATAATTCCCTTAAGAACATATTTTGAATTACATATATTATTCTACAATAGATATTTAGCCTGAACGGTTCATTTTAAAACAGATAATCGCACATTATCGGGTAAAACACCAATGTAATCTGATAGAGTATAACTTACACAATATGAATCATCATAATAACAAACGCACACGATTGCATAGCGCAACTAATTGCGCAAGCGCTAGAGCATTTTACACTATAGAAGTCTGGCAACCTCGAAGGAGGCAAAGTCTACCGTTATATATAACAGTTTTAAATACATTGAGTCAGAGAGGTACTATTTATATAACGAGGTGTAAACATACCCATCGTATGAACAAAAAAGTGTATGTAAAAAAAGATAAAAATCCTTTCCCCTCTCCGCGTGCCCTTGGTAAGTGAAATTTGGCGGTTATGTATATGTAAACAGAACTAATCTATCTATATTATTTCTAGTGGAGGTGCGGGCGCCACAAATTTGTAAGGAGGCGGACACGATACAAATGCACATATATATATATATATATATATATAACACTTCAGAGCTGGAAGAAATTTTAGAAGCCGGTAGGTACTGCACAATATTACTGTACGGAGCTGCTAAAGAGATACAGTTTAAAAAATTGAGCCGTGTCGAAGACTTATCGGCGTTTCTCCAGCAGATTCGCTATGAGTCCTTTATTAAGGCTAGCACTAAAAACAGTGCTGTGAAATTATCATCCCTTGTTCCGACAGTTGATGTTCTGAATGAGCACATTACGGGGGTTTATTCACAAACCCAGGTTGGAAACAAAAATATTTGTCCAATTGATTGGGGATGGATTAATAATGAAGGATTTTTACTATCAATCAAAATGCTGAATATGCCTGCACCGGAAGAACTCCTGAAAGTGATATTTTGTAATTGCAAAAAAGGATGCGGCGCAGCTTGTAGCTGCTGAAAAGTTGGACTTTTTTTGTAACGCATCATGTGAAACATGCTCCGGTGACAACTGTCAAAATTGTCCTTCAATTACAGACCACGAGGAGGAGGTCGATAGTGATGATAGTTCTTTTAATGATCCATAGCTTTTCAATAATAAAACATGCTATTATAATGTACATAAAACTTTATTTTTCCCATTTAAACTCATTTAATAATTTCAGTTTTTAATTTTAAGTAAACATGGTACCTAGTTAATTTTATCACCAGGGCGGTTTGTAAGGATGAAACGTTGCAATAAATCATAAATTATATTATAAACAGTGACGGGATTTTATAAATGCCCTATTAAAACATTTCAAGCTGTTAAAAACTATTTTTTTTAAATTTCGTCACAAGGGTTGAAACGTTGTAACCCATCATAAATTATATTCCAGAACATGATTTCAATCTATGTAACGCTTAGATTTGGTTTTTAAATTTTTGTAGTTTTCACACCCAAAAAAACAAAAAGCACACGTCAGGAACTTGAAGAGGACGGTAAAATAAGCTTAATTACAAATTTTCACCAAAATCGATGTTATCCGAAAGAATTCAGAGGTAATACCCTATTTTTACCGTCAACCACTGGACTAATATTAGTTCTCAAAAAATTTATAATTTTTTTAAACACATCTGTAATGAAAAAACGAATATTCCAAGGTCACCCTTAAGAGGAAAAAACCAGAAAAAAATTGTTACTCTTGCAGAAAAAGATCTCGTTTGGATACACATAAATTCCTTTCCAAGAGTAAATTCCCATTACTGGAGGGCTAATTTTTCAAAAGAGTATTTGGAAACTAGTCTTAGTTTAGCTAAAATTTGTCGGTTGTAAAATTGGCTGAAAAATTTCAAAAAAGCAGAATGACTTCTAGATTCCAAATATATAACGGAAGTCGTAGAAACTTGACACTTGACAGATGGATAAAAAAATGTCGTTTTGGCGACATGTGACACATGCCTAGTTTCATCTCGAGTCTTTAAAAAATAAAAAAAAAATTGCGCCCGGAAAGCGATCTCGTTGACACCCCGTAATAAATGTTCTACTTATGCTGTTTATACATTTATGTCATTCCCAGAAAATAACAGTATCGAATCTTTGTTAAATGTACCTATAGACTTATTTAAAAATTGTAGGACATAATTTAATACTATCGGCGCGGTGTATACGTAGGCCACGGGTGTATGCAAAGCTCCTCTCACTCAGTTCTGTGTCTAGGTGTGCTATAACTATCAACTCTAACATTCACTTCATGTAGATCTGATCTTAATTAACATTAGTAAATCTGAAAAGTATTGTAGTTGTTCATTTATAAAGTTTAATTATTTTATTGGAAACATGCCGTCTTTGCAAATATTACAATAATTCATTTACTGTTATAAGATTTTTATAATTTTTATTTAAGTACTTACCTTTCATATGATCCACGCTCTCTAAACAGAATAAAGTGAATTCCCTTTGGGTTCTCTTTCGATATTAAATTTTTTGCTAAGTCTGTGGAAACTAAATTCACTTTTCATCTAAGAGGAAAGTACAATATTAACAAAAGATCAATTTCAAGACGAGGTGATATAAACACCAGCCCATCAGCTAAAAAGGTATCAAAGAAAGCGAATTCATTGATTTTACAGGAAAACATTGGGAATTGTTAGGAGATCTTTAACTATTTACTTCGGCTTGAAGAATGTAATGTAATTAATCAATTAATTAATGTCAAATTATACTGGGTGGTCTATACCAGGGGCCAATCAGTTTAGAAATCTTCGCAAATATTCACGTTGAGCAGTTCGTCCATTTTAATTAAGTTGGCAATAAATAAGAAACGTATCTCCATATCTGAGTTTGAAAAATTATTATGCATCGGCATGTTCTGATTTTCGTTAATTAGCTTATATTCACCAGCAATGGATAAATAAAATTGGACAAAATTATTAACTCTCACAAGGAGAATATTTAATTGTCAAAAGTATTGTTGGCATCGGCAATTTCAGAAATTCGGCAATATTAGTAGGAATCTTCCCAAAAGTATTTATCCCAACAGGTTGAACAGTACATTTGTCGTTAGCGTAATTTAGAGAAAAGCGACGGTGGGTAATGGCGGCTGGCCGTAATGCAGCATATTTGGGGTAATAATTCATGTAGCTTCCAGTGATACAAAAATTATGACGAACGTTGGTTTTAGTCTCCAAAATATGAATCAATAAGGAGTTTTCTGATTTTTCAATATCATCCATTGTTAATTTACAAAGCTCTTCACGACGGCATACTTTAAATAAACCAAAAATTGATGCAACTTTTATCATCAGATATTTGGTGTTTGGAGCTTCTTTCAAAAATGTATTAATTTGTTCGCTACTAAATATTTTCGATTTTTTTGCGATATCCTACAGTTTTTCGTTTAAATTTAAAAACGCTATTAACTTGTAATACGTTGTTCTTGATTTGCAAACTAGCTTTTATCATAAATATATTAGACCACAGTGTTGACGCCTTCCATAACTTAGATTTTTCTTCGAAGTAAGCCAAAAGTATATTTTCAGTGAACTTGTCTACTACTTTCTTCATTTTACACCATTCAATACGTCTTTTATATGCTATATCATATTGTTGCCGAGATTTTGGGGGCAGCAGATCTAAAGTTGCCCTATTTGCGGCTTCTTCAACGTCTGGTGGAATGAAATTACTTTCATTTCCCGTATTTTCTTCAAAATTAATTTCTTTTAGCCACAAAATTTACAATATTTAAACACAGCTTCAATTATAGTTACTAATAGACACTAAACAACTTACAACGGTTTTACTTAGTTGCCCTTTATGCAGTACCTGACTTCATATATACCCTTTATTGTCACATATAATTGAAACGAGCGGGTGGCTCAGTGCCAACGCGCCCGACTCTATTTGTTTTATCCTTTTTGTTCTTTTGTCATTTTTTGCTTTAAAATTCCATTTTGACCAATAAATTCTCAAAAACCAAAATATTTCAAACTACCTATATCTTCTTTTAATTTCCACATTTTCCTGGCGGCAGGAAGACCACCAGGGTGGAATTGCTTCGAGCGGGTTTTTTCGCTGAGTTTTATTTTCCCGTGCCAGCAACCAAAATTAAATAGGTGCCTTACCTAATAAGTGATAATTTATTACAGTGTTTTCTTTTAATTAGCTAAATGTATCCATGTGGATACATTTTTAATTTTAATTTAGTTTTTAAGTCTGCCTGTGGCAGACATAAGTACTAATATACAAGTTATTTGCCAAACCAATCCTGACCTGCCCCGCCCAGTCCTACAATCACCGCGGCGCTGCGTGCCGTGGTTGTCTGGCTGGCTCCGGGCCAGGTTCCGGGGAGGTACATAATTTGTAACAGTTAATTTAAATAAATGATTGTTGCTTGCTTGCTTGCATTCAACTCGTTAGCGATAAATCGGGAGTTTAACCCCACAAACGGTATTTTTTTTTAATAACAGGTTTACAAAAAATATTGTATGATATATTTGTTAATAGTGATTTTATTTTGTTCGTGGGGTTATTCCCCACCAACAAAATAAAATGTCACTTTTAACACTTGTATCGTGAATAACTATTTTGACTCTTGCACGTTTTCTTAAAGTTAACAGTTTAAGAGTACAAACGTGTCTAAAGTGACGCAAACTATCTAGTTTTGACAAAGTGTATCTCAAAAACCGTCCATTTTTGGAGGTTTTGCCATTTAAATATTTTCTTGAGAAACATAAGCACCTCAATACATCAAAAAAATTTAAGAACGTTTAACTGAAATCCAACTTCAATTTAGAATTCAGTGCACATTTTGTATTTTAATACCCGATCTCAGTCGATGCCGAAAAAAAAAAAAAAAAAAAAAAATACCCGATCTCCAATGTTGTCTTCTATTTTCATTAAAAATAAAAATATCGTCTTAAAGATGCGTATAGATTACAGGAAGTTGCAATAAATTTTATATAATACTATTTGCCTTAAACGTGTATTTTTCAATATATGTAATTAATAAATGTATAAAATGAAAATTATATTAAAGGGTGGATATTAACAAGCTCCCATACAACTTATGTTGTAGGTATATTTCTACTTTCTCTGAACCCAAATTACCTGCTTATATTGGTCGCCATCTTGAATCCGCCATGTTGAACTCTAAAAATTATTCCATGCAAAGAATGTGCAGACTGTCTTGATATTCGAATACAATTTCGGCCCCACTGATTTCAGAAAATTTTATTAATCTCGAGGTAATAATTTTGTCAAATATTTTGACTGAAATAAAGAGTAATGAGAATATGTCATAAATATCACCTATTTTATTTGGAAGTATGAGATTGATAATGTAAGTTAACGTAAGTTAGTCACCCTCAATAATACTGCAAGCTTTTTTGTCTACTGATTAAGTTGTACAGTATTAGAGCTTTTAAAAGACCATATTACACTTTGCACTTCTATTTTCAGAACCGGATAAAGACAGTTTCTGAAATTGCTTGCGTTTTTACTGCTATTCTGCAGATATAGTATGTTATAACATAATGAAGAGGATTATCTGTTTATTAACCCTTTTCTTGTCAACGTGTCTCTTAATATACATGGTCATTATGAGATGATAGAAGGGAAATTACGGTTTAAACATTATAATCACCAGTAAAAGTTCTAGTAGGTACATGACTCCCAAACAACGGATCCGTATATCCACAAACTAAGTAAATTCGATACTTGAAGTACATTAATTGTAGTAGGGGATCATATCAAATTTAGAGGCAATTTGAATTGTGACATGTTGGGCTGGTTTTATTTCATCATAAACTACCTATAGATGTATAATTTCCATGATGTCACTCTGGAGTGAGCGACAAGTACTAATGGCTTCCAACTAAATCAATATGATCGCTAATATCTTCCTTTATCATTCATTTAAATTAATCTTACTTTAAATATAAACAACATCAGGCCTAAAGAATTTTTTAACTTCATTTAAGCCACTGATTTCCAAGATATTTCCATACATCGTTAACTCCTAACTAAAAATCATAAATTTGACGTGTCTGTGTGTCTCTCCGTTTGTAACTCGAAAATGACTGCACTAATTGTAACACAGTTTTCTTTGGTGTTTAAAGTAGTTTGTAGGTTTTTACCGCTAGATTTTCAGAGGCCAAGCGGTAACAATCAGTGCCGCACTGGCTGTGCGGAAGTGTTTTCCCCTGTAGCTCTCCAATACATCAACCCATTTAACTGCAGCTCTATGATTATGATATATTAGATTTGGATATTTGGTCGCCATCTTAAATTCGCTATGTTGAACTTTTCTAAATATTGTCCGATATAAAAAATGTGCAGACTGCCTGGATATCAGAATACAATTTTGGCGCCACTTTGGATCCACTATCTTGGATCGACCACAACAGACTATGAAGTAGTTTCTACTAACATCAGAACTCTTGAATACTACACTCAATGACTAGACGACTAAAGTTCTAATCATCTCCAGATGATACGAGGCCCCGTATTGGGTATATGTCCGTCGCTTATAAATGTGTACAAGGTTTAATCTGAAATACAGGGAGTCGAATCATCTGTGGTGTGTTTAGTATATTCAATATTTTTAAGATCCTTTAAGAAATCACTGACGATAGTCAACATTGTCTTGCATCAGTTTAAAAAAAAAATGCCTAATATAATTTCTCGAAAAATCGACCCTTTTTTTCATAATAAAAATGCACGCCTTAAAAAAGGTATAATAAAGGTCTTTGATACCCATCCAAACTTGGTTAAAATTGGGTGACTAATAACTGAGCTACAAAGGTGTTACCGTGAAAAGTGTGACACACTGTATATTTTATTATTTGAAGAGCATATAATTCTCGTAGATTATTTACCTGCACTTCTAAATAAAGTTGTTCGGTTGGATATTGAATAGGTCTTTTTAAAATTAATTTTTTAATTAATTTTTGCGCAGTATATGGGCGTTTCATAACATTATAAGCTATAATACCGTATGTAATCATTGACTGCACCAAAGCGTAATATGCAGTCCGCAGCAATCCAAGGTTTCTTAATAATTTAAATGTATAAAGTTTCCTTATCTTGCCACAAACTGCATAAACTTGCTGCTCCCATCTAAGGTTGCAGTCAGTTGCAGTAAATATTTTATTTTGGGTGCCTTGTCTGTCTCTATTTTGCAACCACAGATATTATTTAGCCTGCACTCTTCTTCATATGTTATTATACTCTTCGCAAAAATGAAGAGTATATTGTATTTGATTGGCACATTTCTAAAATCGTAAATATCGCTCGTAGAGAAAAAATTTTCATATCATTGTGTTGGTGAACGAATTCTGAACGACTTTCAAAATGACCGTCTGTCCGTTCGTCTGTCCGTCCGTCACGTTTCTTGCACGATAACTTAAGAAAGAAAAGTCCGATTGTATTGAAATTTAGAAAGTAAGTTAGTGTTAGCTAGAGGAAGAACCCTATTGTTTTTGAAGAAAATCGATCGGTAAGTAAAAAAGTTATTAATTATTTAATTAAAAAATATATATATTCTGTTAATTTTTGTCGCTTGTACTAAAATGGAAATCTTGCGAAATATTATTTCCATAATATATATTTTTTTTGTTTATGGATTTTACTAATATATTTCATAGAAACAGGAGTTGAAATATGTATGATTGTTGAAAGATATATATATCATTGGCAATCAATTTTCGTAGCAATATGTGGTGGCGCAGCGGCTAAAGTTTTGCGTTGCAATCCAAAGGTCCCGTGTTCGAATCCCCCACAGGTTGAGTACTTTTTTTCATTCTCTTTTTTTCATATAATTTTTTTCATAACAAAGATGCTATCACAACATTTAGGATGTCTAAAAACTAACATTCTTTACAAGAAAACTACGAAGAGTATCCTATAGAATGTGTAACAATTGTATAGAAAGTTCTGTGAACAGACGAAGAGTACGTTTTTAGCTTGTTATTTTATCTATCTGAGGTTGTATGGCTGAATTCGCTTAGAATGTTAGGAAATTTGTTTTATCATAGCTCAACTTAAGATGATTATCGTCCAACCATATTATAATTATTTGTAAGCATTTTTGAGACTATCTTTTCACTTCGTCCCAGCTGTTTCCCTCAATGTATATAGCTGTATCATTAACGTATGATACAATATCGCATATTTTTTCTATGTTAAAGATATCATTGATATATAAAATGAAAAGAATAGGACCCAAAACGGTTACCTGTGGCACGCTACTTTGGATTACCAACGGGTTACCGATTGTGGTCCCAATCTTCACACGTTGTACCCTTTGACTGATATAACTTTCAGTAAGTTTTAAGATTCGTAAAAAGGTAACTTGGAAATTAATTTTTTATGCCATATTGTATCAAACGCTTTAGCTAGATCTAGAAAAACAGTCATGGATGGTTTTGTTTTATCAATGCTATTGTACAATTTTTCTGTTAAATTTATTATGGCATCTTCAGTACTTAAATTTTCACGAAAGCCGAACTGCTGCTTCGCAAGTAAATTATGTTTTTGTAAAAATTTTACTATAATTTCTTTTATTGCATATTCATATATCTTTGCTATAGGTATTAGATAATAGCGAGATTGGGCGATAATTGTTAAGTCATCATTCTTGTGGACAGGTAGCCTCTTTTAAATTATTAGGAAATATACCTTCCTTTAATGAAATATTCAAGATTCTTGTTTTAAAGGTGAAACTGCACAGTGCTTAATAAGTTTTAATGTTATACTAGTTATTCCATCTATACCAGGCGATGTGTCATTTTTTAAGTTATCTATAAATCTTATAATGTCATTTTCTAACAATTAAATAAAAAAGTGTGGAAGTTGTGATTTACATAAAACCTAAATAATATTTTCTAATATTTAGGGTACCAATATTGCAATGTTTAATGTCTTTGCCACTCCAGAGCAATTCGTCATAAGTCTTTAAAGACGACTTAGGACCTGAATCCTCGAATAGATAAGAAGTAAGAATAGTTTTTACTTACCTAGATGACTATTCTGCCACTCTGCTGTATTTGTCACTATCGATTCGATACACTTTTCTGACACATATCTTAACACTAAAACTTTTGGAGTTCACCTTTTTAGTTTCTGTATTATGAAATAAAATTTCACCGTCAGGTCGCGCGTCGCCTAGTTAATTGAACCTAATTACCTTCTAAAAATCTTTTAAAATTCGTTATTTGTTTGTTTTTCACCTACCTCAATATCGATATTAGGTAATAAAGTTCAATTCAATGGCGACGGTGAAAATATGTTTCATAATTTTTAGCGACTTTTTTGGACGGCGGTTAAATTTTTTTCCAACAATTTTTTTACCCTTTTTAGTGATCTCTTCATTTAGCTTCTATACGGTAAAGGAACATATCAATCCTTTTAAATTTTTAAGGTTTAACGTCAGAAAAACCTGAAATGTCCATAATCACATTTCATGTAAATCTGCATCCATATTGAATTAACCGTTTTGAATGATTAATTTTTGAGATCAGATTCGACAATTTGAAAGTAAAAAAAATTCTTTTGCTCACTTTACACTAGACATAACTTGATGAAACTTTTAGAGGACTACCGTCTAATAATACCTTGCAGTTTGAGAAAGATTTCATAGAAATGACTTAGGACAATCTAGAATAATAATTGAACACATACAGGGTGTCCAGTTAATGTTCCCTCGGAAGATTGTGCAAAAACGGATAACTTTATAAAAAACTTTCTTAACAAAACTCTCAATGATTTATCTGTACTACAACGGATAGCTTTATAAAAAAACTTTCTTAACAGAACTTTCAATGATTTATCTGTACTACAACGTAAAGTTATTTTCCATTATACAAGGTGTCACAAAAACTTGTTACGCAACAAAGCATAATTTTTTTAAACGGAACACCTTGTATTTTTGTGACGCCAGTTAAGCCTCCAAGGATTCTGTATTACACTCTAAAATATTTTTTTAATCGGATGCAGAGGAGTTATGATTTTTTTTCCTGTTTTCTTTTGTGGAAATTTAAAAAAAATTTTGACTGCCATGTCTCCGCAATTTATTAATTGTTTTTTTCTAGAAATGTTATTTGATAATGATGTATTTACTGAAAAACATCTTTGAAATGAATTATTATTATACTGGGTGTCCAAAATATTTGTTTATATTTCTTGACATTTTGTTATTATTTTTCTCAATTTCTTTAAATGAAATACCTATATATTTTTTACATGGGTGAATAAAGCATACAATTCCTCACATTTTAATGTCATACACTTTATTTTTATTTTAAACGATTTTTGAGGTACGGCTATTTCAAATAATTTTTGCGTAAATTGAGGTGCTTCTTTATTTTAGCATTAAAACCTATTATAGCTTTAGTCTTTTGTTTTGCGTTTGTTTTTCACTTTATGACATTTCTCTAAGGTGTTTAAGATTATCGTGATTAAGTTGAATTAATATTGTTGAGAAATATTTAAAAATATGAATTATAATTATAGTCAACAAGATTTGATATATATGTCCTCATGTGCGGTCTCTAGAAAATTTGAAAGAACGTTTTGAACGTGTTGCATATGAAAAGAAGGCGAGACGACGAAATGTATTAAGTGGAGAAAATGATTTAGGGGTAATCGAAAATCCTACGGCAAGTGTTCTGGAGTTAAGTGGGGATTTAGACGTCAATAAATCTAGTGTTTGCCTATGCCTTCATAAAAATAAGTTTCACCCCTATCGAATATAGCTGCATCGAGCTTTTGGATGTGGATTTAAATCGTAGTTTCAATTTTGGCCAATGGGCTCAAAACCAAATTGGAGAAAATGAAGAATATGGTGCACCACCACATTTTAGTAGAAATATTCGTTAAGTTATTAGTAATCAGTTTCCTGAAAGGTGGATCAGAAGAGAAAGTCTGATATTTTAATAAACTGTTAAATTAAGTATATCTAATTTATTATTTTATTAAATTATAGCATGGCGGCCGACCTTGACTTCAATGAATTTTTTCCTTTGGGGAACTGTGAAGTCAGACGTTTATAAAGTAGAACCAATGAGTCGAGAAGGTATGGAAAGGATTCGTCAGTGTTTCAATCGTATAAATGTTATACAATCTAAAGCGTTTATTTATCAAGGGACTTCAGTATTGCATGGGTCATAATGGTGGATGGACATTTCAAGCAATTGTTAGGCTGGTTTCATTATCTTGAAAAAAATTATTTCTCAAAATCCGTTCATAGTTATTAAAAGAAAGTGTATGATATCAAAATGTGAGAAATTGCATGCGTTATTCATCATTCTTGTAAAAAAATTATAGGCATCATATTTAAAAAAATTGAAAAAATGTAAAACAAAAAACCAAACCCATACTAGAGTTTAATGCAAAAATAAAGAGTACCTTAATTTACGCAAAAATTATTTGAAATGATCTTATCCCAAAAACCGTTTGAAAAAAAAAAGTGTATGATATTCTAATGTGGGGAACTGTATGCTTTATTCACACATGTAAAAAAATTATAGGCATAAGATTTAAAAAAATTGACAAAAGTAATAATTAAATATCAAGAAATGTAAAAAATATTTTGAACACCCGGTATAATAATAATTTATTTCAAGAATGTTTTTCAGCAAATACATCATTATCAAATAACGTCCTATATTTTTAGAAAAAACAATTAATAAACCGCAGGGATATGGCAATCAAAAAAATGTTTGTAAATTGCCCAAAAAAAAAAAAACAGGAAAAAAATCATAGCTTGGCAACGCTGCATCCGATTGGAAAAATATTTTAGGATGTAATACAGGAGGCTAACTGGCGCCAAAAAAATACAGGATGTTCCATTCAAATACGTTATACTTACTTGTGTAACTCGTTTTTGTGACACCTTGTATAATTGAAAATAATTTTACGTTGTAGTAGAGATAAAACATTGAAAGATTTGTTAAGAAAGTTTTTTATAAAGTTAGCCGTTTTTGCACAATCTTCCCAGGGGACCCTAACTGGACACCCGTATATTAGTCCAGTGTGATTAATCCAAAAATATACGTTTAAGCTCTCAACTTAAGGAATTTAAATGCAACCTTTTGAACGTCTCTAAAAATGACCAATTTAAGGTTTTACCCATTAAAAAACTTAACACAAAATTTTTTAAAAGACTTCAAAGAAAATTAGAGTATTAAATTCTCTACAAAAAAATCAACAAGAGCAGTCTATCTTTTATGGAATGTGCAAAAGAAGCGCGCAAAATATATTGCCGCGCAGATTCATCGAATTTAAACCCACATATTGCCAAAACAAAAAAAGGTACACATATGCCGCCACTCATTTTTTTATACGAAATTTAATTTACTACAACTTTGTTTCTATAGTTTTTTTACAACTTTTATCATTTTGGCAGCATATTTATTTTAATCTGTCATGCCTCATATGTACATTTAGATTGACAGCCATATTGGAGCCGCCATTTTGAGTTTTGCAAAATTAAAATTTTCTGAAGATCCTCCCTACTTCCATTCCACATTTCAAGTTCCTAATTCATCGAGAAGTACCACAGATAAATATACAGGGTGAATTTGAAATACACGTGAATATTTGAACCTGTTAAGATTATAACTCCTAAACATTCATAAAAATATTCACTTGTAAAATATATAAAAAATAAGGAAGAAAACAATTACTAAATTTTGATTTAAAATATCTACGACGCTCATGAATATACATGTGAACTTTCTTATTCCCAGCTGATTGTGTGAAGGCTAACGCAGTTCGATCACTGAACTGTGGAATGTGCCGCAGACCAGTGACCTAATGCCAGGTAGTAAAGCGTTTGGCTATAGGGACTACAATGACAGCAGTGTTTTGATTTTTTATTTAACATGTTCAGTGTGTATGATAGTTGGTTGTGCCTTCGAAGCGAAATATTGGGTGCCTGAAACACTCCCACTATAATCGCAAAATTGCCGCGAAAAACTCCGTCAAATTTGATAAAACTTAGGTGAATTGTATGTAGCCCAAGAATTTCCGCGTAAATTTATACCACATATCAAAAGTTGAAATATAATTAATATTTGAAAACAACTAATACAGTTTAGTGACCAGTGCTGTGTATTAAGAAACGAAAAGAGCGTAAATAAATAAACAACCCAAGACAGGCAAAAGAAAGATAAGTACCTCCTTGTTCGTTATTAAGTACCTTCCCAGACAAGTATATTTATAACCTTTGAAGTGTTTAGGTCCATCACCTTGAAGAGTCGACATTTGTCGACAAGTTAATGGCAATAAATTAAATCATGGCATGATATCCCTCTGTAAACCTGTAAATTATTTTTTTAACCATTATAAAAATATTCAAATGAATTTGATCTGTCTGTGAAGTATGGGCATTTAAATTTCTTTTGTTAACCTTCAAATAATCTTTTTTCATAATTATTAAAAATAGTCAGGTGAACTTAATATAAATTGAACCCGTAATAATCAAAAGTATATGGTCATAATATTCTCCTAGGTAAAATATCAAGTGAGGGTTTTCAGGTCGAAATTACGCACGTTGTCAAGTGTAATAACTTAAAAATAAGTCAATAAACAATTCTTTCTAGCAAATTTACATATGAGTCGGGCCAGGGGCGTGCCCCATCAGGGTGACAGTGCACCGTGTGGAATTGAATCAATTTAAGAATATAATAGGAATTTGGATGAAGTTGGTGCCCATTGGATTGGTTTCGGTGCCATTGGAATTTGGAAAGCCTCATCCATGCTATGGAAACATACAAACTGTTTATACTTCTGGTGCGGCTCTGGTGGGACTGAGGAAGTTTATTAAAAAGTTTAAATTGGACCGTAATAGTGACAAGCAGTGAGGTAGTAGCTCCCCGGAAAGCACAAGAATGATGTATCCACTGCGGAGCGTGGGAGCGAGGACACATTGGCTACTGGTGCGAGGGTTCGACGGCGACGGGAACTGTCTGTGTGGAGCGCTGGGCCATCGTTGGAAGGAGAAAACAACAACCCTTTTTGTGCGCCATCACTTGGTCTGGATACAAGGTGCGAAGGATACAGTTTTGAGTTAGGTAAGTGATGGGTGTTTGAGGGGTGATGCATACCTCGGGACGTGTGATTGACGATTTTGTGAGTGGTGATTGGTTTTGTACATGATCCAGAGCTAGGTGCAATGTTTTTGGTGTGGTGCGGTAGAGCGGATCAAAAGGGGAGGAGAATGGAGGGGAGGAGAGAGAAGTGATGTTGATCTTGATTTTTTGTTGGTGTCTAGTTTAATAGGAGTGTGTTTTGTGGTATTGCATATTTTTTGGCATTGTGGGTGTTACAATATAGTGTTGTAAATCTGATTTCATAATATTTCTTAAGTAAATTATCAAATGAGGTTTTCAGGTCAAAATTACGCTCGTTGATAAGTGAAAAATTCTACATTAAATTCTACACTAAAAACAGGGAGACCAGACACGTGGAAAACAACAACCAATAGAATCATGAATAAACTAGCAAAGGACCAAACATACTGGGAACGAAAAGCGAGGAGAAAAAAGGAATTCCACCAAGAAATCACAGCGATATATATCCTACCAGAACCAGAAACCGAGGAATCAGAATACATAGAAGAAGAAGATTTGTAGAAGCAGAAATACAAAAAGAGGAGGAGGATAAACACTCCACACTATGACACAATGCGGCCACGAATTTCACAAATATATGCAGATATATACTCTACCAGAACCAGAAAAGGAGGAATCAGAAGACAGAAAAAAATCTGTAGAAGCAGAAACACAAAAAAGAGGAGCATAAACATTAAATATCACGAACACAATGCAGCAACGCATTTCAAAAACACTTACACTGCCCACCTCCCACTCCTGTACCATGCGTCATGTGGCTCTCGCTGCTGGCAACAAGCATGACCCAAATCCAACCTAGTATCGGAAACTGAGGAATCGGGAGACTCAGAAAAAGAAGACTCGAAGAAGCAGAAACACAAAAAGAGGAGCATAAACACTCCATATCACGACACAACGCGGCAACATATTTCACATGAAGACCAAGAAGAGGCAGAAGTCCAGAACCAAAAACACAAAAGGGAGCTTAAACGCTCCCTCACGACACAATGCGGTAACGCATCTCACAAATCCCTCCCACATTCCTTTTCCATGCGCCATGTGGCTCTCGCTGCTGGCAACAAGCATGATCTTAGTCCAACCCCGCGTGGACGTAGCGGACCCAGCTGTATACCTGGGACAGAGTGTATTAAATAGGTGGTTCGACATACGGCACTTTCCTGTGATAATAATGGCTTCATAAGTGCATGCTTTCTATTTAATTTAGTAGATAGGCGCGAGCTTTAACGTCCTACAAAAACCTGTGTATAGGTACATGAATTTGCTTCGCTGCATATAGTGCTGCATATATTCACAACTAAATAGCAATTTCAGTTATGTAAAGGAACAAATATTTACCAGTTTCAGATTCATATAGGTATGGTAAGAAAATAAAAGTTTTGTAAAATATACAAATTTATTTGTAACAACAGTACTGGGCGTCCCGGAAAAGGGTTGCAATATTATAAGAACCAGATTTACACAATGTTTACAAATAGTTCTATCTCCAAAATTACTGAGCATTTTCTATGCCCCAACATGAGTTGACTTTAATTGCACATAAGAATGAACACTTTGATAATAATTTGTACTTGGTCCACATAAGCAAGCGTTGTAGAGTCAATTTTTAGAAAAATATGCTGCAGTTCTTCTACAGTGATTGGTTTACTGATTGATGTTAACTTAATATCTTTATGCAAAAAATAACCTCTATTGTAGGATCAAACCTGAGACCAAACCCAACCTGAAAATAGAAATTACACAAATAATTACTTGAAAAACTAAATTATCATTTGAAAACAAATACTATTTAAAAAGCACTTACCGTCTTAAAACATGTTGTAATTAATTTATCATGCTGTTTTGCCTTATGTAAACATTAAGCTTCTACTTTCAATACTGTTATGAACACCCCAATTCTTATTTGGTAATTTGACGTCACATTCTTCAGACAAAATTTTTTCTAGTAAGTGTAAATACAAACCCTCAGAAATAAGGATAAGTTATACTATCGTGAACATCACTCATATTTAATAACTTCTTAATTTTCCTAGGGACAACATTTTCTGAAGAATAAGCATCTAATTTGCTTGGAAGTGCGAAGTGCACCTTTCTTCAACCTTTTTTTTAAAACTGCCGCTAAAAGCATACAATATATTTAAAAAGACGTTTTTATACCTATAGGTTATGTTACAAATATTTATGTAAATTTAAAACTTACAGTGTATATAACAACTTCATTTTCAGACTGTGAAGTAAAACTACTTTTTATACTGCTGGAGCAAAAATGTTTTTCACAAATACATGTGGCTTTTTATTTAAAAAACTTTGTAAACTATCACATTTCTGACTGAAAAGTGATAATTTTTGGTCCTTACAGTCATAAGCATAAGTACACAAATAGGCACTCCATTTTATTTTCACTTTATGCTTTATAAAAATATAGCTGACTTTTATATTTAGCGCCAGCGTATTGATACTGATATCTTGTTTCACTAGAAGATTTTCCACTAAACACAAACGAAAGGCCGGGTATGTATGCAACACTGTATGCATGCGTGCACAGAACTTGCAAAATTATCTTTCTATGCCTAAATAACGACGGACGCTATTGTTCCTGCCATCTATTATATTATGTACAAAGGAAGCATTTATGAAGCCACTGTGCGGGCCCTTGTCGCATCACCTATTTAATACACCCTGACCTGGGAGTAGCAGCAATGCCTACCGCATGCTGGTAAATCAGTCAATCAATCAATCAATCAATCAATCAATCAATCAACCAACCAATCAATCAATTAATCAATCAATCAATCAACATGTTCAGTGTGTATAGCATAGATCCGTGTCACTTCGTTGCTTCATTTTAATCGTTTTTATTTTTTACATTTTCTTAGATTTTAATGTGTCAGTTAGTTATTTACAATGACAATCGAGTGAATCGATGCAAATAGCAGTGTTTTTGAGAAAATATGGCAACACCGCGAATACTGCTTGAGGCATGAAGGTCAATGTGAGGTTTATCAGTCAGTGTTTCCCCTGCCGAACGACTTTAAGGATCTTTTTGTTAAAACTTTATCTATGGAATTTTGAATTTAAAACAGCGCGGATTAATTAATTATGCTATATAGAATTACAGGTTAAAATATTCACATGTATTTCAAATTCACCCTGTAGGTAAAAACATTGTTACACTATGTTTATATATTTTTTGTATATTCGCTCTTCACGGTGAGTCAGTAGTGTGTGGATGGCCAATATCTCCTCAATCGTTTGAAATTTGAACAAATCGTCTGAAATAAATATTATGGGAGGTGGTATATTCTAAAATTAATTTAAAATCTACAGGATGTTTTCCAGAATGGTGACAAGATAATATTAGAATTTTTTGACTGGAACCTTCAATATTTGTTTATATATTTGTATTTGACTATTAATTTTCTATTCAGGCATATATTATTTTGGATTTACTCTGTGGTATATTCGCGTTATTATAATTTAAAAAAATGCATTTGCAGCGGTCAAGAATAAAATCTACAAAAAAACGAATATTCACAAATTAGACCGTGATTTCACTTTGAATGTTCAAGACCAAGTACTAAATTTCAAAGCTCAAAGTTTCATTTTTAAACTGTCATAGTCATATGTTTCAAATGGAACACCCTGTATATTTTTATTTAAAATGTTTCGACAATCAGTTACCTACATGTCATACTGACTAATTTTTTTCGACTCTTTTCACCAACAAAAAGTAGTCACTATGAGATATCAGCATGTAGGTAATTGACTGACGATTTTGAATACACATGGTGTTCCGTTTGAAAAAATTTAAATTCCATTTTTTATGACGGCGACCTGTAAAGACAAATATCAGACATCGATATCTTATATGCTTACCCTAAAGCTTGAAATAATCCTATGCACATTAACATAATAGTCCAGGAGCCTGTGACAAGGTTTTTCTTGCCGGAAGTATTATTAGTTAAATTAATTATTATCATTAAAAATCAATAATGTTTTACCGTTTTCACGGAAATTGATTTCAATTAGAGCATTTTTTATTCAGAAAAACCTGGTATGACAACCTCTACTCTGCCAAAAAGTCTGTTATACCTATTTGAAGGAGGTGACAAGTAACAAAGTTTTACCGTTATGACGTGGAAACGTTTTTTTAAAATTTTGTTTGTTTTTGTGCGCTCTTTCAGAATATCAATAATCTGCCGGAAATACCTGTCATACCGATTTATTACATAGTTTTGATTCTCGGAATTAAAAAAAGTAATTGAATAAATTGTTTTTGGGGCCAATGTTTCTTGTAAAACTATTTGTGTTCTGCTTTTCTTACATCCAGCACAGTATAGTGTGAAATACTATATTACAAAGGTGGGCAAACTCGGGTCCTGCGTGCTAGAACAGTATTCATGGTCTCCGTGAGAATAAGTGAGAGAGATTTGGGGTTCACTTTGAAACTCTTCATGACTTTGTTTCTCTAGCTCCCAAAAAGTTGAAATTTACCTATTTTTGCTACATTACATGCGCAGTACATTGCAGTAAGGTCACCCTACAGCCTATTTGAAGGTTTTGGCCATCCTGTCCCTTCAGTCGGCTGTCTTGATGACTGTTGGATGTTTCAACGTTTCAATTAGTTTGTCGATTGTCAATCAGTAAATGCAATGTGGAAAAATGCGACCGAACTAACCTGTATTTTATATGACTCGACAGAGTGTGGATGGCAACTTAATGTAGAAAATAGACTTCAACCATTATGGTATGTTGGCCAAGCCGCTCCATTAAAAGTCGAAGAAATTATTGGTAATAATAAAAATGAAGACAAAAATGAAAAATAAGAGGACGATAGACATTATGATTCTGATGATATTAACTTTTATGATTATTAATAAATACTATTTCTCAAAAATTAACAATAATTGTTAATTATATAACCTTCATTTTTCCTCTTGTTAGCAAAAGCATTGATTTTTCTTATTCTTGAATTTTATTTTTATTATTGATATAATAATGATTGGTTTTTGATATTTTACTTTATATAATTCGCAACTTCAGAAAAAATATATGATAAGGTTTTTTTAGTCAGATATGGATGGATTATTCAAAATTCAAAAAACTATATGAAGATAACTGCTCTAAAAACTAGCCTATTTTTTATTTGCACTTGTTTAAACTTATTAAGCTTCAAATATAAGAAAAAAGTGTTTCATAAATTCACTGAATAATTTGGAAAATTTTTATATGAAGAACATTGCGGTGTTATATATTTTTTTAAATCTACTCTCAGACATTCCACTCAGTACAACCAGCATGACAGGTATTTCCGGCAGTTTTTGGTTATATTCTGAAAGAGTGCACAAAATTAAAAAGAAAATGTTTCCACGCCATAACGGTAAAACGTTGTTACCTATCACCTCCTTCAAATAGGTATGACAGACATTTTCGGCAGAGTAGAGGTTGTCATACCAGGTTTTTCTGAAAGAGCATAAAATTTACTAAAAAATGCTCTAATTGAAATCAATTTCCGCGGAAACGGTAAAACATAATGTTTTTTTAATGATTATTTCACTCATTAACGCTATAGCCAATGAGAGCCCGTTTTTTCACAATATTGTACCAATCAAACGTAATTATTAGTGGTAATCTAATCTAGATCGGCTTTTGACAGTACCAACATGCAAAATGTATCGCTCTAATTTTTTGTGTCGCTGCAGCGGCAAATATTGCGATAATTTTTTGACGTTTTGTTTCGTGAAATGTTTTCGGCAAATAGGGCAACTCGAGCTTTTAAATTTTATCTATAAATATCTTCTCTAGTTTATTGCTAATTGTTAACGTAAATTATAGTATTGTATTATATACATAGTAATATAATAATATAAAAATAACCTCAAAACACCACATACAACTTCCAATTTCAAAGCGAAGGCTGAACATTTATAACTAGGTTCCGGACAATAGTCCGGATGGTAAGAGAATCCACCTTGCATTTTATGCTCAAGCGTTGAAATTTGGTGCACTTGTTCGTTAGACCCTCCCGTTGATATGACAAATGTCATACACAGCTTTCAATGACTTTATAATAGACTGGCGGTACATGACCAGTCAGGTACAACGTTTTTAAAATGCATGCCGATCATATACATGAATGAAATTACCATGAATATGCCAGAAACGCAAATTTTAGGCAATCATCGCATGCAGAAGCGATTATTTTTGTTTTGAAATGGATGCCAATAGTGCCAAACCAAAAGCCTTGAAAAAAAATTCAGCGGAAATTCATTGGCATGCAGTTTCCGCGCGCAAAACAATTGTTGATGTGCACATTAAACCGTAAAATTTTTTGGTGTTCTTGATTTTGGATGATTTTGATTTTGGATTTTTTTTCAAGGCTTTTGGTTTGGCACTATTGGCATCCATTTTAAAATTAAAAAACAAACACTTAAAAAAAAAACAAAAAAAAATCGATTTGCACACGTTTCTGCACGCGACGACTAAAATTTGCGTTTCTGGCATACTCATGGTAATTTCATTCATATATATGATTGGCATGCATTTTAAAAACGTTGTGATGTACCGCCAGTCTATAATACCTAACGTAATTACAAAACAATTTTCACAACTAAAATTAAATACAAATGCCTACGAAGCAAACAAATCAATTATTTCATGTTAGATACACAAATGTACTTACGTATGGTAATACATACATACCATCATATTGAAGATATACTTAATAAATTATTTATTCGTGAAATATTCTCCCCAAATACCACTCGTGCTTTTAAATTTGATCTAAAAATTTTTGTTCAAGCTAAGTTGTCAAAAAGGTAATATAACTCGTGGAAATTGGCAGTTTATTTTCAAAGATTAAATCCCTCCCGCTAAAGCGGTCCGGATTTAATCAGATAATAAACTGCCAATTTGCACTCTTTATATTACCAGGCAACAACGCTTTCGAAAAAATTTTCACTTGTAATATCCCTAGAGCTTAAATTATTTCCGGAAATTTTTTCGAGGTCATGAATTTTCTTAAAATATTTATGAACGAGGAAAAATTTCCGAATATTAATTTAAGCTCGTGGGATATTCGGTAAGAAAATTTCATACCTAAATATATTAAATAAATACTAATTTCAACTGACATTAAGATTATTCTGAGACATAACAAGGTATAAGATTAGTAGGCCATAAATGGGTTTTGGTGACAAAATGACAGAAACGCATCGGAATTAGTATTGTTGTGTCATAAGTCATAAATGTAAGAGTTAGTAAAATGTCGCGTTTTGGAAACAAAAGTAAAAAAAATATTTCCACCCATTTTAGTTGCAAAACACTACTACATGAGGGGTTAATATGTATTCACTGAAATGTTTAATATTTCGTTTTCTTCGCTGAAATGAGGGGAATTCTGTTTTTGTTCTATTTTTTAATGTTACAACAGTTTGGGTGAACCGGAATACCTATATTCGTATAATAGATAAATAATATCTTTTTCACCCATTTTAATTTAAAAAAATTACTAAAAATTGTTTAAGACAACTCTATTTGTGTGTTCTGAAATAAGTTTTGTTCACTAAAATAGGTGGAACAATTGTTCAAAATATTATATTTATGTATTCAAGCATAGACATTTAATTGATATAGATTCTTCACCGATGTATTCACCATTGAAACGCGAGGAGTTTTTAAAGGATTTTCAAACACATTTCAAATATTCAGTATGATAATTAGATACGAAACAAGATGCTGTTTCACGAGCTCAATAATTTTTTTTATAATTATCTCGTTTAATATGACAAATAAAATTCCATTTTCATGTAAAAGCAAACGTCAAATATGATCATATGTCAATAATTTGACAGAAAAATTTCCACTTATTAATTTCGCCCAGGGTACCCTGGAGGATAAAATTTCCGGAAATTTTTTGGGTTGCTATGGTAACGAAACCAAGAACAAACTTCTGATTGGCTAAAAAAGTGAGGATGAAATTTTCGATACAATTTTAAGCACTAGTGCTATTACATACGATAACTAATTTAATTAAAACTACTTCCGATCAGAAAAACCTCGTCGTTGAGGCTCATTTTGTTCGAATGGTTTTTTACAGTCAATTTTCACTAGAATTTTTCAAATCGGCGATAACATTACTTTAGATGTCACGGGCTCCCCACCTATAACATAATTTGGCCCCTTCCATATAAAGAAAATAGTTAGCTTAAAACCATACATATAACTGTTGCAAACTTGTGCGTTTGAAATTTGAACCGAAATTAAACGACTACTTTAAACGATTTTGAGTTAAACATACAGTTTAGGCAGGGGATATTTCCAACTTGTTTTACAAACAGGCCAGCGTTTACATTAATTTTACGGAAAATTTATTTTTCAACCATCATCTGCTAATGAAGTTGTAAAATGTTTACGTGCTATTAAATTAAATGCCGAAGCAGTAAAAGACATTGATTTGAATTATTCATCTTACCCTTATAATCATGAATGTCTTTCTGCAGGCACTCATAATATAGGGAAAATTGCCGTTGTTATCCCAATGCCTATTACTTCGGTCCCTCGGAATTACTATATTTTCACCCTATTATATTCAGAGTATCAGAAAACTTGATATTATAAAAGCACCAGTACTTTAATTATACACACCACCAAATAATAATCATCTTGCTAAAATAACCTTGGATAAATCTTCATGCGTTAGGCAGGTAGGTATTTTGCAAGTGAACTCATGTCAAGTGATGGATTTTTCTGTTGTTTTGATAAAAATAGCACAAACGTGTTCTGATCAACAAAAGACATGTCAGTTACTTAAAACACAGAAACAAAATATACAAACAAATTCTGCTACGGTACAAGTAAACGAAAATTTCACTGGGTATCATACGTACAAAATATTTAAAAAATCTGCTGCTACTTTAAATTATCGCCGCACAGCAGGGTCAAAACCAAGTGAAGTTGGTAAAAAGTTAAAAATTAAAATGGCGATAAATGTTACATTTCTTTTGGAGACCAAAGTTTAAAGTCCTATGATTTTATTTCCTTATGAAAAAGGCAGAGAAAGCATGCCGCTTCTCGTCACACCATTTGAAACTTGTACGTCTTTAACTGACTCGTTGCTGAGCGTGCTTTAAGTTATAATTTATGCTCTGGTCCATTTGTGAATTACTTTTGTCATGGAAGCGTTAGCTGCAGCTTTATACATTACTCTTTCAATATATTTATATTAATGGAAACTTAAAACTGAAACAAGTACACTAACATTTTCTTCGCCGTTATACATCCCTACATTGATGGGAAATTACCGGGATAGTATTTTAACCTATTTTGGTAATAAAACTGATCGTTTTAAAATATTTTGAATATTTAGTAAACATTTGTGTATATTTGTGCCAATTGAAAATATTTACCATGTGGGTAGGTAGACTAGTTAATTTTGCTTTTTAGTTAAACAAATAAGTTGTTTATTATATTTTGTAACATTATTTCTTCGCTGTTCAATAAATTTTTAATTTTCATTAAGTGTTTGAGATTCTTACTGCACTTTATGTTATTTAAAGAAAAAATGTTACTCCCCAGTAGTTCAGAGATCGGCAGACGAGTCATGGGTAAGAAAACACTTTACAAATAGTTTTACGTGTGTGGTAGATAGAAATTAATAAATGATAGATGTTTTAATAATTTTTCTTAAAGAGATGTTAATTTGACTTATAAGAGATAATTTTCCTAGAAAACGGGGCGCCAATCTTTCTATATTAGTAATTTACACTAAAATTGAAGTTTGATTACAAGAAAGATAAACTAATCAAAATTTAAAGAAAGTACTAGTTGTAAAAAAAAAGTGTAAATTAATAATTCAAATTTCGCACAAGTAAAAATTAAATTAGTACCTTTAAATATTATTAAAAGATGTTCAACTTTCCATTAAAGAATAAATAATTAATTCAGTAGATCATATCTAAATACTTTGTTTGTATAGTTTGGTTTGTATCAAAATTACCTGAAATAAGTGGACAATGTGATTATAAAATTGATTTTATTATAAATCAATCAAACTAGGTGTGTTTTTATTAGAAAACGACTAAACTGAGGCCTTAATATTAAACGAAGTTATGTACAAAGAAGAAATCGAATGGACAATAACATGTTATATAGATATTACTTAAAATATTGTCTAAAACATGAACTGACAATATGGTGTTTAAAGGTCAAAATTTATTATATAAATATACCTAAGCGTTTCGTAGAAATTGTGATCACAAAGTCTTTACAGAACTTTTTATATATTTGATTTTAATCAGACGTTACGCCGATAATTTATACCTTAATAAAACTAGAAAATATTAACTGTTCGTTGAAACATGTTAAGAATAAAATTGAAAATGGAAATAGTTTAAAAAAAAAAAAATATTTGCAACATGATACTTTAAAGAACTCTAAAAAAATGTTAAAGCATAAAAATATGAAGTATTTATAAAAAAACATTAGATAAAAATTTTATTTGCGACACTTATCTGGAATTTTCTGTGAATGAAGGTAGTGACTCCAAGTAAGGGATGATGATGGTGAAATCCAATCCACAGTGACGTAATCGTTGATTTATAGATGAGCCCGAGATTAGGTTAAGAAGTTCCCAGTACCATATTCGACGCTTCCAGAAATTCCATAAGGACAGATCCCAACTATCATACCATATTATCGTCGTGTCCTCCGTAAAAAGTTGTTCTAGACTAATAGATACATTTTTATCTTCAAATTACGTAGAAGAGAAGAAAGATAACCCCATGGGATGGTTAAAAAAAATTAATGTTTCCAACCCAAAATTTAATATGACATTAAAAAGATTGCATATCTACGATGTGCATCCCAAAATTGATAAAACTTGCTTCCAAAATTAGAAGGTTTGCATTTTTATAATAAAAACTTGCATCCAAAACTAAAAATTTGCATCCAATACTAAAAATTTGCATCCAATACTAAAACCCTGGAAAGAAATGAAGTGTAAGCGTGGCTTGCTGTAAAATGGCCGCTGCCAAATCTAAGTTACAAAAAAAAATTATTTCTTTATAAATTACTTACGGATTAACCGGTGAAAATAATTAGGCCTGCTTTATGTTCAAGAAGAGGGACTATCAATCCTTTCGATGTTGAAGTCTTTAAGGAGAAATCTAATGAAGATACATCACTTTTCAAAAGTTTAGCGAGCAATCAAAATTCTAAACTTCAAGTAACGGAAAACTAATCGTTCTGATTTCCCTTTCATCGCATTCAAATCGTATCGTCTCTTTGCCCTCTCCACTCTTAAAGTTAGAACATCCAGCTATCTTGAGTACAGTTTAGACGTAACTCTGGTTGCATACCGTTGTGTTTGTTTAAAATGTAAATTTAAGAAATATATTTAAATCTACCGCGGACATTCACGCTTGAGTAACAATATTTTATAATTTATGAGGCGGCAATAGGCCTGCTACAATTTTATATATGCGGATTTCTACAACTGGTGCCGCCTTCCGCTCCCAGTTTCCATATTCTTCTGTCAATATATTTCTTCTCGTTTAAGTTCCTTGTTTCCATCGACTCATCCAGGACGTCTCTCCAGCTTCTTCTAGGCCTTCCTCTCTTTACCCCCTCTGGTGGTGCCAGTCTAATACTTTCCTGGGCCATCGATCTTTGTGCATGACCAAAACCAGATTAGCTATTTTTTTTTTCGATTTCTTCCGAAATGTTCTTTTCCCTACCCATTCTGCTTCGTATCTCCTCATTTCCCATTCTATCTGTTCCGAAAATTCACAGCTTTTTCTTAGGAAGTGCATTTTCGTTGCTAATAATTTGTTTTTCGTTGATTAATTACGCCTTATACTTCAGCTTCATATGTTATCACGCTTTTAACAATGCTTTCGTACAATTGTTTCTTTGTTATTTTCCTGATATTTTTTCCCAAAAGGATTGAATTTAGTGCCCATACGATTTGCTTTTCTTTATTATTTCTTTCTATTATTTTATCCCTGCTATTGCCTTTTTTGTTAAATGTAACTCCGAGGTATTTAGCATTTTCCACTCCTTTTATGCATTCATTTTCTAAATTTAGTTTATTACGCATTTACTCATGTTCACAGTTAATCCAGCTTTTTCATATTCTTCTTTCAATATTTTAACCAATCCAATTTCACTATATTTTCACCTATAAAATATTCATTTTGTAAAGTTAGATTATTTTAATATTTTTTCCTTAAAAAATAACATAAAAATAACTTTCAATCACGTTTCCTATAAAACGATCTGGATTTGGCGCCCCTGTGCGCCGTATCGTACGTATAGCAGTGCGTGGAGTAGAGATGGTACTGAGTGGATTTTTCTCGGAACAGGTCGGAAGTGTTCCGGGTAAAAAAGTATACCTGTTCCAAAAACCTGTTCCGATTCCGACCTGCTCCGAGTCCGGCATTAGTGATTGCCCGTTCTTTCGCACTCGCAGCTCCATATGCTCCATAATGACACCGCTTTCTTTTCAAGTGCTTGGAGTCCTGATTTTTTTGAAACAAGAATGCTGATTGGTTGTTGAAGGTTGAAAACCGACATGTCAATTATATGCTCCATTCAAAGTTTTGATTTTGAAATCTCCAGAGCTCCAAGCTCTTGAAAAGAAAGTGGTCAATACAAAATACGTCCTGTATATCAAAACCGATATGAACTAGTATTTGAACTCTGAATAAGAGTAGAGGGTGTCATAAATTAATATACTTTTAATTTGTTTTTCTAATGCGATTTAGAACCGTGAGTATTTCATTTCTAAGTTTTACCATTTC
This sequence comes from Rutpela maculata, assembly GCA_936432065.2. Classification (NCBI taxonomy): domain Eukaryota; kingdom Metazoa; phylum Arthropoda; class Insecta; order Coleoptera; family Cerambycidae; genus Rutpela; species Rutpela maculata. The sequence goes on along the minus strand of OW386287.2, from coordinate 131,489,664 downwards.
TTCAATTCATTTCATTGTTACATGGAAATAAGTCAAAATATTCACCTAATGCTTCAAACTATTCCTAAAACTCCTCGAATTAAAAAATGCTAGAGCTACATTTTTGTAATACTTAACACTAATTAAATAGAATTTATTATTATTATATACATCCCACACAAATAGTACCACTTACCACCAATACCAAAAAGTCCGCAAGTCTGATCTGCTCACTCCACTCCGGCTCCGTGTCCGAAGGTACAACGTTATCATGTGCTCAGTGCTCCGCTCAAACGCATGACAGTCCAGCGGAGTCGGAACCACTTCAACGGTCGGAACTAGTATCATGTGCTCAGTGCTCCTCTCAAACGCATGACAGTCCAGCGGAGTCGGAACTAGTATTTTCTAAATCTGAGAACTGTTCCGCGGAACTGTTAGCTCGGACCTGTTCCGAAAGAACAGGTTCGGTTCTTTCGTACCATCTCTAGCGTGGAGCAGTGGTTGGAGTTCCGTGATGCACTTTTGTCTCTAATCCACGATAACAAATCTATATCTGCAGCGCAAAAATTTTATTATTTGCATTCAAGTTTAAGTGACGATGCATCACAAGTCATTCAATCTGTTCAGATAACCAATGACAATTATACTATGGCTTGGCAGTAACTAAAAGAAAGATATGAAAATAATGCATTAATTATTTATTCATAACCATGTTAAGGCTATATTTGATTTTCCTGCTATGTCAAAGGAATCTTATAGCGAGTTAAGAGTTCTCTTTGCCAATACTACGAAACATTTACGAGCATTAAAACTGTGGGATACTTTAATAATTCACATTATTTAAAAAAAAATGATTTCTATACTAGGCGTGCATGGAAATCATGAATATGAATCTGATGTACCAAAAATGTTAGACATAAGACATGAACAATTTTTTAAAATTTAAATGTGATTTACTAGAATGTTTAGATAAAAATTGTAATAAATCAACTATTAAAACAGATTCTAAATTCAATAAAGTTCAAGTTAAACCAAAATTTAATACCCACTCAAGCTCTTATGTAGCAACCGGTTCATTGAAATGCTCTTATTGCAAGAAATTACATACCTATATACATTTGTATGAGCCAATTCAGCCATTCAAGATACTTTCAAATTTCTTAATTCTGAGTCCAATGCCATTCAAAACTGTTTAGCATTGGGGAAAATATCCAGGTATTTTATACCTGCTCGATCTCCCAACCATGGTGGTTTATGGGAAAGCGACATGAAAAGTATGAAAAACCATTTAAAACGAGTAATTGGTAACTGCACGTTAAATTACGATCAATTCATTACAATTCTATACAAGTCGAGGGTATTCTAAATTCGCATCCTGCCGATTCTGTACCGTTGACCCCCTCCGACTTCCTCATCGGTAGAATCATCAGATTAGTCCCTAAGCAAGATATAAGGTTATCAATGTCAATCGACTTGACCATTATCAACAACTTCTGGTAATAATTCAACACTTCTGGGTCAGATGGCAAAAAGAGTATATTTCCGAGCTTCAGTCCAGAGTGAAATGGAAGGAAAAAGACAACAAACCTCCTCTTCAATGGCATATTGGTAGAGTCGTCGCTCTCCATCCAGGGAAGGACAATATCACACGAGCTGTGTCAATTCAGTATAAAACTGGAATAGTGAAGCGTGCAGTTAATATACTTTGTATTCTTTCAGTTCCAACACACCCAGTTGATTATTAACAAGATATAATACCATTTCAAGGCGGCCAGCATGTTGGTCGTTAGCAACAAAAAGAAACTTATTATTATGATATGACAAATGCATTATTGTTGTTAATAATATAATGTATAATCTTGTACAATCATTCAATAAAACTACAGTCCACAGGTTTATAATCCCATTCAGTTTTTGCTAATCCTCGTATTCAACAGTTTGTTTTATTTATGGAGAGGGAGCTAGTGCCTGAAAATTTACGTCATAAGATACAACATTTTTGGCCACTTAATTTCGTGGATAAGCTATTTAAATTTTTTTTTGTTTTACGCTACAAATCGAAGGCGAATAATCAGTAGACGCTACCAACTTTTGCAAAATTTAACATCATAATTTTGAACCTACTTTTGTTTACAAAATAACTATGTATTCAATCAAAAATGAAAATATAATTAAAATATCAATTCTTATCTAACAATCCACATCTGTTGTGCTAGAGCCAAAAGGCGAAAAACGTTTCTGCTAAACAATTTAATGACAGATTCATTGTGAGTAATGTTCAATTTAAAGTTTGGGATAGGTTTTGATTTTTCTTCTTTTTTCTAAATTTATTTTTGAATTTGACATTTGTTTCTGAAACCATCAATTTTATGTTTCATTTCTTAAAAACAATATAAATTAATTGCTCTTGTTTTGGTAAACTGCATTTTCAACATAGTGTTTTATTATCGTAGTTTATGTTTTAATATCACCCGTTGTATTTGCCGAAATAAAGCATAGGAAACATGCTTTAGTCCTAATTATTCCCTTGTATAACCGAACCATATAAACCATTTTTATATATTTTTTTATTGTCCAGCTGCCAAAAAAAATTATGCCTTATGAGGTAGTTTCCTAAATGAAACATATACAACTAACACGTTGACAGAAGAAATATTCATGTACCATTTGGCGCAAATTTTGGCCCGTTTGAAAATCTCAAATTTCTGTTTTAGACCAATAGCCCCCAAATACCTATCTTCTCTTACGAATCAATTTTCGGCAAAGGAAGATTTTCACACAAAACCTCATTGGTTTGTTTCTATCAGGTAAATTTTAGCTTGAAGCGCCCACAAGTATTACGAAAGAGTTTCCTGAATAAAACAGAACGAACACGTTGTTGAAAGAAATGTTCATGTACCTTATGATATAGATTTTGGGACGTCTTAGTAATATCAAACTTGCCTTATGGACAAAAAGCCTCCGAATATTTTGTTTTGCGATCCGGTTTTGAGGTAGGGAGACTCTTCCGTACAAAGCTTCGTTTGTTGGTTCCATGTATCTTATGAGGTAAATTTTGGCACCTTTGACAGAAAAATTGTCTTAAAGCGGTTAAGTCCAAAAAATAATATATCTTAGGAGAGAGTTTACTGAAGAAAACATGAAAATGAACAAGTTGAGGAAGGAAATTTTCATGTACCTTATGAAGTAAATTTTGGCCGCTTTTTTAAATATTTAAGTTATCTTGTGTACAGAAAGCCCAAGAATATTTTGTCTTATGATCCTATTTGGACACAGGAAAGGCCTTCCGCATAAAGCCTGGTTGATTTCCTTCATGTATCTTATGTCGTTAAATTGGTAAGCCTTTACTAACTAGATGCCCCTTATTTGAATCGTAAGACACAAAAATTCTTAAATGGCTTGTCCTTGCACACCAAATTTAGGAGTCAAAAATGTTGTACCTTATGACTTAAATTTTCAGGCACCAGCTCTCCCTGTCCATTATACATATTTTATTATATTTATTTAAAATTTACTATTTGTTTGCAAAATATATGTAGATTAGATATAGATCTAGTAGGTACCTGTTCAAAATTAAATGATGAAAGGCTTGATCTTTGCCGCTAGAATTAAATGTAAAGTACCCCACACAATATTAAGTATCTAACGTCAAAAGCTGGCCACAACACTCAATTTTATTTTGATATTTTTAAGTTTAGTAAATTCACTATTTATTTTGTCAACTTTCATTGGCTTTTAAAAAAACCAATTTGAAGTCGGAGAGATGAATGAAATTTAACGATCATTGGTACTGGTGATCACACAGGCACTCAACACGAGACGTGTGATTTATTTAATGCAATATATGCAAATCGTACGCTTTTGACCCATTGAGCGATAGCTAAAATCGATGCAAAATTTAGGGAACTAGGACATGTCCGGATAGTCGGGGAAGTGGCGAACCGACTGTGGGAAAAGATGAGTTTTATTGGCTGTTCAAGAATACTCACATTATTGAAGTCGACTTAAGCTAAATTACAACATAACTAGAGGACGCGCCATACTCTTCGTCGATTTATTATATAATTGTTACGCATTCTATAGGATACTCTTCGCAGTTTTGGTAAATGTTAGTTTTAGACATTTTTAATTTTATTATACGAACTTAGTTGGTGAAACACTAAATACAAACTAAACTAAATCCAAAACCTTTGTGGGTTTCGAACCTGGGACCTTGGGTTCCGAGTAAAAACTACACCTGACACACAAAAAAATGTAAATTTGTACATTATGAGCGATGCGTTGAAATCATATTTCCGCGGTTGGATATTGTATTATGTATATTATAGAGCGGGAGCTAGGTGGCTTTTTCGGCAGCTCATCGTTTTATGAACTTTGAGATATTTTTATGGTTTAATGGATGATAACGATTCATAAAATCTACTTCTGGCGGGGCACCTCCTGACAGGAGCGTCACGAACACTGTTTAAAAATCAGTGAAATCATGTCATCGTTACAAGGCTCATTTTTTGTGTGTGTACACATTTTATATTTAGAATGAATAAAATATGATCGCCAGAAAGTGTGGGCCGTCAGGAGGCGCAGCCAGAAAGGTAAGAAGGAGCTTACGTTTTAAAAAGGAGCCAGAACTTGTAACGATGAGTAGTTCTGAGATGAAATATGCGAAAAAAAATCCAATTTTCTTCAAAAATCCTAAATATTTTCTTTCTGGCTAGCCTTACTGACGGGAGTTTCTTTCTGGGAATTTTTTTCTGTGTTCAAAACATTTAAATAAACATGCTCAACGTTAAAAAAGTTTGTAACGATGATGTTATATAACTCCGTTTTTTTACCTCTTTGACCTTTCAGGTTGCGCCCCTGATGGCCCACACTTTCTGGCGATCTTATTTTATTCATTCTAAACATAAAATGTGTACACACAAAAAAAATTGGCTTTGTAACGATGATATAATTTCACTGATTTTTATATCTTGAACCATGGCCAACTCGACGGGCTGACATATGCCAGAAGTCTATTTTGTCGTTATTTAAGTTCGATGGAATTAATCAGAGCATACATCAGAAATACACTACGGCACGGAAAAGCTAAAGGAGCAAACCCTAGAAATCATCACCAGAGTATGGACAGAAAACACACCTCTGCCTACGGAATGGACCAAGACTATACAAATACCCCTCCCAAAAACCAACTCGCCACAGACCATAGAAGACTACAGAAGAATAACACTCTGCAGCATAGGATACAAATACTACGCATAATTCCTGCTCGAGCAACTAGAGAAGTACATTGGAAGACCGCCAGACTACCAGACAGCATTCATCAAAGGCAGATCAACGGACCACCACATGTACACCACCAGAAGAATACTGGAAGAAAAATGGAGAGAAGGGACAAAACTGCACATAGCCGCTATAGATCTCCAAAAGGCATTCGATACCATCAGTCACGAAGCCCTAGTCAACACCCTGTATAACAAAGGAGTGCCGCACTATCTAATAAACAAGATAATAAAGGCCTGCCTTCATTAAACAACTGCCATACAATGGTTCGGACAAATGACGGAAACCAGACAAAAGAACAGAGGAGTCAAACAAGGATGCCCCCTATCCCCCCGACTATTCACCACGGTCCTAGACCAAGCGATACAAAACACAATAAGGGAAACACCAAATTTTAATGAAGACACGGAAACACTGAGAACCCCAATCGTATTAGCTTACGCCGATGACCTCCTAATCGTCGCAGAAGAAGAGCAACAAATTCTCAACTTCCTAGAAAACATGGAACCGCATTTGGACACATCTGGGCTGAAAATAAATTTCAAAAAATGTCTAATAATGGAGCGAGACCCATCAACAAAAGAAAGTCGGATCAGTGGAGAAGAACACAAAATAGGTGACTACTCCCTAAGAACAACGAACAAACTGAAATACCTAGGAACATATCTGACGAACCAACTGAAAAGGAGAGAAACAGTAAAGGAGAGAATAAAAACAGCATACAGAGTCACAAGAGCAATTATACCGTTCATTGAGAAAAACAAACTATCATGGGGCCTGGCCAAACGGCTCTACATTGCCATCATACTGCCAACAATGACATATGGAGTTAAAAACGCGGCAACAACAAAAGCCAACAGAAGAAGTTTGAGAAGAGCTGAAAGAGACATCATCCAATTACTCAGAAAAACAACAGGGCAAAAACGACATAAAACATCAACACTACTAGAAGGGAAGACAATCACAAAAAGGATAGAAATGTACGCAATGAAGTACTGGGGACACGTCCAAAGAAGGGAACCAACACACCTACTGAAGAAAGCACTAACACTGAATAGCAGCAAACTTAAAATTGGGAGACCATGTTACACGTGGAAAACAACAATCGAGAGGATCATGAACAAACTGGGAAAGGACCAAACATACTGGGAAAGAAAAGCGAGGGGAAAGAATGAATTTCACAAAGAAATCGGAGCGATATATACTCTACCAGAATCAGAAACGGAGGAATCAGAAGTCTCAGAAGAAGAAGAAGACCTGTAGAAACAGAAGTACAAAAATAGGAGCACAGATAGCAGCGACACAACGCGGCAACATATCTCACAAGAAGACCCAGAATAGGCAGAAGCCCAGAACCAAAAGCGCTTAAGCGCTCCCTCACGACATAATGCGGTAACGCATCTCACAAATACCTACACCTCCCATCCCACATTCCTTTACCATGCGCCATGTGGCTCTCGCTGCTGGCAACAAGCATGACCTTAGTCCAACCCAGCGTGGACGTAGCAGGCCCAGCTGTATAACTTGGGAGTGGCAGCAATGCCTACCGCACGCTGGTAAATCAATCAATCAATCAATCAGCCATGGCCAACTCGACGGGCTGACATATGCCAGAAGTCTATTTTGTCGTTATTTAAGTTCGATGGAATTAATCAGAGCATAGAAAATGGTTTTAACGATGAGTGTCCGAAAAAGCCACTTAGCTCCCGCACCATTAGTTAAATATATAAATATATATTAAAATAAATTATTACTGTGCATAATATGAACATGTGTTATTTTATGTCGAAAACTTACTGGATAATTCTGAAATTAACAGAAAGAAACAAAACATAATAAGAAATTGGTACAAATAAGGAAGAAGGAAAACACAAACACAAGAGTATGTTTTTAATTTTAATTAATTAATTTGCTTAAAAGCGTATATTTTGTAATATTCTAACATTGTATATAATATTTGTACTTTATAATATTAAATTATTAATGTCCAACAGAAAGAGTACGTAACGAATGTGTAAATAAACTCCGACGTGTTTATTTTAACTTTAGGTAAGGTGTATTCCCAAAAAGATCTACCAGAACGTAAATGCATCAATAAGATCATACAGTGATAGGCAATAAAATGTTTAACTGGACCTTTCATTAAGAGGGAGTAAGGCGATCAAACCAGAGGGGAGCAGGCGGCAATGAGCCAATGTGTTAAAAGATCTTAGTAATAAAAAAATTTTAGCTAAAACTTTCTTCAACAGAAGTGTAGTATTTATTTACTTACAAGAATATATTTTTTTCAGTTTAATAACGCCAGCCGTTTGGCTAAAAACTGCTTTTTCCTAGTCAAGATTTTTAGTACAGTGTTTTTTAATAGATGGTTCCACCTACAGCACTACAATAGGACATCTGCATCATGTAACCAACATAATCTAAAATTTTAAGTTTTTCAAGTATATTCTCATTTTTAATGTTTGTATACGCATTTTTAGCTTGGAGCCGTACTAGCTCCAAGCAAATATTTAAAAATTCACGTAAATAATTTTTCAATATTATTGATTAATAAAAATAGACTGCTAATTACAGGTTAGATTTCCAACCTACAAAAAAGTCTTATTTTATTAGGACAAAGTTCTTAGAACTCCATAAACATTACACTGAACTTGATTTTAGTTGAAAATACGGGAACCAGGCAAAAATTTTAATAATAGCCGTGTAATACTTTTAAATCTTAAGAAACACGTATTTTTGAGGTTAGCTGTGACGTCACGTGCAGATGCCCTGTAATAGCCACATTGCCTACCGTTCGCCCCACTTCAGCTTTATCTTTACCGATGAAGCTTTGTGATTGGCGTTGTCTTCTTTTAAGGTAAAAAAGACTCCTCGCCATGGTTGCTGCTAATAATCAATAATTGAATCTAAATTAAACCCACAATAATGCAATATATGCTGTGCCAAAACTGAATATTTTCAGGACTTTAGTGGAAAACACGCAATGCAAATTCTCAGGAAAATAATATGCAGTTGGCACAAGCATACAGGATCTATTAAAGAATCTAGGAACTGAAACTAACAAAACTCCAAACAATATCCAGAACATCTTCCTACCATAGCGTGAAGAATTCCAAACAAAAGTCCAAGGGGAAATAGAAAAACAACTAACATGAAATAAACTAGACTGGACAGAAAAATGTTAAAAAGGTAAAAGTCACCTATGAGCCTACCAAGAAAGAAAAAAAAAGAGGCATGAAATTTTAAAAAAGATGAACTACGCAGAAAAACAACAATGGACATGGAACATAGGTGAAAGACTAAAAGAAGAATTAAGCGTAAAAGGAGAGATATGCCATGATGAGAAAAATGAAGAAAATTATCGAATCTCAAATACATGTAGAAACGCTTCCAGTAGAACAACGATGAAACCAAACCTTCAAAGGAACCAACAGTACGCACACGAGAAGAATCATATCACTGCTACATTGGACTAGGGAAAAGGAAGGAGGGAACGCATACAAAGATTGTGCAGAATAAATATAAGAAAGAATCACCGGTTCTTAGACCAGGGTCATCAAAGGATCAGCTACTAGAAATAATGCTTAAAGTTAGGGAAAATGGTATACCTGCAGTCATTAAAAAACCAGGAGTGAACCAAAGTGGCTCTCGCTGACAACAAATATTATCCAAACGTAGATTTAGTGGCTCGACTGTCTTTCCCGGGGATGGCAGCAATGGGTACAATACGCTATTAAATCAAATCAAAGTCAAAGAAGTTACATGAGAGAGATCAAAGATACAGTTTCGAGTGGCAGCGACAAGGATACAGCTCGCCGCGTATCGAGTTTTTAAAACACAAACAAGTAGTAATTTACGTAGTAAGGGATCTAGACTTGTCTGAATCAAAGAGACGCAACAAATAGAACACTAAACAAGACTAACACTAAACCAATAAAATTTAGGGATTAATCGACTTACCTGTAAGGAAGGTTAATCCTAATTTCCCGAGCTTGTCCGAAGATATAATTACAAATACATATACACCCTGTAGTTTCCGTCTGACTCACTCACCAGCACGAACGTTCAAAGAAAGAAAAACTTATCACAGTGGGCTGGACTTATCGCATCAGGTCTTCATTCCGGTTTTAGCTAATTACAAAATCGCTTATTGAGAGGGAATAAGGGTGGGTGGGTTGTAATTATATCTTTGGACAAGCTCGGAAAATTAGGATTAACCTTCCTTACAGGTAAGTCGATTAATCCCTAAATTTTCCTTCGCTTGTCCTCGATATAATTACAAATACATATACACCCTGTAGACGTTTAGAGTAAACGGCGATTTTGTAACAACGGAAATTTATTAAACAGTAGCTAAATGAGGTAACGTATAAATAAAGAAAATTTATAACCATTTATATTTAATTTAACAATTACCTTAACATGTACAATGTACATAAAAACATAATTTGATATAACAGCTGTTGATGCATGGCGTACGCTATGGCTAGAAAATTGTGTTATATTTATTCCGCCTAGACCTAAAGTTTTTTTTTTTATGGAGTAGCGTAGTGGAAGGGAATTTTATGTGCAATAATTAAATGATGATCATTATTCCGAAAAGAAATTGTTTTTAATAAATAAAAATATGTATATATCTTTGGTTTGTTTCCGAAGTATGGAAAACTAATACGGGTTATGGTTTATTAGGTCAAGACGTTTTTATTTTTTCCTGATATTCGGATGTCAGTTTTTTCCCGTTTTTTTTTTTTTTTTTTTAATATATATACATATATACACACATATATATTAATTAATGACAAGATATGCAGTTATGCACTCTATGACCTGTTATTAATGCCATCAAGATAATCAATTTATACTATAGTTGTTCCAGACGTGAGAATTCTATTTTGATAAAAACTCTATTTTCGAGTTTCGGAATTCCATGTAAATGGGTGGGTAATTAAGAGCCGACCTGCATGAAATAATTGCCTTCTGGTAGCATCTCGGTTAAGAATTGCATGTAAAAGAATGTGTTATTAAAATTATATTCATAAGGATGAACTTTTCACTCACATAAGGTCCAACATTTTTTACAACAAGTTTAATATTATTTCAGTGAACATCTGTAAGGGAAGCAATTAGAGTTGGAATGAAGATATTCTTATATTCAATAATAATAATAGATATTTTTTCTGCGGCGAGGGAAATTTTTCTGTAAAGTGGGCGACTCTTTCTGAAATGAAAAATGAGTAGACATATTTCTGGTTTAAAATAATTGGCTCTCCAGTAAAAATTGTTTTGTTTCTGAAACATTTATGAAATAGATTCATTTACTTTCGATTTACTACCTCATTCAGGTTTCTAATGAAACATTTATGAAATATATCAAAAATATATTTCAATTGATGTATATTGGATGTACTTTGAATTGTTTTATATATTTTTCGTGTTTACTATAATAACTATTGACACACAGGATACCAAGCTGAGAGTCCAATAAATGGCGACAACTATACCTAGATCTTTTTCTTGTATGATTTTTCCAATACGTTTTTGAAAAAGGAAGGGAAGTATAAAAATCGTATTCTTTCCATTTTGAAATGAATGCATCTACAGACAAGAAATCCGGCTCAGGAAACCATGAAATATATTTATCATACTTCTTATTAATACGTGTTATCAATAAATCTAATCCTGGTTTCTTCAATTTATTTGATATTAAGTTGATACTCTGTGTCTATTTTCATATTACTCATAACTCCTTGTCCGCATCTTATTATAGCTCAATATGTTGTAAGTTGCATATACTAGTAAACATATAAACATAAATACATAAATCCATCGCATAGAGTAGACAACTCCCTCCCCCCAAGTCCAAAGCCAAAGCTGCCCGGAAGGGGTTACAGATTTGAAAAAAAAAAAATGCAGACACACATCCATACTCACCGACATTATCAGTGATGGGGCTCGGGCTGGGAGTCGACCCAGTACAATGTAGGTAGTGCGACCAGCATATTCACCACAAGTCTCTTAAAGCTTCGCTTAAATAATTAAATTTGATACTTCCTCCTCCAGTTATCCAAGAAATCGCTGTTGTATTATTAAATCTTGAAAGTAAAGTATTCGCGTTTTCAATGCATAGAAAGCTGCTTTGATTTCTAAAAAATTAGTATGCACTGATTTTTTTTTTTTTTTTTGTCCCAAAAATCGTAGTCCCTTGCAACAACTACTTCAGCCTGTCAGACACCTATCAGAGAATATTTCTAAACAAATTTTTCAGCTTAATGTCTTATCCATCTCCCATATTGCGTAACTCGTTTATTAAGAATTAAGAATAAGCATTTCAGAGCTATAATTTTTATAGTTTCCTCTTATAGAACTATGCTTTATTTTCTCGAAAGACTTGATATGATTAAAACCAAATCTTGTGACGGGGTAAGCAGAAGCCAAACTATTAACTAATTTGCAAATTGGATGGTTGTTACGTGGAATTTTTCTTTGTGATTTTTTACTTATTATGATTTTATCTTCAGGTAAAGTTATTGTCATATCTATTGTAATATATAAAAAAAAAACTAAAAAAAAACATATATACATATATACACACACATATATATATATATATATATATATATATATATATATATATATATATATATATATATATATATACATACATACATACACACATACATACACATATATACATATATATATTTGGACGGTTGAGATTCTAAGTAACTTTGCACAATGTCTGTATTCGTTTAGCATTCCTATTTAGTATGTGCTATGATTGAAAAGTAAGCAATGTAGTAAAGAGATGGTGCCATATAATTTAACACAAATGGGTTACTACACTGAAATAATGTATCATTAGATCAAAATCTGAGATTTAGGAGTCTTTTAGAATCAAGTTTTTATCACTAAATGGGAAGTCGACAAGACCTGATCTTTGATTGGATGGCATTTGCTTATAGCACCTATCTCTAAGAGAGTTCCTGGATGGCGTTTTTGTAATTTTTAATTCGTTTTACCCAGCAAATGTCCACTTGGTTCTTGGTAACATTTCTCTAGTTGGTAATGAGTTTAGCTAGAGAGCCTGCATAATTCGTTACCTGGGATGTTGGAACCTTTAGTTGCGGTGATATTGCATCTTCTTCTGCCGTGTTTACTTGAATCGATCCCTGAATGTATCCGACCCCCTCTTTCTCTATTTGAGTCTTGTTTTATATTGAGGTCGCCTGTAGTAATGGTAAAATAAAAGTATCAATTATATCAAGAGTTATGTGCAGATTATAGATTGTTTAAGAGGTCGCTTGGCCTTGAGTTAAGGCTGTATTTAATGTACACGGCACATTAAAGATTTTGTAAGAATCTTTGTGAAAATAAACTAATTCGGTTTCCTAACGTCAGCGCAATACATTATATTTATTATTTCTGTTCTTATTCATAATTTGTCAGAAAACGCCTGTTCCTTTGACGTAAAAGTCACAGGCGTAGATGCTGTTTTCCAGTAAAATACTGGATAATTATTGTATTATTTTGTAGATTTTACGGACAAGGTTTCTGTAAAGAAATACATATGGCAGATAATTCCAGTAAGAAAACAAAATAATCTGCAAATTGTTATCAGATTTATATTTTGTAGAGAGATTTTATTACTTTAAGAGCATCGCATGTTGCTCAGACTACTTTATGTTGGAACGCCTGTTACGTATTTCTAGTGCGTATGCATGAAAATCAGGATAGAGAATCGTTTTTATATGAAAAAGTACCAAGCTAGGCGGAAGCAACGCATGTTGTCCAGAACTATTTATTTGTAACGCGTGTTACATAGTTCAGGTGCCTATGAAAATAAAGAGCAACGAGTGTTGTCTTGGAACTATTTATATTATAACGCATGTTATATAGTTCAGGTACCTATCAAAATAAAGAGCAATGCATGTTGTCTAAGCACTATTTTAAATTCTAACGAGCAACGAGTGTTGTCTTCGAACTATTTATATTATAACGCGTGTTATATAGTTCAGGTACCTATCAAAATAAAGAGCAATGCATGTTGTCTAAGCACTATTTTAAATTTTAATGAGCAACGAGTGTTGTCTTGGAACTATTTATATTATAACGCGTGTTATATAGTTCAGGTACCTATCAAAATAAAGAGCAATGCATGTTGTCTAAGCACTATTTTAAATTCTAACGAACAACGAGTGTTGTCTTGGAACTATTTATATTATAACGCGTGTTATATAGTCCAGGTACCTATCAAAATAAAGAGCAATGCATGTTGTCTAGGTCAATATATATCTGATCCAATACTGAGAATTTTTATTTTGAAATAAAACGTATATTGAATATTTCCTACCTGAACTATTGGAATAGGGCGACTTTTTACCACTGCGGTTATTTTCTGACTAGTTTCTTTTTCAACTGCATGTATTTACGCTTTTGTCCTGAATTAGGCGATACCCTTTCCTTGAATTAGGCGATACACTTTTCCTTTTTGGCATTATTACCTTTCACCCACTAAATATTTTACTTAAAACTAATCACTTTAAATAAGTAAAACCGAACAATAAATTAACGTTCACTCGATGAGCACGAAAAACGGAATGAAGACCTGATGCGATAAGTCCAGCCCACTGTGATAAGTTTTTCTTTCTTTGAACGTTCGTGCTGGTGAGTGAGTCAGACGGAAACTACAGGGTGTATATGTATTTGTAATTATATCGAGGACAAGCGAAGGAAAATTCTGGACGCTGAGCTCTTAAAAATCCACATTGCATTCTTTAATCGCTTACTCAGTATCCACAGTATCTACATTTTGATGTAGTTTTTTTTATTTGAAAGAGTATTTTGTCTAGATGGTTATAGGTCATATTAAATTTTGATGTTTGGTCGCCATCTTGAATTCGCCATGTTGAACTTCTCTAGAAATTGTCCGACTGAAGTAAAATCGAAAATATGCAGACAATTGTGGTAGCCGAACATGATTTAGGCCTCATTTTGATTCGGTCATATGAAACTGGTACGATTAGATACATTGCACATTGATCGGGGGTTTTTAAAAATTTTCAATTTTACTTGTTATAGGTTTAAAATATTCAGCTGCAGCTTCACTTAAGATACCGGCAGTTTTATCAAGAATTGTCAATTCATTCTCATGAACCAAGTTTTCTTCGCCTGATTCAACTGTGACTGACAACAAAAATCCTTTTAGCTTTATTATCACTTGAATGAACTGTTGTTGTATTTTCTTTGTGTTCTCAAAACACTTTGTTTGCTTAGATGTTTTTCTAATCTCTTTCTTATATTTCCGCTGCTATAATAATCTAATTTTTCTTCCGTCATTTCTTCAAATATATCATTAAGGCGTGTTTTTACAAATGTTAAAGTTAAGAATTATTTTTTTGCAAAACAGCAAGATAAACCTCCCTAAATAAGATGTTTAACACTACTTTAAATTCATTTTTTCTTTCAGTTGTTCAGTTTGTATACATTTAATTTTTTTTGCTAATATATTTTGCATAAAAAATTTTATAATAATTTCCATCAGCGTAAATAAATCTGAATAAATGTGTAACCTGCCTTGTATTTCTGCAACACAATGCGACACTGCAGCTTTCTAGTTTCCGCACCCGTTCCTGTACAAATTGCTACTTAAAAATGTTCTTAATTTGTTCTTAATTTTTCTAGATTTTTCACAAATCAGACAATGACATTTTATTTTAAACTAATTTTCTTCTTCTTTATTATAAATAACTACATGAAGGCTCACTTGCATTTTTTATCGCGTTACAAATATCACAGACAATACATATTGCCTCTGCTAATATTATTATTATTATTACAAAAAGATGTCCTACAAGAATAATGAAATCGGTATCGAAAGATGTGCAAATAAAAATATATAAAAAAATGTTTTCAATGAAATAGCATATTTTCTTTCATTTGCACAATTTATAATAGACTTGATGCCAGTAACAGTTGGTTTTTTATTATTAGATTTTTTTTCGCTGTTTTCAGCGGTTTCGCAAAACAAACATGTAGTTTTTCTCCACTGATAAAAATGAATCTACCCTACTGTAATAGCCTAAATGTAAATAAAATACTATATACACTTATTAATACTTATCCAGACAATAATGAGGAGAGCAGCCGATACGTTTCTTAATTGGCCGAGAGAGTAGCGGGGGCGAGAGAGGAAGCCTCCCGTCTTCGTCGCCGTAGTGTGCTTCGTTGTGTTTAAAGGGCTGTAGCGCTTTTAGTTAAAAAATTAGATCTAGCATTAATCGAGACAAAATGAAGCCTATTAAATTTGGCAGTCTTTGATGGAAGAAAAAATTAAATAGCTCATTATATAAGCGAGTTATGACGAGTTAAGAATTAGAAAAATGCTGCTGATTTGTGTATCCTTTTGAATTTTGCGAGTTTTTTTATGTTCATTTTTTTATTATTGCAATAAATTATACTTCAAATTAAAAAGCAAGGTTTACTTGTCAAAACCAAACAACAATTTTATTTTTATCTGCTTTAGTTTTAAAGTTATATTTGATTGAAAATTAAATTTCTAAATTTCTTTTTTTTAGTTTTTTCTTATATCTTCGGTCTCGACCATAATTTATTTTTAATACAACTAATAGTTTAATTAGGTTTTAAATATCTACCTATTTAAAGTCGCAATGTACCATTAATGCATAGTAAACACATATAATTTATTTCTAATTGTTAGTGTAATAAATCGAAACCTCACAATACTAAGTAATCTTTTTAAATTAATCGAATAAACTACAGATCATACTATAGAAAAAAGTACATGCATAATATTTATCCACAGGAAAAAACAGTTTACAATATTTTAAACGTTTAAGATACGTTTCTACATCAGTGTGAAAAAATCTTTCCAGAACTTCTTGCCTGAAAGCAAAGCAGGCCCCTGAAGGCACAAAGTTTTATTTATTGGGGCATCATTCATGGTTAGGAAAATTTGTTGACATACGTGTCAAACTTTGAACTACAGCGGTTTTATAAGAATGCCGTGTTCTGTATGAGATCTGAAAAAGGTCAACCTTCATGTTAACTATTGCCACTGCCTGTATAATAGAATTATATTCAAAAACACCAACATTTAAGTTTATATTTTAATATTTGAGCTTGAATTATAAAGCTACTTAATTGTTTTAACTAATTTTGAAATTAATCTCTATTAGTCTGTGAAATAAATCTATTATTAATATAATCAATAGGTACTTTTTTTTCAAAAATAACGTAAGTAAATTTTTCTTTTTTAAAGTGTTCGGGGGTGCTCCCTGAGTATATTTCCAAGTTGGCGGTGTCTATTCACCTCTAAATGCTCTATAAATTTTTTAACAGACTTTTTGCAGAACAAACCGTTTACAAGTTACAACGCGTCAAAATTTGCAAACAGTAGTTTTTTCGAATTATTTCGTAAACTGTTGATCGTGCATTAAAGTATCAAATAGCAGTCTTATAAAGCACTAAAGTCTCTACAATTCATGAGACGTCGTTTTGTATAACTAATACTTTATGGACTACAGTCCGTCAAATGTTTTACAAAATAATTTTTTTTTCAAAATGACTCCTAAACCATTCATAGTAGTCTCAATACGTTATTTTGTAGAGCAGTAAATTCTCTACATTTAGTGTTCTACAAGTTTGCAATTACTTATTTTTATATCCGATCAATAGTTCGAGATATTTTAAGACAACTATTTTTTTTATATTTTTTGATGGGCTGTAGGTCGTAAACTATTACCTCTATAAAATAGTGTCTACCATTCAAGATTTCCATTTGACAGTTTAATGTACGATCAACAGTAGTTTACGAAATCAACTGTTAAAATTAAAAATTCTGGAAAAGTAGTCAGGGTCAAATTGGCTGAATTTTTAATAAGCTGTAGATTTCGACATTCTGCTCAAAAGCTCTCATGGGTGCAACTTCTAGTTTCCGAGATACTACAGCTCAAGAAATGTACAAGAGGTCAATTTAAAAAATCCGAATTCACGATTTCATACATTTTATTCTAATAGCCTTTTATAATATTTTGCACTAATTGTTATAATGAAAATAGCGTAGAATAAAAATAAAGCTTGAAAAATCTTGACGAAGACGCCGGAAATTCTACCTAAAAATAACAAGCAAAAAAATAATATATTCAGCAGATAACTTTCAAAGAAACCATTCGTTTCATTCATATACCATTGGTCCAAGTCTGACCATGTTAATATATCAACAAGAAACGACTTGCCAACTTCTTTCATACACTTACTATATGATATCTAACATTCGTTATGAAAAACAAGAAAATAACCATTCTTTTCATATACTGATGTAATCCAGTCAACCAAGTTCAAAACAGGCCGATTAGGGGAAATAATTCGTGTGGTGGCCAATTTTCGTACAATTGTCGAGGGGAGTGTCCTGAACAACATACTGAAAGTCCTGACCGGTGGGAGGTGTGCGGAGTGGCGGTAGTCTAAAGGTCCCCTTTTTATGTATTTCTTTCTTTCCTGCTTCACCGCGTAAAATGGAAAGAGAAGATGTTTTTAGCGATCGACTGCACATGATCGAGATTTAAATAAATATAGATATGCTGCGTTCCTAAAATCATCCACCAAGCTAAAACCTGATCTAACCACACTACCACCAACCAAAGGAGCTGCGCAACAACACACTTTCAGAGTTTATTTGCAGGTATATTAACTGTTTTTTAAAAAATTTCTTGTTACATACAGCGGTTCGCTTACTTACTTACAGATACATCAATGGCTCAACAACCCCCTACCTCCGAACCAATGGGGATGTATCCGAGGGGAAAATGGATCGCTAACCCCGGTTACCACCAAAGAGCCAGTAGTTCCTGAAGCGATCTTGAACTCCATCTTTTGCCGATGTTCTACTGGATGTGGGGGACGCTGTGGTTGCCGAAAAGCCGGCATTCTATGCTCAGTGATGTGCGGCACTTGCCATGGTACGTGTACGAATGGTGCACCATTAGACGACAATTTGGACGACAACGACAACGATCAATTTTGCTGACTTTTAAAATGTTTAGATTTAAGATAATGTTCGTTTATTATTAATAATATAGTTCTCTGTTGGTTTTAAATCATTTAGTATTAAAATTTTATTTATGTCATTAAAACCCGATTTTTTTTTATTCGCGATTATTCCACCCTCTGTGTCTTGTAAAGTATTGATCCTACATAAAAAATGAATAGGAACTTATTTGTAGAAAATTTTATCTAGTTTAATTTTGTATAAGGATATTTTTCGTAGAGGTCGTAGTTCTCCAGTTATTCAAGAAAGACGTGAAAAGGGGACCTGCGTTAATAGCTCATACTAAACCTAATCATGTGCCATCAGTAAATTTCCCGAGAAAGTTAAGATAACGGTAGTTTATTGGTGTGAAGAAATTGAAAATCTCAATTAGTTCAAAAACGGCTATAACAATTTTGGTCAAATTTTGTCCAATAATAGTACCTTACAAACCTAACAACATGCTATTAGTGGTTTCTCCAAAAAAAATCGTATATGGGTAGTTTCTGTCCCTTAACCTAGCGCCAAAAAAAATCGACAGAATTAGTTTAAATTCTATATCTAGAGTCTACTTGCGAATATCTTCGGCCACTTTATTCGTTTTTCACGTTACCTTAAAATTAAATGTGATTCACTGATGCAAGAATATCGAACAACTCAATGCTCTCAAAATTGACTTTAACGATTTTTCTCAAATATTGTACATTACTAGTAAATATCAATTTTAATAATATGCCGTTAGTAGTTTCCCCGAGATAATTCAGATAAGGGTAGTTTATTTATGAGAAAAAATCGAAAATCTCAATTATCTCAAAAACGGCTCCAACGATTTTGCTCAAATTCTTTACATTAATGGTACTTCATAAACTTCACAATATGGTATTTTCTCCAAAAATATCGTTTAAGAATAGTTTACTGATGCAAAAAGTCCTAAACTCTCAATTTTTCTGGATTTTAACCATTTTGCTCCAATTTTGAACGTTAATGTTATATTATGAACCTCGATACCGTTAGCCACGAGCTATTATTAAAAAACTAAAAAATATTGGTATCAGGGGTAATGCATTCAAACTAATGGAAAGTTACTTAATGAATCGAAGGCAGCAAGTAAAAGTAGATGGTACTATAAGCGACTCGAGAAAGGTTGAATATGGCGTTCCCCAAGGTACGGTCCTGGGTCCATTATTATTTAATATCTGTATAAACGATCTCTTAAAATTACCATCTAAAGGGAAGATATTGAGTTTTGCTGACGATACCGTAGTTATTTATGTAGCCGATACCTGGAATAAATTAAAAACTATGGCAGAGACAAATTTTAAATTAATCAAACAATACAACATACTCACCATAAATAAAGGCAAAACTAAATATCTCCCTTTTACATCCTATCAGAACAAACTACCCAAGCTTGATTCATTAAATATAAAATTAGATAGTGATAGTAGCAGTATGATGATTGAGGAGGCTGGTTTTGTTAAATATTTGGGAATAATTATAGACAAACATCTTAGATGGAATTTACAAGTAAATTATATTGTAAAAAAGTTAAGAACTCTGCTCTCTACATTTAAATATCTTAAACAATTTCTAAACCTAAAAGAACTTGACATACTATACTATTCCTTAGTCCAGTCACAGCTAATATATGGTATAATTGGTTGGGGAGGTGTAAGTAATAATTTCCTAAAAAACTTAAATATAATTAAAAAATGGCTGCTTAAAATTATTTACGGAAAGGATATTACTTATAATACCGATAAACTGTACCAAGAAACAAAAAAATGGATGTAAGACAACTCTTTTGTGAAAAAATACTAATGCAGCTATATAAAAACAAAAATCATGCCACATATACAGACCATACTTACAATACACGAAATAAACATATATTGACAACTAAACCTAAAATTAACAAAACAATTGGTCAAAGGAATCACAAATTCATTGGCTTGAAAATTTATGACATCCTACCACCCGAAATAGAAAACATAACATCATCATCATTATACAGGAAAAATGTTAAATTATGGATTCAAAATACTGCTAGGTTAGTAATACATCAAGTAATAGACCTTAAAAATACATATTAGTAAACAAATTAGTCAATAAAAAAAAAACAAAATAAGACAGAAAAAAGCAAATATAGTTATTATATGGAAATAGATACATATTTATATACACTATATACGATTTTTCATATCTTTATTAAAATAAGAACGCCATTTTCTACTTTTCTACTTCTCTACTACTGATTAATCTTGAATAGTTATATTTGGTAAATGCTCTACCGTCAAGTACTTAGTACTTGAATATTAACTTATTCTCGATCCATGTTAAGTTATTCAATATGTATGTATATCACTTTTTCATTCTCTATATCTCTTTTGTGTTAAATATTTATTAATTTAATACCTACCTCGCATTCCGGTACTCCTGCGAGTTCCCACCTTGTTTATTTACAATATTTGCCCGTTGTCAACTATTCTGTTACATTTTATTTTGTATTATATTTTTTTGTATTTGTTGTATATTGTACTGGATTTAAATGGTAAATAAACCATATTATTATTATATTATTATAATATATACTAGTGTATGATTTTCTCTTAAAATTTACATAAAAGTAATTTACTGATGAATAAAAAATTTCTTTAGGCGTTGTGGTACCATTTATTTATTTTTTGTTAATTTTTTTCTTAATATGTTCTAAATGTTAATTTTTCTAAGTATTGAACCTGAAAAAATCTCAAATGTCAGGAACAATGATGAAAACTGTAGCGATCCACCATAATATTAATAATATTAACCCTTTGAATTTTGTAATGATTATCCGAGTGATTATCTATTTTGGTTCATCTACGGATCTTACAGACAATAGACGCGCTTTAGAAAACGGTTCCAGTAAATCGAATAAAAACCCGGTAATAAGTTGGCCCAAATAGATCAAATTTACGCTCGTGGTTAAGCGATAAATTCTACAAAGAATGGTACATATTAGCATAACAACAATTAAGTGATAGTTAATACTTAATTAACACGGTGATTAAATCTCTCAGTGCAAAGTGAAAACAGGGTTGAAGAAGACCGAGCACTCGAACGACCGAACATCCAGGAAGCAATAAATCTCAGTCAAGTGGAAGGTATTCGAAGACAACGAAAATAAAGCTGTCCCCAATTCTTGCCAATTACATTATTTACGATTTATGTACTAAAGAATTTCATAAACAAACCCTGACACAGGTCAGGTAATAACTTAAAAATAAGTCAATAAACAATTATTTCCAGCAAATATACATATGAGCCTATTCAGGGGCGTACCATCAGGGTAAGAGTACACCGTGCCAAATTAAATCAATTTAAAAAATAATAAAAAGTTGATAAAATTGGTGCCCATTAGCTTGGTTTCAGTGCCATTAAAATTTAAAAATCTCATGCATGCTATAAAAACATATTGACTGTTTATACTTCTGGTACGGCTATGGTAAGGCTATGGAAGTTTATTAAAAAGTTTAGGACCGTAATAGTAACAAGCAAAAAGTAAGCAAGAAATAATACCTCTCCAGAAATCACAAAAATAGTATATCCACTACAGAACATAGGAACGAAGACACATCAACTACTGGTAGAACAAATTGACGGCGACGGGAACTGTCTATATGGAGCACTAAGCCATCAGTTAGAAGAAGAAAACATAACAACCCGTCTTTTACCAGCCCCTTTTTAAGTGCCATCACTTAAATTCAAAGCGTAAAAGGTGTCATTTTAAGTTGTCAAGTGAGTGATGGGAGTTTGAAAAATAATACATATCTCGGGACTTGCGATTAGCGATTTTGTAATAGTTATTAATTTCGTACATAATCCAGAACTAGGTACAGTGTTTTTGGTGTAATGCAATAAAACAAATCAAAAAGGGAAAGGGAAGAAAAGTATCACAGATAAGTATTGTTGATCTTTAACTTCTTATTTGTATCTGTTTTAGTAATGTTTTTTTGTGGTATTGCATATTTTTGCGTTATAAATGTTATAATATAATGTTGAAAATCTAATTCAAACAACTTTCTTAGAAAATAATCTGAGAAATGTTTATATATCCAAACCCTTGAAAATGTCGACCGCTGTCACCATAAATTTATGGTGAGCAATATATTATTAAAGTATGGCCGTGATATTCCTATGTAAACCCGCAATACTACTTTATCAAACTAACATAACGACAATTAAGTTAAGTAATATAGTTAATATTTAATTAATATGGGCGCTTAAATATCTCAGTCCAGGGAAGTGAAAAAAAAGGGTCATAATATTTTCTTAGGTAAATTATCAAGTGAGGTTTTTCAGGTCAAAATTGCGCTCGTTGTTAAGTGAAAATTTCTACATTAAATTCTACACTAAAAATAGGGAGACCAGGTTACACGTAGAAAACAACAACAACAAACTGGGTAAAGACCAAACATACTTGACAGAAAAGCGAGGGGAAAACATGAATTCCACAAAGAAATCGCCGCGATATATACTCTACCAGAATCAGAAACGGAGAAATCAGAAGACTTAGAAGAAGATGAAGATTTATAGAAGCAGAAATACAAAAAGAGGAGCACAAACACTCCACATCATGACACAATGCGGCCACGCATTTCACAGATACTTACAGATATATACGCTACCAGAACCAGAAACGGAGGAATCAGAAGACTCAGAAGGAGAAGAAGAAAATCTGTAGAAGCAGAAACATAAAAAAGAGGAGCATAAACATTAAATATCACGAACAAAATAAGGCAACGCATATCACAAACACCTACACTGTTCATCCCCTGCTCCTATACCATGCGTTATGTGGCTCTCACTGCTGACAACAAGCATGCCCCCAAATCCAACCCAGCATCGGAAAAATCAGAAAATTCAGAAAAAGAAGACTCGAAGAAGCAGAAACACAAAATAGGAGCATAAACACTCCATATTACGACACAACGCGGCAACATATTTCACAAGAAGACTCAGAAGAGGCAGAAGTCCAAAACCAAAAACACAAAAAGGGAGCTTAAACACTCCCTCACGACACAATGCGGTAACGCATCTCACAAATACCTACCCACATTCCTTTAACAAGCGCCATGTGGCTTGTAGTGTACTACTACTCATTGGTGTATATGATTTCTTATAATAAAAACATTCGAGCTGTTATGATATAACTGCTGACTCAGGACAAGGATTAGGACCAGGCAGTCAGTCTTTATATGATATCAGAGTGAAGTACAACAGTAAAGAGTGTGTTTTATTTAAACAAATTTAAGTGATTGTTCAGTGGCGACGAGGATTAACCATATAAATAAAAGCGAGTGCGCCTTAATTCTTTAATGTGTAAATCCAATGAAAAATAAGAAGGAACAGAACATGTAAGGAAAACAAATATACATTGGGTACTAGGAAAACGGGCCTAGCACTATTATATAGCAATGTTTATAATATAATTAAGAAAACCAATTAAAACAACCCTTATCATAGGGAGATTTACAAGCATTTAGGAGGAAATAGAAATAATATTTGTCCGAATCATTTATGTTTTGAATCACTAGTATACCATAAAGTTCTTTAATTATTATTTGTCTTTGAGAATCAAAAAATTGTTGGTGTTGGCGTTATTATTATTAAAAGAGCGTACAGTAATTAACACAAAAAAGTGAATTTCATAAAATGTATTAAACGCAGTCGCAAAACAAGGGACTCAGGTCCAAACAAGGGACTCAGGTCCAAAACAAGGGACTCAGGTCCAAAACAAGGGACTCAGGTCCAAAACAAGGGACTCAGGTCCAAAACAAGGGACTCAGGTCCAAACAAGGGACTCAGGTCCAAAACAAGGGACTCAGGTCCAAAACAAGGGACTCAGGTCCAAAACAAGGGACTCAGGTCCAAAACAAGGGACTCAGGTCCAAACAAGGGACTCAGGTCTAAAACGAGGGACTCAGGTCCAAAACAAGGGACTCAGGTCCAAAACGAGGGACTCAGGTCCAAACCAAGGGACTCAGGTCCAAACCAAGGGACTCAGGTCCAAAAACAAGGGACTTAGGTCCAAAACACTAAGAAAGAAAGCCTCACGGAATCTGTTCGAATCGAACACGAGGGACAATGGGTCCAGAAAAAATGCTACAACGATTGAACATACGCGGGGAATACGAATTGGTACGTGGTCATTCAGCGTTGGAAATAATAATAATAACTAATAAATAAGTGTGCCGCTTGCGAAGTCTGAAAATTAATAATAGTGATAATAATAATGGGATGGGTTTGATGATTTCCAGTTTCAGCTAAGAAAGCGTGTCGCATAAATCTAAAATTCTTAATAATAATATTAATAATAATTCTTATATCCCAATCATAGATACAATTAAGTAATAATCATACAAGTGGCTATAAGGAGTGCGTCATAAATACATACCATAATAAATCGTCTAAACATTACATTAGTATAACAAAATGTAAAATATAAAATCAAATTACACGTAAAAAAAAATTGCATAAAGGAGCACACAACACATACAGTATAACAAACTACAAATAATATAACACGTAAAAATAGTAAGACTAAATGAAATTTATTGATACTTTTCCCTTAACAAATTCTTTATCGTCCTTTTAAAAATAAATGACTTGGAATTTTTTATATCAGTAGATAAATGATTATACATTTTACATTCATTATAAAAGACACTTTTTGATACATGTGCTGGTGAGAAATTAATCTTTAAATCTTAAATCCAATAATAACAATAATAATAATAATCATAATAATAATAATGTAATGATGATGATAATATTGGTGATAATAGCAACTAGACTGGCTAAGCCGAGGAACTAAATTTTAGTATCGTATACAGGATGAGACGAATAAATATGAGCTCCAAATGGTTGGGTGGAACAGCATTGGAACATTTCGATTGCGAAGGAGATGTCTGCTCAGAATGCTTGCGATAGGCAAAATCAAAAAAGGCATTCAACGTACGCGTGCAAATGAACACGATGCTTTTTAAGTTGATAGAGCAATCGCGCACTTGAAAATCACCGCAAAACATTTCCGACTTTTTGACAGAAGGGTCACTTAAGTTTAAATACTCTGTGTATTATTTTTCTAGGGTATGGGACTGAACCACTCGCATTTCGTTGAATGAATTAAATTCGAAAAAAAAAAATATGTTTTCGTTTATTTTGTAACATAAGAAAACTTAAAATATTTTATTAACCACAGTAGTTAATTACACTTGTTAATTAAATACATATCTGTGTAAATTTGCCGTTTTGTAGTCCGAGGTTTGTTTGTAAACAGATTTGATGATTCGGAGCGAACTGTTTTACAACTGTGTCAGGTGTTTATATTAAAGGTTATTAGTTCTCTAATATTCACGACATGCATCCGAATAGACCAGAAAAGATCTCGGTGTGAAACGATTCGAACGGAAGCATGGACGGAGAACGAAAATATTTCTGATTTACTTTAAAATTGAAAATAAAATATTTAATGAATTTTGTGACTGTTAATATTTTGAGAATTGACTGTATTAATTATCTACTAAATTTTCATTTTTAAATTATTCACAAATAAACAATTTTCAAAAGGTCCTTTGACACAAACAGCGAGTATTGAGGACCGGTAAAAAAAAAAGGGTACGAGCGGACTGTGCTTGCAGGAAATATGTTTCAGTATTCCAGGAGCGTACGTAGAGGCAACAGCTGAAATAGATGTATATCAAGCTACAACTCACTATTCACCGAAGGTTTGGGGTCGACGTGGAAGCCACAAACATTCTTCTTCAAGTGAAAAGTGTCCGGCCTTAAATCAGACATGCAATAACTGTGGATCCCAAGGAAATTTCAGGTTTCAATATAAGACACATACAGAAAGAAAAAAACGTGTGAGAAATAGTCAACCATATGTAGAGCCTCCTAGAAAATTCAAGAAGGAGAAAGTGGCGAATGTGCATTCCATACAAGAAGACACCGATGAAGAAGAAAGACACTAAATCTTCCACATCGATAATAACGAAACAATAACCTACAGTTTAGGAGGAGTTGAGATAGACATTCCCATTTATTCAGGTAGCAAGACCCAAGTAACAATCTTAATTTTAACATACTCTATAAGATATTCTAAAAGCTTATTTCTGAGACTACTTATAAACGAAAATGGTCTGGAAAGACTCTAAAAAACTGACTTAAAACCCTTATACGGGTATAGGGGTCCACCTAGAGAAAGGACCACATATTTTCATTTAAAACTACTTTTAAAGCTTTCAGGTTTTAATGAATCATCTAAATCTCTGCTCGTAGAATATCTGAAGAGTATTATAAAACCATACTTGGTTTAGAATAATTGCTTATTAAAGTTTAAAATGCACACACAAATGCTTGAGAGAATGTTTTGTATTTAATAAAGTAAATATAAAAGAAAATATATGGGACGCCATGCACAGTTAGAAAATGAACATATCGCAAGTACTGAAAAAAAATTACTTATAAATGAAGTATTGAGAGCCCTCGTAGTGGGCTAAAATTTTCAACGAAGCTAAGTTTACTGTAAAATCTAGTTAGACAGTTCTTACAAAATTCTGGCGCCCTCCAAAAACGCAAATTTAAATAACTATATGGATAAATTATTTTTCTCCTCGATGACTTAAAAATAAATAAATCAGTATCATCTTTCCATAATATGATTTAATGTCAATAAATTCTTTCTAAAAAACATTTCTCTTACAAAAAAAATTACATTTCTTTGTTCAATCTGGAACCTTCCCAGTGTGGCTGACCGTTGTGCATTTCTTGACCTTTGGAAGTGGTGGCAGCTGTGTGCATCGACCATATTAGTTGTGAATAATTCTACTTCAAACGTGTCTTGTCTTAAAATGCCTACAAAATAACCAATTGCTCTTTAAATACGCTGATTTATTCTTGTAGAAGTATGTATTAAGTCCCATCGGTCTTAATATAGTTATTTCTTAAAACTTGTAGGCTATTTTAAAACCTATGCTAAACTGAGAAGTTAACACATCCACTTTAAGACATGGCGCCTTGTATAACCTAACCAAAAAATTCAGTTTGATTTTAGTACTTTGTCATTTGTGGAAAAAGTGAGTGGTAGAGCCGCTTGCTATTATTATAAATTACCAAGAGCAGGTATAGTAGCGCAGCGGGCTAAGGCGTATTAGGGCGAGCATGCTTGGTCACACTCCCTATTGTGAACTGGGTTTGATCTTCATCTCCGACACTAGCAATGTCTGCTGGTAATGTATATTGTCTGAACTTCTTCAAAAGAAAAAAGGGAAAGATTACGGCGACAGGAAGCGAAGATCAGAAGAACCCTCATCAGAACCAAGGTGTACGTGAGTGTAAAGGAAAACACAACTTGCTTCAACTTTAATCAAAGTACACAAGTAATGAGTAAGGATAGAATAGACATACAAATTAAATATGATGAAACATGCCAAAACTACAGAAGGAACATCGTGCATCTAAAGAAGATCGTGGGAGAATGGGCAGTGTATGTTTCAAAATAAGTACATGTGACCGACAAAAAACAAGAGTCAGATAATTACTGATATTTCGTAAGCCTAATTTACTTTAGTATCGTCGTGTGACATGCGTTGTATGCTACTTTACTATATTGTTATATATATGTTACAGTAACAGATGAATTGATCCAAGGCAAGTCCATGTCCACGTGACTGACAAAGGATCAGAGGCCGTAGACTGGTATTCTTCAAATTTGCACCTTCCTTTGGTTATGACTTTTATATTAATATATTTTGCTATATCATATTCTTATATTGTTCTATTATTATATAGTTAAGTAGGTATATTGTTATATTTGGTGCACCGCCATAACTCACATTGTGGACATTATTGTTAATTTCATTAACACTGTTGTAAAAGAAAAAGTGGATGTAGTGTACTACTACTCATTGGTGTATGTGATTTCTTATAATAAAAACATTCGAGCTGTTATGATATAACTGCTGACTCAGGACAAGGATTGGGACCAGGCAGTCAGTCTTTATATGATAGCAGAGTGAAGTACAACAGTAAAGAGCGTGTTTTATTTAAACAAATTTAAGTGATTGTTCATGGCTCTCATTGCTGACAAAAAGCATGACCCTAATCCAACTCAGCGTAGACGTAGAGGCCCAGCTGTATACCTGGGGATTGCAGCAATGCCTACCATACGCTGGTAAATCAATCAATCAAATCAATGTGATTATCTATTTTATCCTTTAATAGTTTGCAATTTTAGTTGTTTGATATTCATACCTGTTCACAGTACGACCTCTCCGCGTGCGAGTCCTGCTTGTATTTACTGGTTTTTGTAAGATTAAAACAAATTGTTATTAAGGTTTTTGATTAGGCACACAAAAATACGATGATGCGTAAGATACCGAATGTAATATGCAATTATGCATGTAGTGTATCAAGTTTACTTTAAAATGTTATTAAGTAAAATATTTTTAATAATGTTATTACGAAGCAAATTACTGCTGTAGTCAGGCTTTGGCGACTGCCAATACCTATTTGAACAATAAAAATAAAAAGATATTTGGCTGTGTACTTACTTCAGTTGTACTAGGTAAACCTTATTTTTATTGTATTCGAGCAAAATATTAATTAAATTCGCAGTCGGCCACGCCCCACTGCAACACTGCTCGTTTATTTTAATATACGTACTGTAGAAGTTTCAATTAGGTTTTTTGCTCAAACAAAATTAATGATTCTGTTTTATCTAAAATTGCTTTTATATCGATCCCACAGAACAAAAGTCTACATGTATAAAATGCATTTTAGAATAATAAACAATTTTCACATCGGTTTGTACTCGTAATGTAGCTCATACTTTTTAATGGAATTTAACAGAGGATTATTTTTCTAAATCGAATTTATTATGGATTAAATAATTCCCTATAAACATCATTTGTATGGAAATAGAGTCCGAAATTTAATATTAATCAGTTTTAACCATGACATTTGCTATTTGGGAGCATTATATTTCGATATTCATATCTGCATATTTTCGATAATAGTGTTTTAGCACATATCAATAAGCCATGTTTTGTTGAGTATTGGTCGTGCTGTGTTATTGTCATTTCTCCGGGATGATGCGGTGGTGCCATGCATGCCACCTATGAATTCACCTCACATTCCTACTTTGATCGAATTATATTGCCGTTTATTGCATGAGACTTCATCACTAGCTCAAAGCAAACTAATTTGAAAGTGCACGGTATATACTCGAATTTCCACTCTTAACTAGCTGATCCTATGCGGTGTACACTGCACACTAGGTCCAGATCAAAAATTTTTGTCAAAAATTTGACACTTATAACAGATCTAGAATAAGATACTGATTATAGGAAAATAATTTAAAAAAATCCCGTTGTTAAACTGGGATGGTTTTTAGAGGGTGGAAATCAAAATAAATAAGTAAAGATCTGACATTTTCAATTCATAAAGATGTCGACTACCGAATCAACGATTGATTAGTGAATAAAATATATGTGATGAAATGAGATAGTTTCAGGGACTGGAAATTAACATAATGATATTCTCAGACTTCGGATTTATAGAGAATTCGACCACTAAATCAACGAAAAATGGTGAAAAATTCCTTTGACGAAACTGAGTGGCTTTTCTGGAGGTGGAAATAAAATAAAACACTTCTCAATTTTTTATTAAGGGTGAATTGTCAAATGCATTCATGAGTTTACGCATTTACACTAAAATATTAGTAGTACAGTCAATATGTCATTTGACCCGTGAATAATTCCCACAAGGAATATTTTGTTTGTATAATGTTGCCACAACATTATTTGAAGTTTTCCTCAAAAATATCATTGTCGTACAGCCGCCTTGTTGAAAAAATGACGGTCAAATTTTCTCAATTATCCCCTTTCCTGTTAGTTCCTCTATAAAATTAGGCATCACCAATAGTAAATAAAATTAAAGAAGCTACAGCTTTTGTATAAACAATTTTTCTCTGTTAATATTTTATGCCTTCAGAATGCTTAAAATTTGTGCTTTACTGCAGATTTTTTTCATTACCTCTACCCCCGTCACTCCTACGCAGTAATTAGTTATTATCTATATTGTAAATTACCAAACTTTCCATAAATTTTGTTTGAAATATTATCTTCTACGATCACTTGTTTAAAAAACCGCTGCCCAAGGAATCACTACTTCCACATCTAGATTTTCTATCCAAGTCACTCACAACGAAAAAATTTTGTATCTGGAAATAATTGTTTATGGAACTTTAATAACATAATATTTGAAATCCTCTACCCCAAAAACCCATAAAACGATACCTCACATCGGTAGTGGGGTGGGGGTGGTAGTGGGGGTGGCTGAAGTAAAAAATGTTTTGAGTTTTCTGGTTCTCGTACACACACTAAATCACATTTCTTTTTCATCTCCTTTAATAATGGGGTGGGGGTGGTAATGGGGGTGGCCTCGGGGGTGGCTAATGCCAAAATTTTTGTTAGGACCTTAGCTTCTCTTGTATATACTAAATACCAATTTTATGGATTCTTACCTGCTTGATTTACCTATTTACCCCAAATTTACCCCAATTTACCCCCAACCCTTCGACGGAACAAGCTAAAAATATAATCTAGTTCTAGATCTCATTAAAGCACATATGTATACCAAATTTCAAGTTAATATCTCAAACGGTTCCAGAGTAAACGTGCGCACAAAAAAAGTTACAGATAGACAGACCGACAGACAGGCCGAAATTTTTTTTTTGCTCAAACTTAAAATTTCGACGTTTCATAACATTCTAAGCCTATTTGAACAATTTTGTCGTTGCTATAATACTTCCACTGGATGTGGGAGTAAATTACAACAGCTCGAAGTTTTAAAAAGTTTCTTGAACTTTGGGGAAATGTCTGCCCCGTTGTTCCGACGTTGTTAATCCTTGTTACTAATTTTGTATCATCAATAAAATTGACTTACAGTCGTGCTTTCTTTATACGAATGAATTTTATCCAAATTTTTTGTTTTCACTGATAAGTCAGCAAAACGATTTTTTTCTATTGCTAATACTTTGCGATTTACACTCACCCAGCAATGTAAAAATTATGTTTTACTGCAATTTTTTGCAATTATCTCTGTCCCCGTTGCTCCGATATGGTAAGTAGCTATTATGAATGTTATAGATTATAAAATTTTCCAAAAAAGTTTGAAATTTTTTTTTCTACTATCAATTATTTACAAATGAGCCATAGCCGTAGCGTAAACGATATTTTTGTGTAAAACATTAATTAATGAGTGTGGCAATCCCCCCCCCCCCCCCCCCCCCCTACATTATAGGCCGGGAGCCCGTGTATAAAATGACTGACTATCCGGCGAACTTTAAAAATATGTGAAATGGATTGTTCGTATATAAGTAAGCAATGAATGGACCGTCAGCTGGTTGGGTAGCGGTGGGGGTGGCTGTCAAAGGGTTGAAAACACGTAAAAAAAATGAGAAAAAACTATCCGGCGAACGCTGAAACTTATATGAAGGGAAGATTATGTTATATAATGAAAGTAGAACATAGTCAGCTGGACGGGGGGTGGTGGATTTACCGTCAGCTGATCGATCAAACAGGTCCAAAAACATGAAAATTTAAATTATTCGGCGAACTTTAAAATTTGGATATAAGATAATATTTATACTGAAATTCACGAAAAACATAGTCAGCTGCAAGTATGTGGGTGGAAAAGTCGTCAGCTGGTACAGAACAGTGCTGAGTGTTGATCGCCTGCGAGGCAGCACGCATCACCTTTCTTGCATCAGCTGACGAATTTTCCACTCACATACTTGCAGCTGATTGTGTTTATCGTTAATCTTAGTATGAATATTAGCATATACCCGAATTTCAAAGTTCGCCATAAAGATTTAATTAGTAATATCGTTATTGAAAACTTAATGTTAAAAAATGTGCACTTCCGAGTTTCTCTTTTAATTTGATTAAATATTCAATTTATTATTAATATACATTATTTTATGAGAATACAAATTAATACATTCGTACATTTCAAAATTATACAGAATGATCTGCTCAGAAAATTTATTTAGTTTAGAGAAAATAAAAATAAATTTATTCGGCTTCCGATAACAGATCTTCCTCATTCTCATTTTCATCCAACTCATCACTCTCTTGATGTTCAATGGGTGAAAGATCATTTTTCTCTTTGTCACTCGCATCTAAAAAAAATAATTATTTATAAAAAATTGATTAAGATTATAATAGGATGAAAAGTGAAAATCACAAATGATATAATACCTTCAGTATTTTCGGCATCTCGGATAATCATTTCCTCTTATGGAGGTAATTGATCTCCATCTAACCACTTGCAAGTTAAATTTGTTTTCCTCAAGCTGTCACCCATAACCAAGGGATCTAAAGTAGATGGCTCTTGTTTGTGTGCGTTGTTCCAAATCGTATACATATATACACAGTTCTTAAAACGTGCTGTACAAGTTCCAATTTCGACGGTGATGAGAGAGATGCATCAAAATTTTTGTCTGGTAACCGAAATTCGTTATCATTTTCGCTAAATTTATACACCTTCGTGAAGGTAGCTACATGAGCATCATTGACGTTTTTTATAGCTTTAAACCCATAAATCGTACAAACAAACTTCTCTATTATGTTAACGACATTATTTAGGTTCTCCTCTGGTAAATTATTCGAACTTTTAAATGCTTCAATAAACTCTTGATCTTTTCTTAATATAGTAAAATGCTTTTTTCCTTTCTTAAAAAATGCGAGATTATAATCACATTCCGCGAAACCGTGGAAAGCAGGCAATGCGTTACACAAGCCGTCGCCAAGTGCTGAATACAAATTGTTTAGGTATAAAAATCGTTCTTTATTTCCTACGTTCCTTTATCTCCAGTTTTGTCGAAATTTTCACATTATTATGTACATTTTCCATGTTTCCCAGCATGATGATAGGAATGTCAATATTTGAACTTATGACCACACTGGTGTTCTCATTTATACGTTAAAAATCATTTTAGTGTCCGCCTCCTCGTGACTAGAACACGACGGTTTCTTGAGTGACACTAGATTGGATATCGTCGTTTCGAACTCAATAACTATAGTAGTTTTCAGCATTTAGGAGCCATTTCATCACTTGTCCAATACATTGAAAGAGCTTCTAAAGAAATTATTGAAGCATTTAAAAGTTTGAATAATTTACCATAGGAGAACGTAAATAATGTCGTTAACATAATAGAAAAGTTTGTTTGCACGATGTATGGGTTTAAAGCTATAAAAAACGTCATTGATGCTCGTGTAGCTACATTTACCAAGGTATCTAAATTAAGCGAAAACAAGCTAAAAACGTACTCTTCGCCAATTTACTGAGCTTTTTATATATAATTGTTACACATTCTATAGGATACTCTTCGCAGTTTTCTTGTAAATAATGTTAGTTTTTGGACATCCTAAATTTTGTGATATAAACTTTGTTGTGAAAAAAATTGTATGAAAAAAAAATGAAAAAAAAATCCAACCTGCGGGATTCGAACACGGGACCCTTGGATTGCAACGAAAAGCTTTAGCCGCTGCGCCACCACCTGTTGCTAGGAAAATTGATTGTCTGTAATATATATCTGTCGACATTCATACATATTTCACTTCTAAGAAATATTAGTAAACTTCATACACAAAAAAAAATTTGTTATGGAAATAATATCTCGCGATTTCCATTTTAGTACAAGCCACAAAAATTAACAAATTTTTTTTTTTTTAAATTAAATAATTAATAACTTTTTTATTTACTGATCGATTTTCTTCAAAAACAATAGGGTTCTTCCTCTAGCTAACACTAACTTATTTTATAAATTTCAATACAATCGGACTTTTCTTTCTTAAGTTATCGTGCTTACAAGAAACGTGACGGACGGACAGACGGACAGACGGACGGACAGACGGACAGACGGACAGACGGACGGACAGACGGACAGACGGACAGACGGACATTTTGAAAGTTGTTCAGAATTCGTTCACTAACACAATGATATGAAATTTTTTTCTTTACGAGCGATATTTACGATTTTAGAAATGTGCCGATCAAATACAATATACTCTTCGTTTTTGCGAAGAGTATAATAATAACGAATTTCAGTTACCAGACAAAAATTTTGATGCATCTCTCTAGCCTTCGTCGAAATCCGAAATTGTACAGTACGTTTTAAGAACTGTGTATGTATCTATACGATTTGGAACGACGCACAAAAACAAGTGCCATCTACATTAGATCCCTTGGTTATGGGTGGCAGCTTGAGGAAAACAAATTTAACTCGCAAGTGGTTTGATGGAGATCAGTTACCTCCATAAGTGGAAATGATTATCCGAGATGCAGAAAATACTGAAGGTATTATATCATTTGTACTTTTCACTTTTCATCCTATTATAACCTTAATCAATTTTTTATAAATAATTATTTTTTTTAGATGGGAGTGACAAAGAGAAAAATGATATTTCACCCACTAAGCATCAAGAGAGTGATGGGTTGAATGAAAATGAGAATGAGGAAGATCTGTTATCGGAAGCCGAATAAATTTATTTTTATTTTCTCTAAACTAAATAAATTTTCTGAGCAGATCGTTCTGTATAATTTTGAAATGTACGAATGTATTAATTTGTATTCTCATAAAATAATGTATATTAATAATAACTTGAATATTTAATCAAATTAAAAAAAGAAACTCGGGAATGCCGCACGCACGTTTTCTAACATTAAGATATCAATATCGATATTACTAATTAAATCTTTATGGGGAACTTTGAAATTCGGGTATATGATAATATTCATACTAGGATTAACGATAAACACAGTCAGCTGCAAGTATGTGAGTGGAAAATTCGTCAGCTGATGCAAGAAAGGTGATGCGCTCTGCTTCGCAGACCATCAACACTCAGCACTGTTCTGTACCAGCTGACGACTTTTCCACCCACATACTTGCAGCTGACTATGTTTTTCGTGAATTCCAGTATAAATATTATCTTATACCCAAATTTTAAAGTTCGCCGAATAATTTAAATTTTCATGTTTTTGGACCTGTTTGATCGATCAGCTGACGGTAAATCCACCGCCCCCCGTCCAGCTGACTATGTTCTACTTTCATTATATGACATAATCTTCCCCTCATATAAATTTCAGCGTTCGCCGGATGGTTTTTTTCTCAATTTTTTTTACGTGTTTTCAACCCTTTGACAGCCACCCCCACCGCTACCCAACCAGCTGACGGTCCATTCATTGCTAACTTATATACGAACAATCCATTTTTTATATTGTCAAAGTTCGCCGGATAGTCAGTCATTTTATACACGGGCTCCCGGACTATTGCATAAACAAGACATTCTAGGAATTATTCACGGATATCCCCCATATTTTTCCTCTGCATACTGTACTGCATTAACAATGAAAGATTTCATGAATAAATCAGTCAATGCAATATCAATTGACCTATTTCACGTTAGAAAGTTTGGTAAAAAGTGTCATGACAAAATCTAGATTGGCACCTCTAAAAGTATAAAAAAGTTACTGCACCTAGCGCACATGTTGACTAACTTGTCTAATTTCCAAACTTCATAAAAACAAAATATTAAAATTCTAAAGCGATAAATTGTATAGTTTGAATTTTTTTAAATATTGTAGATTACAGAACAAACTAATAAAGATGATCTCTAATCAATCAAAGTAGACTCAACATTAAAAATAATGAAAACAATGGTATTATTTTATATTATGGGTTTTTCATGTTTACAAAGTTTGGGAATTAGACGAGTTGGTTACCATGTGCAGTGACCTTTAGTGGTGCTTATCTAGTTTGCGCCATGACACGTTTTACCAAACTTTCTAACGTGAAATAGGTCAATTACTCAAAAATTAATTTTTTCATTTCCATCAATATCTTCAAAACGTAATAACGCTTAGAAGATATTCTTTACGTCTTAATAATATAATTACTTCCACGACCAGTGGAAGTATAGTAACGACAAAAAAATTTTTAAAAACTTTTATTGTCCAAATAGGCTTAAAATGTCATGAAACGTCGAGATTTTAAGTTTAAGCGAAAAAAAATTTCTGTCTGTCGGTCTGTCTGTAACTTTTTTGTGCGCACATTTACTCTGGAACCGTTTAAGATATTGACTTGAAATTTGGTACACATATGTACTTTAACGAGATCTAGAACTAGATTATATTTTCATCTTGTTCCGTCGAAGGGTTGGGGAGTAAATTGGGGTAAATTTGGGGTAAATAGGTCAATCAAGCAGGTAAGAGTCCATAAAATTGGTATTTAGTATATACAAGAGAAGCTAAGGTCTCAAAAAAATGTTTGGCATTAGCCACCCCCATCACCACCCCCACCCCCTTATTAAAGGGTATGAAAAAAATTGTGATTTAGTGTGTATAGGTACAGGAACCAGAAACCTTAAAATATTTTTTTACTTCATCCACCCCCCCACTATCACCCCTCATCACCACCCCACTACCGATGTGGGGTATCGTTTTATGGGTTTTTGGGGTAGAGGATTTCAAATATTATATTATTAAAGTTCCATAAACAATTATTTTCACATACAAAGTTTTTTCGTTGTGAGTGACTTGGATAGAGAATCTGGATGTGGAAGTAGCGATTCCTTGGGCAGCGGTTTTTTATTATGCTTTTAAATAATTTATGTTTTTTTGACTGTTTAAAGAAATATATTAACTTCAAATTTTGTGTCCATCTATAATGAACATAATTTAAAAAATTTTATTCAAATCGATACATGGTTTTTAAAGTTATATTAAATTGTTTAAAAACGCTATACATTAGCTTTTCAATTATTTTTTTAAGTAATTTAATAAAGGTCTTGTATATCTAGATCTATTCTATAAGTTTTATCTATGTTTTTAAGTACGGCTAATACGGTCGGAATCATCCGCAAAAAAACGACAAAAGACGATATTTTGTGACTTAAATTGTTTAAAGAAATACGTTCTCAACATCGCCCGAAGTCCAAAACTTACAGTTATACTTCTTTGTGTATTTCAGATTCCAGCAAAAATCCTCAAACACTTTTTTTTAAATATATTTCTATTTCACTATATTTAATATGAAAAAAATTACCAATTCCTTATCTATTTTGTGCAAAAACCTACCAAATTAATTTCATGTTCCCAATAGCGAATGCCTAGTAATTAATATGAAAACGAAGCATATTCTTTATGTATACAGCATACAAGTGAACACTTTTGCATACTAATAAAGCTAATTAATGATGTCACCTTGACACTATATATCATTGTCTGAAAAAATTTATCAGACGCTTTCGCCCCTACGAGGGCGCCACTAAATTGATTAAAAATAGTAATACCTCTAGCCCTTCCTAAAAGGTTACTTTATTGTATGACAAAAATATTATCTTCCGTACCAGATTAAGTGGATGAAGTTCGCTATATACCCGAAATATATAAAGAACAGATGATTTTGATTTTCATATTAAATATTAGATATCAAGTGCACTTAAGTTATTTACTATGTACCAAAAATAACATTTCAATAATGGTTATAGTAGAAAGAATTATAATTCTTAAAAACTTGTATATACAGAGTGATTCAAAAGAAAGTACATTAAATTCAACTGTAGATTGGGGTGCCTCAGAGATGAAGATTTCCCTAATAAATTTTTTTCCTACCGCACCTCCTAACCGAGTTACAGCTCCGTAAAGTCGGTGACTGCCAACCGTTTTCTCCTAATAACCTTCAAGTGGATTGATATGTACGATGATCAAATTGTGGATCCGGCTCTTTATTTTGATGGGCTACAGGCTCATTAGAGCAAGTTCGTATTGATATGCAGGATGTGTCCTATTCAGGGTGGTCCGGTAAAGTTCAAGGTCAAATATTTTTTGTCTCGTGACAAATTAAGAACTTTGATTAATTATAGAATATCTTATTAATTGCTTTTGTGATCTTCCATCCAGTTATGTCGGTTTCGAGCAAATTGCAAAAAACTAGATTCTTGCTGAAGCAATTTTATTCAAAAACAAAGGCAGCGGTTGTCAGATTCTGAGTTGTCAGATTTTGAGTTAGTAAAATTAATTATTACGCCACACAGAGGATTGACGAAGTCCCAGTTGTAGACCCAACCTTCGAGTGCTAATTTCGGGATCTTCCTCAACTGCCACCAATATCGCTTCTTCAACCTGTGGGGTTTGGATATTCCTAGTCTAGGCGTCGTTATTAATACTTGTCCGATTTCACGTAAACTTCTTTCAACCCCAAGAAAAGTTCTTCAATTTGGGGCACGACGGTTGGGATATCATCTACGATACTCCCTTACTGCACCTGCTGCATTCCCTTCGCATAATGTCAAGATAGTAATATAATCTTCGGCAGTATAGCGCACCATTTTCACATCAATAACTCATCAAAAAATTGCATTACTTTAATTAGACAATTCAAAATCTGACAACACAGAATCTGCCAAACGCTGCCTTTGTTTTTCAATAAAATTGTCAATGAAATTCCTTCAGTATGCCTCTGGTTTTTGCCATTTGCTTGAAACTGGCCTAACAGGATGAAAAATCACAAGAGCAAAAAAGTTTATAAATTTAATAAGATATTCAATAAATAATCAAAATTCTTAATTTGACACAAGACAAAAAATATTTCACCTTGAACTTTACCGGACCACCCTGTATAGGACACATCTTGCATATCAGTACGAACTTGCTCTAATGAGCATGTAGCTCATCAAAATAAAGAGACGGATTCACAATTTGATCATCATAAGTCAATCTGCTTGGATGTTACTTGAAGAAAACTGGTTGCCAGGCACCCACTTTAAGGGGCTGTAATTTGGTTAGGAAGCGCGGTAGGAAAAAAATTTATTAGGAAAATCTTCATCTCTGGAGCACCCCAATCTACAGTTGAATTTAATGTACTTTCTTTTGAATCAGCTGTATATTCAGTTGTAGTTTCTTTAGTAAATTTTCTGGAAATACTTGTTTACTATAATTTAAAGAAAACGTTTTACGAAACTGATGTACAAAATTTAATCAAAGCAATTTAAAAATTATTGGGAAAAATGTAAAGAGTATGAACAAAAACATATTTCATTTTGACATAATTTGTGTTACGTTTCTACAATATAATAATATTTCAGGGAAGTTTATTTGAATTTTTCGTAAGTCGACTTTTATAACTTAATAATTTTATAAATTTTGTATATTAAAAGTTTTGTGATAAAAATAAAAATATCCTTCCTTGGATTAAATGGCTCAGAGGGAAGTGAAGTTTTAATAATTGAATTATAAAATATTACAGGAAAGAAAGTTTGTGCTTGTATTTAATGGGTAAACACTTTGTTGAATATTTTTCCATATTCTCTTTTTTCACTATTAATTAACATATTTCTTATATCGACGGATTCTTAAATAAAAAATTGCAGTAGTAGACAACTTCTCTGTTAAAAACTATAAGCATACAGTACACCAAACGGTTTGGCGGTATATTTCCTTCCTCTCTAAAAAGTTCCACTTCACAAATGGCTCAAAAATGTATTTAATGAATAAATTCTTTGCACCTGAAGTAGTTTCTACAAACACCAAAACCACTACAATCGAATAGTATCACTCTATGCGTGTCTCGCCAACCATATTGACATCATCTGCAGATGATTAAAACTAAAATAGAACTAAAAATATTCCTTTATTTATACTTTATACTAAAATAATTTCATGGTTCAATGCACTCAACCTATCCTATCATCCCTACCGTTGATGAATAAATTGTGTTCAAACCACTAATATTGATTATTTCTATTCATATTACTGACTGCATTGTTAATCTCTACCATTTCGAGAAAAATTGCTTAGATATTTTCGATGTGTAAAATTTTATGACTATTAAAAATATAAATGGTGTTCAGTACCCACTGCTTGTTCGAGAGCGCACAGGAGCGTTTCTTAGTTCAGTGATCGCTTTTCTGTAAAGTAACTAGAGTAAACATCATACTCCTCGCCTTTTTATATAATATATAATTGTTGTCCACTCTATAGAATACTCTTCGCAGTTTTCTTATAAATAGTGTTAGTATTTCGACATTCTAAATTTTGTGATACCAAGTTAGTTGGTGACACACTCGTTAGTATGAACGAAGCATACAATAAAAAGTAAAAAAAAAACAAGTACATCCAACCTGTCTGAGACACGAATTCACAAAACTTTAGCAACTATACTCGCAACTAAACCACCATTTGTTACTACGGAGATATTTAATGTCTGTAAGTGCCACCCCCCCCCCCTTTTCAGGGGGTGGCAACTGAAAAAAAATAAAAACATTGGGGCTGAAAGGGAATCAAATTTTGAGAAGAAAAAGGTCTATGTCATTTTCTATATAAATTGATAGTCTTTATGTCATAATGATTTGAAAACTGGGATTTTAGCTTGAAAAAAGAGGTATTTCAAAGCGACTTTCCTCAAGTAACTCAAACAGAATTACATTGAGCAAAGACATGCCAGAGACAAATTAGAAAACTTCTGAATTTAGGGTGAAATTCGTGACATATTCATGATTTCTTTTGTTTGTTGGATATTTTGCCATTGTAAAAATATTTAAAAATAAAAATATTTTGGCGTCCGAACGTTTATAGGACGAAGTATTTAGTTTAAATATCTCAGAAACTATGTTACTTACGTCTAAAGTAGTTACAGCGAAAATGAAAGACAATTAACTAGGTTTTCAAATGATTTTTTGATTATTTCTATAACATAAAAAACAAAGTTATGAAAGAATCTGTGCTGGTTTACATTTTACTTCCACATCCACTGAAAGTAGAGTAGTAAAAAAAATTGAAAATTTTTATTGTTCAAATAGGCTTAGAATGTCATGAAACGTCGAGATTTTAAGTTTGAGAGAAAAGAAAATTTCTGTCTGCCGGTCTGTCTGTCTGTAACTTTTTTTGTGTGCACGATTACTCTGGAACGGTTTAAGATATTGACTTGAAATTTGGGACACGTATGTATTTTAACGAGATCTGGAACTAGATTATATTTTGATCTTATTCCATTTGAACGGTTGGGGAGTAAACTGGGGTAAATGGGGACAAATAGTTAAATCAAGCAAGTAAGAGTTCATAAAATTGGTATTTAGTATATATAAGAGAAGTTAAGGTCTCAAAAATTTTTTTAGCATTAGTCATTATTAAAGGGGGTAAAACAAAATAAATAAAATTGTGATTTAGTGTGAACCAAAGGCCTCAATTTTTTTTAAATTTAATCCATCCCACAATAACCCCCTTTCACCGCCTCCACCCCCACTACTGATGTGGCTTTTCGTTTTATGGGTTTTTGGGGTAGACGATTTCAAATATTATATTGTTAAAGTTCCATAAACAACATACAAATTTTTTTTCGTTGTGAAAGACTTGGATAGAAAATCTGGAAGTGGAAGCAGTGATTCCTTGGGCAGCGGTTTTTTTAATATATACGTCGCTATTTTGTTAATGTAAGTAGTTAGTAATTAAAAAAATATATTCTCATATATAATATTTTCTTTCGTTAACATATAGTATGACCTAGACGCTCAATTTTTTCATCCGTTTCCAGCACTTGCTTTAGAAAAAAATTGCATTTTACACTTTAAAGGGATTTTCGAATAAACGAGAAATTTTTTTCTCTTTGCCAATATCTCAATAAATATTAGTTTTAGCGAAAAAAATGATGGATGTCAAAAATAAAGCTTATAAACTTAAAATGAATTTGTTCCTCTTCTATATTTATATAGGACCAGCAGTTTCTGAGATATTTAAGTTTATATAAATGATATTCAAACGTTTATATGATGAAGCATTTAGTTTAAATGTTGAATATCTTATAAACTATGACACTTAGAAGTTATGGCCGAAACAATGTGCGTTTTCACATTTTTTTTAACACAATGTCGCCATTTTGTTATTGTAATTGTCCAGTAATTAATTTTTTTCAAAAATGCTGTTTTTCGTTGATTTATTATGGCATCACCTAGATGCTCATTTTTTTATCCGTTTAAAGCACTTGCTCTAGAAAAAAATTGAATCCGCCATATTGAAGCCGCTATTTACACTTTTTTAATTTTCTTAATCAGCGACCCGAAAAACATAAATATCCTACTTTCAAAAATAAATTAATAATATTTTTCCAAATACTAAATATCTAAATTTATGGATGGTTTTTCACCCCTTGAGGATAAGAGCAAGTGTCGGGACCATATAGAAACTGAAGACAATACCTGTACTACAATAATAACCTCAAAGAACAGTTATCATTACATGTGAGATTAATCCGAAATTTTACATATTTTTAGTTGCTGTATTATTAATCGAGAGTCATATTTCAACGATTATATATTATATTATTATTGTTGTTAAATGTTTATTAATAATTTATAAACAAATAATAATGATGGGAAATAACATTTCGCAGGATTTCTGCCGATAGAAATTAAGAAAACAATTTTTTAAATTTTAAGTGATTGATAACTTTTCTACTTACTTACTGATAGATTTTGTTCAAAAAGCAGTGGGGTTCTTGCCTTAGCTAGCAATAACTTACTGCTCAAATTTTAGTGCAGTCGGACTTTCCTTTCTTAAGTTACCGTGCTTATAAGGAACGTAACGGACGGAAGGACAGACATTTTGAAAGTTCACCAACACAACAATATGAAAATTTATTGTTAGTGGTAAATTTTAGGATCATGTTGAATTGGAATAGTACTATTATATCTTCAAAATTCCTCCACACAGAACGCAATTATTGTGTTGGCCACTGATACATTTTGAAAATTGTCAACAATTATACAAAAACTCTAAGGCGCGCTAAGTAAAGTGATATAATATATAAAGTTTGCATGAATGGTATATCTTTTCTAGCGATATGAAATTGTAAAGAAAGTTCTGCCAATTCCTGTTAGATCGTGTTCTTAATAAACTAGGGTCAGGTATAATAAATAAGTGTCTCCTTTTAATTCTATAAAACCACCCTTGCGTAATACTATTTCTCCAGTAAATAGATAATAGCTGAAGGTGTTTGATTACATTACCTACATACTAATTGTACTAATATATAATGTTGTATAAGCAGGGTTACTCATTGAAAACGAAACAGGCGTATTTTCCTCTTGTATGATCATTTTTTTCGAAAAACGTCTAGACCTGTCGATTTTATTATCAAAAGTGGAATTTTTATTGGGTATTTTCAATCACGCCACCTCATCCCTCAAGCGGTGCTGTTTTAAATGGTATGGGTGTCAAGTGGCACATCGTTTTAAAGTCCGTTAAATTCTCTTCATAACTTTTTTTTAATTTTAACTAATAATTTTCGAAAAATTGCGTTTTAGAAAAGATGAAGTAGTTACTTACGTGTCAATTGAGTAAAAGATCTGGCAAACAGTCATTAGTCCAATCAGTTGGGGATTTTGCCCTGCAAAAAGTGAAGTAATCGAGCCGCCATCTTGAATTAAAACTGCAAAAAAAATGTTTTTCAAAATAATTCGGCAACGCTCGATCCTACGAGAAAAATGAAGATGAAGTTGAAGAATACAAAATTTCCTACAGTTTTTGTATATACATTTTTATTATAAGTCTAATCTTTAAAGAGATACAGCGTCAGAAAAATGGATTTAAGAAAATGAAATTATTATACAACGCTATTTACCATAATATGCGGAAAATAAACTGGTGTACTAGTCTTCAATGTGGAAACGCCCCTGCAAAATTTTAGAGTGCCCCGAGGTAATTTAGTACATTAAAAATGGTTATAATTTACGAAGATACACTAGTGTGCACTCGCCAAATTGTGACACGCTGGTAACTGTGGCACTCGGTTATAAGTCATTAATGGCGCCTTAAATTCAAACGAATTTGGCGCTGACAGCACCGCGCCTGTCAACTGCTCGATCGTTAGTTGTTACTGTGTGCTTGGGAGAACCATACGGTAAGTTATTTTGGATCGTTTATCTTTTTCATTTTCGGAAATTTTACCTATATTCAAATTTAAATAAATTTTACATATTACCAATTAACTTGATTTAAATTACTAGATTGTTAGAATAATATACATTAAACAATAACTCACTTGGAAACATAACCTGAAACAATGTACGGGAGATTTGTAAGGGGTGTCACATTTACATGGCGGTTTTTAACATCATCGGGTAATTGTGACTTATTATAATTTTAAATGTGACACTACTTATCAATGAAGTTCTGATTTGT
Organism: Rutpela maculata; assembly: GCA_936432065.2. Classification (NCBI taxonomy): domain Eukaryota; kingdom Metazoa; phylum Arthropoda; class Insecta; order Coleoptera; family Cerambycidae; genus Rutpela; species Rutpela maculata. Next base: position 131,445,077 of record OW386287.2, on the reverse strand, counting down.
ACTCGTTACTTATTTTAATTTAAATAAGTACCAGTGGTATTTTTTAATTTAATAGTAGGTACTTACTCTGATCATTGACGACATGTTTTTATATTTATTTCCAGGCAATAATGCCTCCTAGCAAGGGAAAGAATCTGCAAAAAAACAAATTGTATAAAAAGGAGGACATTAGAAATCCCAAGAATTAGTTGAAAAAGGGTGGAGTATTAAAAGAGCTGCTGCTGCGTTTAATATACCCCGGTCAACTCTTATTATGAATATTAAAGGATGGAAAAATCGAAAAAAGTCATAAAATAGCGTAGGAAGACCAAATGAATCAAGCCAAGAGGTAGAACAGACCCTTGCTGAAAACATCAACATATTAAACAAATGGGGATTCGGGTTATCTCGAAAGGAAATACTAAATTTAGTCCACGTGTATCTCACAGAAAATAAAATTGAGAATCGTTTTAAACAAAGCCGAACCGGAAAAGACTGGTTCATTGGATTCTGCAAACGTTGGAAATTTTCATGCAAAAAGCCTTCTAAACGTCAGAATGTAAGAACGGAATCCATCCAAAAATAATTTACGGTTTTTTCGACCAGTATAAATCACTTCTGGAAGAACTGGGTTTGACTGATAAACCTTCTCAGATTTTCAATTTAGATGAGACTTCTATGCGCCATGACCCACAATCAACAAAAGTTGTTGCCACAAAAAATGAACCAGTTTTTAAAACAACTCATGGCACGGGGAGAACAAATACGTCAGTTCTGTTTTGTATTTCAGCCCGTGGGAAAAAATTACCGCCCTATATATCTGTACTTTGGAATGAAAAGGGCGGGTGTCCAATTTTTTGTGAATTTTATGTAAGAACTGTTTCTAATAAAGAATAGCCTTATATTTCTATAATTAAAGGCCAGAAGTTCATATAATATTATGTAATGTTTTAATATATTTCAACTTTAAATAGACGGTTGTCCAATACTTGCTCCACATGTCTTACAAAATGGCCGTTTCTGTCACAAAATCATATTTTTTGATTTTGTGACAACCGCCCTTTTCATTCCAAAGTACAGATATTATGTAAAGCTAAACATCTATGGGATATTTGGATGCCTTAAGAGGCTTATCCTGGGACTGGGTATAGGGCGACACCTAATGGGTGAATGACATAGAGCGCATTTTTAGCCTGGTTTTAAAATAGTTTTTTACGGTACTGTCCCGAACAATGACCACTCATTTTAATATTTGATGGGCATACGTCCCATGTATTTATTTCTCTTATAGAACTGGCTGTACGGGAACAAATTACTTTATTAAATCTGCCACCCCATACTACGCATATTCTCCAGCCCCTTGACAGTTCAGTTTTTAACGTTTTTAAAAAGAAATGGGACGAACTAGGAATAACGTGGCAAGGAGAACACTACGGACAACCACTTGGGAAACTTCAATTTTCTATATTGGTGGGAAAAGTATGGGAGACTTTGACAAGTGACTTGCTGAAAAAAGGATTTCAGTTAACTGGCCTTTTTCCAGTCAACAGAAATGCAATTAAGGGAGATATATTTAACCCGAATGATTTAAATGATAATAAGTCTTCAGTACAAAAGGAACCACTCCGTCCTCTTCAGGAGCAATCAGGCAATGTTGACAATGTTGAACATTTACATCTTCCTAATGATCCCTCGAGCTTCGAGGCCCATTCGCCTCATGTTTTGTCTCCTAATACTACTCCTAATACTACTCCGGTTGTATCAACTACACCTTTAGTTAGTTTTGAAGCTTTGCTGTTAGAAAAAATTAAAAGAAATCCTAAGGCAGTAAGTAAGCGTACAAAGGTTAATACTAATGAAGCAGAAATAATTACTAGAGAGGATTTTTTGAGTAAAATTAAAAACGACAGTAAAAAAAAGGCAAAGCTGAAAAGAAGAGACTAAAAGTTACAAAAGAAGTGGAAAGTTCAGATTCGTCAAGAGAACAATTTTCTACTGTCAGAAAATTTTCAACTTGAAAACCCAGACGACGATAACATGGAATCTGAAAATATTATCAAAGTTGGCTCGTAGGTTTTGGTAAATTATGAGTAAAAAAAAGTCTTAAACGATATGTTGGAAACGTTGTGGCCACGAATAATGGGGTGGTTAGAGTCAAATATCTGAGGAGAAAGGCTGATACCTTCTACTGGCCAGATCAACAAGATGTTGGTGATATTGATAATGAACAAATTTTTCAAATTTTGCCACAACCTATATCAACGAGGCGCGATCGGATTCAATTTGGCATAACTTTCGACTCAACAGTTTGGTAATAATTTGTTTTGTCACATTTTAGTGTTACTAAAAGAATTTATTTTTATTTTCACGAGATTTATATACATATGTCAATGTTTATAAGAGTGCCTACTTATAATTCATTTTGTTTTACTTGTAGTATACACTTACTTAAGAGTATAATCTGCGGTCAGTGAAATGAAGAAACGAATTATTCGGCTTATTTTTTAAGATAGAAACTTCAAATTTTGTACGTATGTATTAAAATATATATTCTAGTTCGTCACGTTTTTATTTTTTTGTTTTAGTCAAAAACACGTGATCAACGAAAAAATGGACGTCGAAAAATTGGAATTTACAAAAAACGAAATCGTGACGACCTAGATAGTCCATAATTAATTACGTGGATAAAATATAACCTCTTGTTTTTCAAACATAGATTCAATAAATAGTTTCCAATTTTGCCGTCAATAGATGGCACTCGCCTCGGCATTCGCATAGCTTTACACGCTCTCAGACTTTAGGGAGGAACTTGTTGTCATGGAGACCTGACGCGAATGAATGCTTGCCAGGGAAGCATTTAGGAGTTCTGGTAATATCTTAAATTTATTTATAAATTATTTTATCTTACAGGAATGACTTAATAGATGAAATTCTTGAAAATGTTAATACATAAATAAAAGGTGCCAAATAGAGAGGACCGTTTTGTATAAACACTCCTACAAATTTTATTATGAAAATTTGAATGCGGTTTTTAGTTAGGTCAGAAATCAATTTATTCGAAATTATTACCAAGCAAAATGTACAGGGTGTCCCAGTCAACGCGCTATGCTGGGTTTTCTCGGTAGTTTCTGAGATAAGTTTATGGTTCAAAATCCAATCTGACGTAGGTTTTCCGAGGAATCTCATACTGCTAAGATATTTAGGAATCCAAAATGACGGACGAATTTCGTCATCTACGATCCTATTCGACTGAAAATCGATATCTGGGGGTTTTCGGGGATGCGGTTTACGAATTTTTGGTCAAAATTTAGGAATCCAAGATGGCGGACGAATTTCGTCATCTATGGACCTATTCGACTGAAAATCGATATCTGGGGGTTTTCGGGGATGCGGGTTATGAATTTTTGATCAAAATTTAGGACTCCAAGATGGCGGACGAATTTCGTCATCTATGGTCCTATTTGACTAAAAATCGATATCGGAGGGTTTTCGGGGATGCGGGTTACGAATTTTTGGTCAAAATTTAGGAATCTAAGATGGCGGACGAATTTCGCGATCTATAGTCCTATTCGACTGAAAATCGATATCTGGGGGTTTTCGGGGATGCGGGTTACGAATTTTTGATCAAAATTTAGGACTCCAAGATGGCGGACGAATTTCGTCATCTATGGTCCTATTTGGCTGAAAATCGATGTCTGGGGGTTTTCGGGGATGCGGGTTACGAATTTTTGGTCAAAATTTAGGAAACCAAGATGGCGGATGAATTTTGTCATCTGTGATCCTATTCGAATGAAAATCGATATCTGGGGATTTTCGGGATGCGGGTTACGAATTTTTGGTAAAAATTTAGGAATCCAAGACAGCGGACGAATTATAACTATATTTTGACCCCCCTTTATTTATGTTATTATTGGAGACAAAAAAAAGTTTCGTATAAGAGTTGTAAGGTTGTATACATATTTTTTTAAATGCAATTAAAAAACAATTGCTTGGATATGTCACGTGATATAACAATGAAGGTTGCTTTTTAAATGAAAAACCCTGTATATTTTTACATATTCTTTTAGATCCTTTATCCCCGATTTCAAACATATAAGGATCTAGCTGTAATATTTTTTGATATATCGGACATTAAATATGCTCCAAACATGCATATAGGTATTTTAGGGTTTCTGACGGAGCGCAGTCAGTGGCGGATTTAGGGGGGGGGGGGCTATAGGGTAAAATCCAAGCGCGGCAATTTTTTTGAAAAACACCAAAGACATAAAAACAAAAAATTATTATTATTAATATGTTCTATCAGAACATGTTTAATTTATTTGAGAACGTGTTTTTTATAATAACTAGACTAAAGTTCCTTATTATAGTCAACAGTACAGGGTGGGTGTGCAAACGTTAGAACCTCATTTAACTTCTTTATTTTTGGAGTTACGTAAATACGTTCAAAAATAAAAGTTATGAGATATCACATGTATTTTCCAAACATCATTTCAGCAAAACAATTCAAACAAGTCGAATTTCGGAGATATGAGCTTTACCTTGGTTTTACTTCCACATCCAGTGGAAGTATAGTAACGCCAAAAAAAATTTTTTAAAATTTTTATTGTTCAAATAGGCTCAGAATGTCATGAAACGTCGAGATTTTAAGTTTGAGCGAAAAAAAAATTTCTGTCTGTCGGTCTGTAACTTTTTTGTGCGCACGTTTACTCTGTAACCGTTTAAGATATTGACTTGAAATTTGGTACACAAATGTACTTTAACGAGATCTGGAACTAGATTATATTTTCATTTTGTTCCGTCAGAGGGTTGGGGGGTAAATTGAGGTAAATTTGAGGTAACCAGCTAAATCAAGCAGCTAAGAGTCCAGAAAATTGGTATTTAGTATATACAAGAGAAGCTAAGGTCTCAAAAAATGTTTGGCATTAGCCACCCCCACCCCATTACTAAATTTTTTCGTTGTGAATGAGTTGGATCGAAAATCTGGATGCGGAAGTAGTGATTCCTTGGGCAGCGGTTTTTTTAAATAGAACACCCCCATATATTTTTACACCATTTGAAAGGCCATAGAAAAATCTTTTCAATGATATATGACCCAGTATTTTTCTTAAAAACTATAGTAGATATTAAGTTTTATATTTTCTTACATTAAGTCATGGTAGTCCGAAAAATATATACAGTCTGTTTCACTTTTTAAATTTTTTTTCCGATTTGAATCTAATTTTACTTATGGAACAAATTAGGATCTACTTATTACCAGAAAAAAATTCACGTCCTACAAATGCAAAGCCACCTGCGGTACCAAAATATGCGGATAAAATCAAAAAATCATATTAGGCATATTTTTATTGGAAAATTTTGTTAATGAAAGAATTGTTCAGAAACCTTAAGTCCAAAATTTAATCAAAAAAAATATATAAATTTTTATTAAAATAAAGTCCGAAAATATCATTTGAATGGGTTTTTTCGTTTAGAAAACTGTACTATGACAATTTTGTTTGAAATTAAACCCAAGCTGCCAGGTAGTTGTAAAACAGTTTTTTTTTAAATACCTAATTATTTTCAAAATTTTTTAAATTCCAAGTTTTTCATTTTTTAATTTTGATTAAATTTTGGCCATTTTGGACAATTCTGAACAAGTTTTATTAACAAAATTTTCCGATAAAAAAATGCCTAATATGATTTTCCGATTTTCTCCACATATTTTGGTACCGCAGGTGGCTTTGGTACCGTAGGAGGCGAATGTTTTTCTGATCATAAGTAGATACTAGTTTGTTCTATACTTAAGTAAAATGCGATTCAAATCGGAAAAAAAATAAAGTTATTGGGGTGTTACCATTTCAAGTGAAACACACTGTATCAATTATTGAAATTCTCCATTTTATTTAAAATAAAGTGAAATTAGACAGAACTAACATATTGTTTATTTTAATTTACATACTTTTGTTTTCCATGGCTAATTTGATAAATTGTAAATTTATAGTAAATTAGACAAAATTTGTTTAAGATAAGTACCATGTATTATATTATAAATACAAAGCTTTTTTTATGGCGTTTCAAATGGTACATATATGGAGTGTTCCTTTAAAAAAAAGCAAAGTAAAGTTCATATCTCCGAAATGCGACTTTCAATAGGCATGTCCACAAAATTTTAATTTCAATTGGGAATGGTAGAATTATCGATATTGTACACTAATTTAACAATAAAAAAAACCTCTGCCCAACTTCCACATCCAGATTTTCTATCCAAGTCACTCACAACGAAAAAATGTTGTATGTGGAAATAATTGTTTAATAATATAATATTTGAAATTCTCTACCTCAAAAACCCATAAAACGATACCCCGCATCGGTAATAGGGTGAGGGTGGTGATAGAGGGTGGTAGTGGGGGTGGATAAGGTAAAAAAATATTTTGAGGTTTCTAGTTCTTGTACACACACTAAATTAAATTTTTTTTCATCCCCTTTAATAATGGGGTGGGGGCTAATGCCAAAATTTTTTTTGAGACCTTAGCTTCTCTTGTATATAGTAAATACCAATTTTATGAACTCTTACCTGCTTGATTTACCTATTTACCCCAAATTTACCCCAATTTACCCCCAACTCTTCGACGGAACAAGATGAAAATATAATCTAGTTCTAGATCTCGTTAAAGTACATAAGTGTACTAAATTTCAAGTCAGTATCTCAAACGGTTCCAGAGTAAACGTGCGCACAAAAAAAAAGTTAGACCGACAGACAGACAGAATTTTTTTTGCTCAAACTTAAAATCTCGACGTTTCATGACATTCTAAACCTATTTGAACAATAAAAATTTTTAAAAAATTTTTTTGTCGTTACTATACTTCCACTGGATGTTGAAGTAATATATGTATCCTTATTTTGCCAGTTATTCGTAATAGGCATCACCCCAACATAACGAGGATTTTTGGTAATTTTTCAATAAAAATTCTTGGCCTATGAAGTAAAAAAATATTTTGAGGTTTTTGGTTCTTGTACATACACTAAATCACACTTTTTTTCGTCCCCTTAAAAAGTGGGGTAGGGGTGGTAATGGGGGTAGCTAATGTCAAAAATTTTTTCGAGACCCTAGCTTCTCTTATATATACTAAATACCAATTTTACGGACTCTTACCTGCTTGATTTACCTGTTTACCTCCCCATTTACCCCAATTTACAACCCAACCCTTCGTTGGAATAAGATGAAAATATAATCTAGTTCCAGATCCCGTTAAAGTACATAAGTGTACCAAATTTCAAGTCAATATCTTAAACGGTTCCAGAGTAATCGTGCGCACAAAAAAGTTAGACAGACAGGCAGAATTTTTTTTTCGCTCAAACTTAAAATGTCGACCTTTCATGACAGTCTAAGCCTATTTGAACAATAAAAATTTTCAAAATTTTTTTTGTTACTATACTACCACTGGATGTGGAAGTAATCAATATTCTATTTTCAAGAAAAAGAACGCCATTGCCATGTAAACCGGAAGTGATATTTAAAATTTACATGCCTTTTTTTACTTTCCTTTAATGCTTTAATAGTCAATTAAGAACATAAATAATCCGATCAATTCTTCTTTGATGTTCAATTATATGTTTCTTAGCGGCATAGATTCCCCGAAAAAAAAAAAAATACTTATCTCAAAAACTACCGAGAAAATCGGACATAACACGTTAACTAGGACACCCTACAGATAGTTTTTTCTTTTAATTAAAAACCACTGCCTAAGGAATCACTACAACCGCATTCAGTTTTCCTATTCAAATTACTTTAAATAAAAATTCTTGTGCACCCAACGCGAAATTCGACTCTGTACGACAGAAATATGTTTGAACTATTTCTCTTATATATTACACAATATGTTATTCTCCGCCTTTTTACTTGGTCGGCATATTTCATTGATCAAAGGTGCACGCCCACCCGTATATACCTTTTTCATATATATCAATGAAAATATGTTTTGTCTTAACGCAGATTATCCTCTTAAGTTTTAAAAATATTTACGATATTGTTACCTAAAATAATTACTTTTACATTAGAAATTATCGCTAGATATTTAAGTAAGTTTGTCTAAAAATTACACATTGCTTTACTTACCTTTTGTATTTTGGTACGTAATAAAGGAAATTTATTTCAAATATATTTTAAAAAGTCACAATTACTCTATTTAAGTGCATCACATTTATACTACGGCTTTAATAAGGAAAAGTAACGGCCAGTCACAATTATAACATTTTGATGTCACATTTACCCATTACCCCGGATAAATGTGACACCTAAACTGATGTTATAAAAAAACATTTTTAACGATTTATGGAAATTTTATTCCATCAAGTGTCCAGTATATAACTTTAGTTAACACAATTGATTTCATCTATACTCGTTAGCCTAAAAAAATATTTAATGTGAAAAATTAAGAAATGATGTCACATTTAGGCGAGTGCACAGTACTGTTATTGACTAGGTCAGTAATAGGGCGACGAACTTACTTGTGAAAGAACATATTGGAGATGTTTACATTTCTTTAATTGGCTTGCTCTCGGTCAAACAATAGGACACCGGCTTGTTATTGACGGGTTTAAGCAAATATCTCTTATATCTACTTGTTGTTGCAGAATTCACTAGCGTAGGATCAATCTCTTTTCGATTATTTCTACTTTCAGCTTTGCTGTCAATATTGTCAATGCCAAGTCTGATAAAGTGAATAGAAATATGATGAATTGATTTTTCCTTTGAATGTCTATGTATATATTTTATTAATATACATTTCATAATATAATATCCAACCGTGGAAATATGATTTCAACTCGTCGCTTATAATATAAAAATTTACGTTTTTTCACGTGGCAGGTGGTGTAATTCTTAAGTTTTTGACTCGGAACCCAAGGGTAACGGGTTCGAAACCCACATAGATTTCTGATATAGTTTTTTTTTACTTTATTTTATACTGAGTGTTTCTCCAACTAAGTTCGTATTATACACTTATTTGCAAAAAACTGCGAAGACTATCCTATAGAATATGTAAGAATTATATAAATAGTTCAGTACATCGGCGAAGAGTATAATGCTTCCACTAGTATATTATTATAATAAAGGTATACTTGTATTGAAATAAAAAAAATATAAAATTGATTGGATAGTATTACAGTGGCTTACATCATACCTCGAAAATAAGAAACAAATTATTAAATTTAATGACAGTTATTCAGAAGAATTGGCTAAAACATGGAATACCTCAAGGCAACATAATTCAACATTTTTCAATGATTTTATATCTTATAAAAATTTCAAATTAAAAAATTCTTTGTACCGATTATTGGCTACAAAATTTTAAATTCCTTACAAAATGCTTACACACATTTAATCCTTACACACTTGCTTAGAAACATTCAAAATCTTAAAAATGCGTAACTAATTACAGCAAATCGAAAACACTGCTCACTAAGCCTGTACGTGTACGTGTTAAAGCAGGACCGTACGCGCGAGGCGGGGAATATTAGTGTGCTGCTCTCTCTAAAGAGGGAGGAAAGGGACGTCCTTTTCGATCATTACAAAAGAAACAAAGAAACGGGGCTTTGCCTGTTGAGTGTATTGCCAAATAAATAAACAAATAATTGAATTTTAAAGCAAATAAAGGTTTTTTATCGAGTACACAAAAACACAAAATGTACAGAAAGATATAGAAATTGTAATATACTGTGTGTCTCTCCATTTTGAGAGAAATTTACGTAGATTAGGTGATATAACATGTTTATTTTCAGTGAGACTATTACGAAATGAATGAAAGTTGCTGTGCTCTCAACTGTGAGTACCAATTTGAACAACAATTTTAGAGCAAAATGTTATGTAGGTTTTTGATTTAGGAAACAAAAATACAACGAACAAAATATCAAAATTAATACACAGTGTGTCTCTCAGATTCGAGTGAACTTTACATAGCTTAGTAGTGGAAGCAAGGAGTCGGGATTTTCCCTAAAAAGTGCAAAATTGTGCTAAAGTTATGAAACCTATTTCCAACCCTTTTTCGAGGGTGCTGAACACGAATATTAGGGTGAATAAAGTTTTTAGTCATGCGCACCCCCTGAAACGGACAAAAACCACCCCACCTTCTTACTTATTTCTCATATAACAGCTTGGCATCGACTATTTTTGCAGGGATTCTTTATTTTTTCATGGGGATATAACAGATGATGAAAGGTGATGTCAGGTAGTAGACCGCAGCCGCCCTTAGAGGTGAAATCTACCCTGTCAGGGGTGTGTAAAATTGGTTCTTTTTTTTTGTTAAAAATGTTTACTCCCAGTTTTCGAGGATGTTGATCAAGGAAAAAATGGTTATACGCTGTCGGAAACCACCTCTTTCATGATGATAATAATAATAATAATAATAATAGGTAGTGACTTGGCTGATATTAAGGACTCGTACTATTTGTATTTGCCGCCCTTACTGTTTTCTAGGTAAATCATGTGTCCTCAAGGTATCCGTAGTCAGAGGATGAAGACGATGAACCAAGCATAGAAACAGACGAATCAGATAATAGTTATGATAGTGCTGTAAACTTCCTAAATTTTATACCCGAAGTGTATATTTCCGATTAGGAATCGGAAACGGACAATGCTTGCGATGAAGGAGGCAATAGCATTGAATGTGATGTTCATTTCGGGGAATATAAATCACGTAATTCTCTTTGTAAGTGCTCTAGGTTACATTAATGTCTTGTAACAAATATTATATTGTACTAAAAATCGTGTCCTGTATTTATAATATATTAAAAACAGAAATGTTTAACAAAGGTATTCTCTTCCTTATATCTCGCTTTATGGAACATGAATTTCAAATCCTTGCGGGGGACAGAGATGGCATCAATTTTGATGAGGATTAAAATGGACAAATGCTGAATTAAAACAAAAAACCACCCCCTGGGGGGGGGGAGACCAACTCCCGATGTTGTCATAATACATTGTCCTTGATCAGCATCCTCGAAAGCGGGGAGTAAACGTCTCTAATAAAAAAAATAGAAGCAATTGTACACCCCCTGACGGGGTAGACTTCACCCCCAAGGGGCGGTTGCGGTCTACTAGCTGACATCACCTTTCACCATCTGTTATATCCCCATGAAAAAATAAAGAATCCCTGGAAAAATAGTCGATGCCAAGCTGTTATATGAGAAATAAGCAAGAAGAGAGGTGGTTTTTGGCCGTTTCAGGGGGTGCGCATGACTAAAAACTTTTCTCACCCTCTTATTAGTGTTTAGCAGCCTCGAAAACGGGGGAACAATAGATTTCATAACTTTAGCACAATTTTACATGCTTCCCGACTCCTCACTTGGTGATACCACTATAGGTGATATATCATTTTTACTTTAAAATGTCATTAAGGTATTTTTAATACGACAATAAACATAACGAATGAGATATGCCGTTGGACGTTGGCGACTGCGAATACCAATTTGAACAATAAAAATTTAAAAAGCTATTGGCTGCGTACTTAATCTCGGTGACACCATGTAAAAGTGACTGTGTCGCATTCGAACAAAATTTTAATCAAAATGCTCAGCCGTTTCTGGTCAGCCATGCCCCACTGCAACTTTTACTCGTTTATTTTATTATGGCTTAATGAAATCATGAAGCTAAATAAGCATAGATCATTAGTATAAAGCTGAAACCATTGCAAAGACATATTCATATTCTATTAATATTTTATTGACGATATGTAAAATTCAGTTGATTTTAGAAACCCTTCAAAAAAACCGCTGCCCAAGGAATCACTACTTCCACATCCAGATTTTCTATCCAAGACACCCACAACGAAAAAATTTTGTATGTGGAAATAATTGTGTATGGAACTTTAATAATATAATATTTGAAATCCTCTACCCCAAAAAACCCATAAAACGATACCCCACATCGTTAGTGGGGTGGGGGTGGCGATAGGGGATGGTAGTGGGGTTGGATGAAGTAAAAAAATATTTGGAGGTTTCTAGTTCTTGTACACACACTAAATCACAATTTTTTTTTCATCCGCTTTAATAATGGGGTGGGGGTGGTAATAGGAGTGGCTAATGTCAAAATTTTTTTTGAGACCGTAGCTTCTCTTGTATATACTAAATATCACGTTTATGGACTCTTACCTGCTTGATTTACCTATTTACCACGAATTTACCTCAATTTACCCCCCAACCCTTCGACGGAACAAGATGAAAATATAATCTGGTTCTAGATCTCGTTAAAGTACAGACGTGTACCAAATTTCAAGTCAATATCTCAAACGGTTCCAGAGTAAACGTGCCCACAAAAAAAGTTACAGACAGACAGACAGACAGACCGACAGAAATTTTTTTTTTCGCTTAAACTTAAGATCTCGACGTTTTATGACATTCTAAGCCTATTCGAACAATAAAAATTTTTAAAAAATTTTTTGTCGTTACTATACTTCCACTAGATGTGGAAGTAATAAAGAGAAAAGTTTTTAATTTTTAGACGCCTGATTTGTTTTAAGCCGATGTGCAATACCCTATAAATTTATGTCAAAGGCACAGCACAAAAATATAAAATGAATCTTACATACTAGTAGAAACTAGTCTTCAGGAAGCTATCCTTAAACTACTTCGGTGCTTTCTAGCGACATCAAATGTAATTTTGAAGTGAGTTAATGTCCTGGATATAATAGATATAAATTGTTCTATTTTATCCGCATTGATGGGAGCCACGACCTCAACTTGACTTCGCCACATACAGAATGATTATGAGTGATGGAATATATTTTGTTTCCTCAACCTTCTTCTACTTTAAAACTCAACAAACACATTTTTTCTCGTTGCTTGTTTCGTCACATTATGGTTTTGATAGCCAGATGGCACTCGTGCGTGTACTGAAATTGGGTTCACTTTGCGGAAAAAACTGAATTAGTTTCAGTGATGTTTGCATTTATATAGGGAAGGGTATGCGGACGAATGGTTACAAATTTATATTTGATTCTTCTAACGGCACGAATTATCTTTCGAAATAAATGTTAGGAAAAGTTTTATTCCCTACCATGCGGAAACGAAATGTAACAAGATTCCAAGCATTAAATACGATTTATTTGGACAAACTGTTACTAACTAAACAATTGTGTGAACAACTTATATATTCATATAAAAAAACAAACTTTTTATTTAATTGAATTTCATGTTCGTCGTTTTTCAATTTGTTGATTAAATACTGAACAGTATTGACTAACTTCTACAGTGAGCCAAGGCAGCACTGCAGGAAGTCTGTCAGAAATCGCCGGAAGTCGGAAGAGGAACCTATTGGCAGCACGCGTGAATGACGTATGAGCGTCAAGTGGGTTTATCCTTGTATTTTATAGTCCAATCAACGAAGAAAAAATAGGGGAAATAATTCATGTAGTGGCTAACTTTTGTATAGTCGTCGACGAACGGGCCTTGAACAACATACTAAAAGTCCTGACCGGTGGGAGGTGAGTGGGGGGTGCGGGCCTACTTATAGGTTCTATAAATAGCTCTCATTTTCAGGTTTTTCTTGAATAACTCGAAAACTACAACTTCTAGCGAAAACGTGCTTATATGCAAAATTAAACTAGATATAATTTCCTACAAGTAAGTTCCTATTCATTTTTTTCTAGGATCAAAACTTTACGATATACAGAGGGTGGAAGAATCGCGAATTAAAAAAGATCGAGTTTTAATGACAAATGAAATTTTAATACTAAATGAATTTAAAACTAACAGAAAAACTATGTTATTAATTGTTATTTTTTTAATTCACTTCCATTCTCGACGAAACGGAAAATGTAAAATTATATAGATTTAAACATGTGTTGTTCTTCAGACGTCAGAAGAACATTTCTTAACTCATTTCGCGACATTAAAGTTTGATTTCTGAGACGGCTGTGCGTTGCCATTAACAACGAAGGTAAAAGTACTTTTTCTGACGCTGTGAGAACAAGATTTATGCAAAGCACCACGGTTTTGGACCAGTTCATTCGCACTCATGTCGCTTCCAGAATTTAGTTTCACTGGCAATGGCTTCTAAACTCACTAATATTGTTCAAGAAAGACCGGTATGGTATTGTCTTGCCTTCGATTCCATGTACATTGAGTGGACATTTTATATTTTCTGAAGTTGTTTTCGGACAGATCAGGCACTTGTTTTAATCCATCTTGTATTACATACAATTCAATCTGAAACAAATTAAAAAACCATATTAGAAGATGTGGACACACCGGACAATACAGTTCATTGGTGAAAAGTTTGTAATTGGTACATATATTAGTGAATAAATATATAGTAATACATTTAAAAATTGTGTAATTGTATTCCCTGTCCTCAAATATGTATACTTAAGACACCAACTTTGTGGTCCTAAGTAATTTAGAAGGCGAGATATTGATAATATTTCAATATGGCCGCTATAGAAACCAAGATGGCGGATGGAGAAGTTGGTTCCTATCAAAAATTGAAAGCTACGTACCTAACTAGTACTTGGAAAAAATTTGGCGGTTTTGTCCGGTGCGTCCACATTTTCTTGATAAGCTGCCCTACTATTTATCTTAGAACTGAATAAAATAAAAGTGGAAATTAACTCGAATTCGTTTTCGGCAGAATATGCGATATATGATAGATATATTGTGGCAATCGCTGGCTCTGACTGATTTACTCGGATCTCTTCGGCCTACTGCGGCCTCTACATACGCAGTTTGATATAGTAGGGGTCATCAGTATGTTATAGTTCGAGCGCTGAGATTCATTTATTTATTTCAACTTCTATTTCGTTTTTATACATGAAAACAACAATTTAAGAAAATAAAAAATAATGATGACACATCTGTGGATTATTTTTTTAAAAAGAATCATCAAAATCGGTCCAGCGGAAGTCGTTGGCGAAGCCGAAAAAGAAGACGCCTTATGTTTTAAATATATAGATTGCCGAACAAAATAAATTATATTGATGTTGGCTACTTTTACTTCTTTTTAATTAACAATTAATATTTCACGATAATAAAATATTCTTGGAATTGGTATTAAAAATTAGTTGACATGAATTTATACTAAAACAAATAGAACAAAGGAACAGAGTTTGACATAGCTGCTATTTTAGTAAGTGTTTTTGTTTAATTTGTTTTTGATCTCATTGAACATTACAGTTTAAATTAAAATGATAACAATATTGTAACAGTCGTACTGTACGTAATGTGTGTATTGACTTTTTTTAATCCAGCATTGACTGTGGCATACAGCTGGAAAAGTCATTGTTTAGAAAAATGAATGTTTATACTTATCTGTGATAACTGATACACCAACGACATATTACCACCAACTGACCTCCGAACAACCATATGCTTCTACGCTGACGATACGGTAGTTTTAACCATAAGTATTTTTGTATGAGTTAAAATAATTACTAGTAATTTTTGGTAATAAACTCGTTTTATTCTATTTTACAGAACTTAGGAGAACGTAGGGAATTTGCATTTGCATTTAATTATTATTTAAAATGTTTTAACAAGACACAACACGAATGAAAGTTACAGACGGATGTTGCCGAATACAAATGTCCATTTCAGCAATATAAATAAAAACCGCTTCCTAAGAAATCAACACTTCCACACGCAGACTTCATATACAATTCTCTTCCTATACTCTCTTCCCTTACAAGGGAGTAGTAGTAAGCCCCAAAAAATATTTAGGCCTTCGGCCACTAAACACATTTTAATGACAACAAAATTTTGAGACCTTGACTTCTCATATATAAACTGAATCCCAATTTTATGGATACTTACTTGTTTGCTTTGCCTATTAACCTCTCCAACCCTTCAACGGAATACGATCAACACATAATTTAGTTTCAGATCTCGTTATAACATAGAGGTGTACCAAGTTTCAAGTCGAAGTAAGATATTGACTTCCAGAGTAATCGTGCACATAAAAAATAGTAACAGAGACATACCGTCAGACATATATTTTTTGTCCAAACTTAAAATCTCGATGTTTTGTGATATTTGATAAAAAAATTCAAAACTTATTTTAACGGTTATTATAATTCCACTATGTGAAAGTAAAAAGAAGTTAGCTCTGTATTTAAATTTGTTACAGTCTATTTTCACATTTAGTAATTGCCGGAATTTTATGTACTAATTTCGTATTTGCCCAAATTTTATTTTGCATTCGAGCAAAATAGATATTTCCTTCAGCTCCAAAAAGGAGTATAATTGGGTGCTACCCGATGTTTTATTTCATGCCATTCCGTCGCTACTGGTACAGGAAGCCAGCTAAACAAGGTGCGTTCGGTATTGTTTAAGAGAGCGTGTTGCAAAATCGCCTGGATAATCTTCCATAAGCCAAGTATTGCACAAGCCAAGTACGTCTCTGAACCCCACTTAATGTTGAAATAGATTGGTAATGTAGGTTATTTATTTTATTGCAGGTCTGTATTTGTTAAGTTACGAATATTGAGATCTGTTTGTCAGTTTATGATTTATTTAGATTTGTTAATTTACGAGTTATTTGGATCTGTTTATGGTTTATTTGCTAGCTTACTTTCCACAAGGGCAAGAACAAACGCCAAGGATTTTTAATCGGTTCTCATACAGTTAATGCAAGGTCCTATCTTCCACACAGTTTTCTGTATAAGTATAAAGCTTCACAAGTGCTGTAGACTATCTGACGTTCCTTTCCAGATTTGGCATTATAACATTGCAGACGATATTTGGCGTCAAATGTAATGAGATCACCACCTTCTAATGCTTCCAACAACTGGATTTCTTGCAGTTCTGTTGTTCTGTTCGTATACTCGTATCAGCTGTTATTATTCGAAATTCATGAAGGAGTCCGTCGCTTCCACAACATAACAAACACGCCATTTTGTCATTCGCTTCACACCGGGATCATTTCTCCTAAGTTGTACTGCCTCCTGAAGTATTTCCCCGCTTTTTAACTCTATCCAACTTCAAATTGCTGAACTCGACGTAAAAAGATTTGTGCCATACATCATAGTTTTGGACCAGTTCATCCTCACTAGGGTGCACCGAAAAAATAAGTAATTTTACTTTTTTTTTTAAATTAATTACTCCTGGGTAATGAAAAGTTGTGGCTGCTCATTAGGTATAATGAGTTAAATTTTCAGCCCTTGAAATGGAGGATTTGAGGTGCCCCACCCACCCTTTACTAACCTAAAAAACATACATATATTTTTTTAATTACTTCATTTTTAATATTTTTGTTAACCTATGAAAAGCCCTACCTGAAAGCTTTATTTCCTTAGTGCAAGGGCGGATCCGGGTGGGGGGCAGTAGGGGTAATTGACCCTCCCCCCCTCGAGAAGAGTCTTCGTTACGTTTTCAAGGCGAAAATTGTTGTTTTTCTTCGCACGAGGTGAAAAAAACATTTTGGATTTCTAATAGCCTCCCGTGTATGAGGCGAAAAAAATTTGTGCCCCCCCTCCCATGAGGCGATACAATTTTTTTAGATTCCGAGGAGAAATTTTTTTTTCTGATTTGTAAAAATTTTTGTAAATGTTAGTGCCCCCCAGTAACCTTTCTGGATCCGCCCTTGCCTTAGTGAACCATTTACAAGCGCCCCAAAGCATTTTATGTTCAGAAAATTACATAAATAGTACGGAACAAATTTTTATTGAAATAATGTAAATATAAAACTATACTTATTGCAAGCTAAAATCAGATTTTTTATTATAAGATTTAATTATTGACCTAGATTCAATTCTAGCCCGAATAAATTCATCTCGTTGCATTGCTCGTACATTGCTCCGGAGGCTTGCGTATGGCAAACAAAATCTTTAAACTGCAGCAGATGTGCAATGTAGTCTGTTTTCACATAATCTTTCAATAGCTGTAGTTCGGTAAATATAGTCAAATGTGACTCATACCGTTCGTTTTTATTTCAGTCAATTAAATCTACGTAATCAGATGAGTTTGAGAAGCTGACACTTGCTCCTGCTTGACGTTTCTGCTTCTCAAACTCATCTGATTACGTAGATTTAATTGACTGGAATAAAAACGAATGGTATCAGCCACCAGGGCATTGTGATATTTCTAATTCATCAAAATCTGAAGGAAAAGATATGGCAGCATTTTTTTGTTGTTCACTTCGTTGTTTTCATCTGGGATACTATTTTGTTTCAAAAGTTTTTTCTTCATTCATTCATCTTCAAAATGCTTCCGCTTCTCTCTCAGTTGCAACTGTTTGATGCCTTTACGATCAATATTTCCAATCATCATTTTTCGTTCAGTTCGTTGATCAGTTATAAATTCTCTTTCTTGAATAGGAATCCTTTTGCCTTTAGCGCAAGAGCAAAGAGACAAATTTTTCACTTACATGCAGCTATATCAAATATTTTTCTGATTCTAAGCTGCTATTTTTTCTTTATAGCCGCTGAAGCTAAATCGTTTCTTATAGTGCTTGAGTAAACCTCGGTACTTGTCATGGTACTTTTTTATCCTATCAACGATTTGCTGCTCGGATATGACCAAAACTGATGTTTTAAATCAAATTTCCTCCACTCGTCTTGCCACAACTTGAGATATGTCTGCAATTGTTCATTCCTTTCCAGAAGGAGTCCTTGTGTCACATATCGTACACAAATATTCATTAATAATGCTTTTATAAGTTGGCAAGGTGGTTTTGCCTTTGTTTTTCGGCCATTGATAGATGGTAATGAATTATTTCTGAAAACAAAAACATAATTTTATGAAAATATGAAATGAAATTTGGTGGACTATTTTTACATTATGCAACTTCTTAACAAGTGAGAGTATATTCTTTGTTTATATTTATATTCACATGTATGCGAGTAAAGAGCTTAAATTGAGAATAGCTTTTATACTTACATTAATTATTATTTACTCAACAGGTAAAAGAAATCAGGCAATGAAGTTCTCACAAGTTTCTTGAATTACACCTCAAAATTGCCAAGGCGACGACTTAACTATGGATCGGACAAAATTAAGGTTATGTTTTTAGCGTCAGTAAAGTAGATTTCGCATAACCAACCTGCCAATTATAGTAAACTGGTAAGTTGCCTATCAGAAAGTTGATTATTTTCAGTACCTATTATGCTGTGTTGGTTGTCACTTAAGTACAGATGTTTTCTAAAATGATTCAATTTTCAAGTTCCATGGGGCACCTGTTAACATTGTTCAAATTCATTTTATTTTTTATATTCTTACAAAGGACATTGATCCGCAACTTTTCCACACCCAGGCTTCCATATATATAATTTTATTTTTTTTTCGGTGCACCCTAATCCTCACTCATGCCGCTTCCAAAATTTAGTTTCACTGGCAATGACTCCAAGCTTCTAAACTCATTGATATTGTTCAAGAAAGACCAGTATGGTGTTGTTTTGTCTTCGATTTCATGTGCGTTGAGTGGACATTTTCGATTTTCTAATGTTGTTTTCTGATAGATCATGCACTTATTCCAATCCATCTTGTATTACAATTCCATCTAAAACAAAATAAAAAAACATTAGAAAATGTGGACACACCGGACAAAACAGTTCATTGGTGAATAGTTTGTAATTGGTACATATTAGTGAATAAATATATAGTGTGCTACATTTAAAAATTGTTTAGTTGTATTCCCTGACCCCAAATATGTATACTTGGACACCAAGTTTGTGGTCCTAAGTGATATAGAAGCCGAGATATTGATGATATATTTCAAAATGGCCTCTATAAAATTCAAGATGGCCGACGAAGAAGTTGGTTCCTATCAAAAATTGAAAGCTACGTACCTGGAAAAAAATTGGTGGTTTTGTCCGGTGTGTCCACATTAACGCGATATTCGATGTTAACTGCCCCACTAAAAGTATTTTTTGAAATATATCTTTTCTCATCATGGAACGACATGTTATTCCCATTTTAGGCGATGGCAATTGTTTGTTTGTTAATTTGTTTATTATTTTATGTTATGAAAGTGTTCTGTTGTTTGTGACCCATCCTATGCCTACACAGGCTATTAATAATTGAATATGAAAATTTGTTATCGTTATACCTATGGTGCATACGTTGGTCATGTTGAATTGCATTGCATTGTAGTAGTCAATTGTTTTCTAATTATTTATTTAGGGTATATAGAGACGCTTACAGTGAAGAGAGTTTTGACTAACGTTCGAAAATATTATTTGTAGCTAATTATAATCATGAAAAAATCACTTTCCGAAATGTCTTTGTATGGATAAAATTAATATTTGACAGGTAGTTCACGCTATTGCCGAGAAAGAGACCCGACAACTCTTAATAAAAAAATATACAGGTTGGATACTTTAAAAAAATAAAACGACAAAAAAATAATATATGGAATGTGGTTGACAAGGATGAAAATCTGATACAATTTGGGTGAAAAAAAATATACAAAGTGACCACTGAAAGGAATAATATAATTAATGAATAGAAGGTGTCAAACAGAGAGGGGAGAATTTTGCAAATAATTTTACAAATTCTCTACATTCCTCGCTTACCGAAGAGAACTATTGTAATCGGTAACTAAAAAATAGAATAATTAATTTGACTAAACACGTCAACTTTTGACGGAGGATGTATAGAATAGACTCTCTTGATTTTACTTCCACATCCAGTGGAAGTATAGTAACGACAAAAAAGTTTTTTAAAATTTTTATTGTTTAAATAGGCTTAGAATGTCATGAAACGTCGAGATTTTAAGTTTGAGCAAAAAAAAATTTCTGTCTGTCTGTCGGTCTGTCTGTCTGTAACTTTTTTTTGTGCGCACGTTTACTCTGGAACCGTTTGAGATATTGACTTGAAATTTGGCACACATATGTAGTTTAACGAGATCTAGAACTAGATTATATTTTCATATTGTTCCGTCGAAGGGTGGGGTAAATTTGGCGTAATTAGGTAAATCAAGCAGGTAAGACCCATAAAATTGGTATTTAGTATATACAAAAGAAGCTAAGGTCTCAAAAAAAAATTTGGCATTAGCCAGCCCCACCCCATTATTAAAGGGGATGAAAAAAATGTGATTTAGTGTGTGTACAAGAACCAGAAACCTCAACATATTTTTTACTTCATCCACCCTCACTACCACCCCCTATCACCACGCCCACACCACCACCGATGTGGGGTATCGTTTTATGGGTTTTTGGGGTAGAGGATTTCAAATATTATATTATTAAATTTCCATAAACAATTATTTCCACATACAAAATTTTTTCGTTGTGAGTGACTTGGATAGAAAATCTTTATGTGGAATTAGGGATTCCTAGGGCAGCGGTTTTATGAATTATTATGGGAAAAAGTGAGATCATTATGTTGAAATAGGGCCGCGAGTTTCTCGAAAATGTAAGTGCTGGTAATAAGTCCAAAGAATAATTTGTAGGATATATTTTTTAAACATCTCCATTCCGTCGAATTTCGACGGGCTCAGCGAGTGCATAATAATACCGAGTTTTAGTTATCCCAGACGATGCCAACATGGTTGCCGAAACGAATATAGAGTTTTGTATTCGAGTGTTTTGATGTTTGCGAAAATATCTCTTTTATTATGTATGATTTATTTTGTCAGCCTCACAGAACGGGGTTAAATAATAAATAAAAAATAATATCCAGCTACCTGTCATTATTTATTAACGAAATTATAATAAAATGATCTTTCTCTTGAAAAACTCCTACGGACTCATTAATCTCTGAGTTGAATTTCAGCTTTAAATAATGGATAGTCTAACTGGAAATGGTAATTACGTATTTCTCAGCAATATCTCAGAATTGTAACTAAGTGTACTAGGTAATTCAGACATTAATGATAGGAAGTTATTAATACCGTGTGCTGTTGATATCTATTAGTTCCAAATAACTTTACTTACCAAAATTCCAGGTTAAATTAATTTCGTCTGACATATCTCATTCCATAAGCGTTACTCCAAAACTTGCAAGGGAAAATCGACCAACAACATTCTCTGAATATATTTTAATACACCCAATTATTATACCCATGTTATTTAATTTAAATAGATTATTTCACTCATTAACGCTATAGCCAATGAGTGCCCGTTTTTTCACAACATCGCACCAATCAAACGTCATTATTAACGGTAATTCAACCTAGACCGGCTTTTGACAGTACCAACATGCAAAAATTATTGCAGCGGCAAATATTGAGATAATTTTTTAATGTTTTGTTTCGTGAAATGTTTTCGGCAAATAGGGCAACTCGAGCTTTTAAATTTTACCTATTAATATCTTCTCTAGCTTATTACTAATTGTTAACGTAAATTGTAGTATTGTATTATATACGTAGTAATATAATAATATAAAAATAACCTAAAAACACCATATAAGTTGGCAACTCCCAATTTCAAAGCGATGACTGAACCTTTAAAAGTTCGGGACAAGTTATGCACAGCTTTCAATGGCTTATAATACCTAACGTAATTACAAAACAATTTTCACAACTAAAATTAAATACAAATGCCTACGAAGCAAACAAATCAATTATTTCATGTTAAATACACAAATGTACTTATGTATGGTAGGTACTACATCACAAAACAGGTTAAGATCTTATTCGAAAAATCAAAACGCTGGCTGGACTAAGTAGCACTATATGTTATAATTCGTTGTGCTTAAAGTTCACTCTACTTAAGCAAGCAAACCTTAACTTAATCATTAAACTTCTTAAATTAAAAATAAGGATTAAATACATAAATATATATTAATAAACATTTTAATATAATATTTCTTGAAAAATTCAGTGTTTACTAGTTAAGTTAAGCTAGCGTTACTAGATGGCGGTACCATTTCATGTCGGCAACCTTAGAACGTAAAAGCGAGAGATTGGTAAAATGCAATATTGTCTGGCTTCACTTGTAGTATCATTGGTCAAATCATGCTAGAGGAGTCTTTGTTGGGAATACCAGTCTATAAGTTATAATACCTATGGTTTGTATCTTGATTGGCATTGTCATTACATCATTTATACTTACTTTGTTTTTTATTATGACTCGTTTTGGAAATGCATTTTTATGTGACGTAAATGATGAAATCGAAAATCAAGGTCAGTAAACTCTAAAAAGTGACAAGAACACGTCTGAAGGCAATTAATTACAAAACATAATATTGAAGATATACCTACTTAATGAACTATTTATTCTCCCCAAATACCACTCGTCCTTTTAAATTTTATCTATACATTTTTTCTTAAGCTAAGTTGCCAAAAGTTAATATAACTCGTGCAAATTGACAGATTATTATCAAAGATTAAATCCCTCCCGCTAAAGCGGTCAGGATTTAATCAGATAATAAACTGCCAATTTGCACTTTTTATATTACCAGACAAGAACGCTTTCGAAAAAATTTTCGATAAAATTTTAAACACTAGTGATATTACATACAATAACAATACTATCAACAATACTTTCAGCGTAGCATAATAGGTAAAATAAAGACATTTGACTCATGGTCTGGAGTTATACATAGGGTATTTCAGAAAATATTTAAGAGACACGAACTTCTGTCGTAAACTTCATCCGTACAGGATGTTCAGTTGAACTATAATTTGAAATTTACTTTTTTCGATCTTCTTGTATTCAACAACATTTACTGTAATTATTATTACAGTAAATGTAGAAGAACTCGCCACCACTCGTCTGAAGGGCGTGACTAAATTTATTTTTTACTAATGGCGCCAAGTCGCTTCTTCTCCAACGTAGGGTGATTTGTATACTCTCAATGAGGTTCGGTTAAGTTTATGTGAGACACCAAGGATTGGAGTCCTATAAAAGACGAGATAAGGTGAAAATTATACCGACAATAAATTGATTACTGCTTCTCTCTGATCTGCCTTCCGATGATGATGCACTTGTATTATTTCTAAACATTACTTATACTGTCACACAGTACTTGAGATTTATTTTAAACATCCGGTACATCATTTGTTAGTAACGGATATGATCTTTTACCTTAGATTATTCAACATATTTTATCGCATGTTTCACTTTGGAATCGAAAAATTCATAGTCAGCGAAAACCGCGCAAGGTTCATAGAGGTGGCATTGTCACCAGGGCGGAAATGCTGAATCGCGAAAAGAGTAACGGAATCGCGTGGAAGAGTAAAAAAATACAGTTGGGTTTTGAGTGCAAAAAGAGAACAAGTACGGGTACTGCGTGGCTCCAACTCCTCCCCTGGCGAGTGGCACACCAGGGGTGAATGAAACCATGTTTCAAAATGTAAGTACAACTTTTGTCTATAGTTATATTTAGCTAATAAACTTGTATCTGGTTTTCTACTGCCATGTTTTATTTTATAAAGCATTCATTCAATAATTAAATTAAGCTCTCTTGTATGCCAAGCGAGTTGCAGTGACTTTAGCCATGGGTATCGCCGGTATTGCCTCGGGCAACGGGGTAGTATGGGAGGTACGTGTGGACGTCGCGCTTTTGGTCAATAAACGAGTCAAGCAAACCTAAATGGGGTTTGGCTCGTGACAATACTCTAATAACTTTTTAATTTTTTAATTGATTTTTTACAATTTCTCCCAATAATGTTCGCGTTCTGAGGATCTAATGAGAATCTCTTTACATTCAGTTGTCGACCTAACACAAAAACCATAAACAGAGGGAGGATAGCCAGTTACCTATGCTGCAACGTTTGCCACTTTCTGGCAAATCTGTGACGTCTCGGCGAGACCTAAATCTGTTGTTTACGTTTCTGACGGCATTGTCTCTGTGTTTAGTGATGTGATATTAAGTTTTGTCTACTTATTTACTGGTTTTTCTTTGTACATCTCATATGTACATCTTCGTGTGTGTTTTATACGTTTCTTTGTGTAATAAAAAATTCTTGATTAGTGAAATTATGTGCAGAAACGGGGACATACTATTGCTTGTACCATTTTAGACTTTTAGAGGATTTAATAGATAATTATTATTATTACTCTTCTATGGTGATTTTGCACATATTATAGAAGGTAAAAAAGATTAATAATTCATGTACTAGAATTACATATTATTATTATTCAGATAGAAGTGAAGGAAATTGCCGGGAACAAAGTGTGCAGTGTATGATTATAATAACACGTATTGTACAGAGAAATCTACCGGTCAAAATATTATTTTCCACGCTTTTTTAAAGCCCAAAGATCTGGTGTCCAAAACTATAAGAGGAATGGATAAACAGGTGCAAAAGGCAGGATAAATTTAATCCAGATACAAGTAGTATTTGTTCGGTTTATTTTATGGAGATCGACTATGAACGAGACTTGCAAAATTAATTACTAGGTAAAAATACGTCTTTTTATTATTGTATGTGTACCAACTTTTCCGGGATGTTTTGTTATACTGGGTGTTAATTTTTATAATGTATACTTTCTATAATTTAATATTTTGTTTAGATCATTTTTATCAGATTTTTCTGTATTTCTTATTATATGTTTACCTACTTTTCCGACATGTTTTGTTATACTGAGTGTTAATTTTTATAATACACATTTTTCATAATTTAATATTTTGTTTAGATCATTTTTATGAGATTTTTCTGTGAATTGAATCAGAATCCATTGTAGACAAGATTATCCGCCGTATAGAAAAACAAAAATGCATGTTTCAATTTCATTTTTATGACTTGCTTTTAATAAATTTGACATAATTTTGTCAATTCTTGTCGGAAATTTCCACGCTTTGTCTGTTTGCACTGATTCGCATGAATTTCAGGAATTTAAAAGCTAATCAGGTTAAGACAAGGAAGATAAAAAATACAGATTATCAACAATATATACAATTTGATATTGAGTGGAAACGGAAAAAATTGGTATATTCTTGAAACTTTGCACATATTTAGTACACGATATTTATTTACAAAGAATACTGAAAATGTTGTATGTCTCAATTATTTCAATAAATTTTGCGTGTGCGTTAATATTATTAAAAGAATATGCTCCACACAATGCATTTTAAACGGCAGCGTGCTGGAATGGCGGCACGGTGCGGACAGATTTGCTTGATCTGGCTATCCTTGGCGAAACATGAAAACGCCCAGAGATTAAACTTCAAGTTAATCATTGAATCAAGAAAAATTTAAGAAGTCACTAATACCATTTATTGCAAATAAAGTTGAAAATGTATACAAATAAAAGTGGTAAAATGTCTTCTATCTAGCCAATAAATTATTTTATGTTATCTGCCTACCAAAAGCGGCAAGGACAGATGCCTCCCCTTCCTCAAAGACGCTTACATCAAAGGGCGTTATCGCAACTACATGTAATGGAGAATGGCAGTTTTAATCTACTGGCACAAAAATATTCACAATTTCTTAGAAGTTTATGCTATGGTTTGCTCCATCGACTTATCCCTCCAGTTAGGTTAAGTGGCTCTACCCGGTTCTCGTGAATTTATTGGAGGCTGGGTCGTGGTTCGAAACTATTATTAATAACAGCAAAAGATTACTCAGGGCGCCAATAGCCAAACTAAAAGGTACCTATGTGGTACTTTTCATTCTTGATGTACTGAGCGTGGCTATTCAGTGTTCTCAACAATACATAGGTTACCTTAAATTCACTGTCACAATCAAACAAAATATTCTACGATATAAAAATGTATATTATTGTAAATGACAAACAAGATAGTAAGTGTATAGTAAAATTCTTTAACGTAATCGTAGCCAGACCTAACTGGTAGTAATTAAATATTGCATGAACACGTAGAAACTTAGAAAACAGCTATTTTCCTTACAATAACTTACATTTTATACATGTGAAAAGTGACAAGATGTAAAAAGCTGAAGGCTAGAAAAAATTAGTAAAATAGTGCTGAAGGCTAAGATTAAATATACAAGTATTGGTGAAATTTGAGTGTCGATATTTCAATAATCACAGTGATGATATACTGAAGGATAATATACTCTCACCATATCCGACAAACCAAACCACTTCCTTCCATTTCACTCGTCTCCAGTTTACTTGACGCTACGTGACTACAGAGGCGAACTAAACTCCATGAAAGGATGTCAAATGCTTCTCAGACGACTATTTTATGCTGGTAATTGACTTCCTTCGAGGCTGCTATCAGTTGAATCCCTCCAGGTTAAAGCTCTGGGGTAAACTTCGGGTTAAAGCTCCATATTTAACTTCACGAACAAAATTCTGTGGTAAAGGTTCCAACGTAGATGGGTTCTAGGGAAAAAGTCCCACGGGAAAACTTCATGGTAAAAGCCTCCGGGGAAAAAGTTCATACCTATTTATCCCAGGATGAAGTTTAACAGAACTCGTGCGGCAAGACAAAAACAACACGCCACGGCGACAGTTGACCAACGACAGAAGGCAAATGCCGGTTTAACACCGTGCTGTCCTCTGGCAGTCTTGCACACATTCTTACCAACTGCTTAATCTAAACGGATAATTTTCAATAAACATGAATTTGGCTCAACTTATGATCATTTAAACTCCCCATAACCCTAATAACTTTGGTATTAGTCGAAAATATTGGGTCAATACTAATGACGCTGAAACTTGCTACATTGCCGGTTTCTACATGGCTTCCACACATAGCGAAGTGCCTAACTAGTGAAACAACAGGTGTCGCCCGGTGTATAAATTAATATTTTATGTATGCATATAATAGAAGAATTCTGGTTGCTGGCTGTGACTGAGTGAATGGAAGAAGGCGGCGGCGTTCGGAAGGAATCTGTAAATTGTAAGCACAATTAAAGGTTTACCCACTAGATGGTTGAGTAAAAACATACTAAATGTGCTGTCATCACATAGTTAAACTGCAACCGATTCTCGGTGCATAATTCAAGCAATTAATAACATTGGCACCCGCCAATGTGTAGCTTAGAAGACCCTCTAAGCTACGCATAAATGGAGAATTTAAAGCCATGTAGTGTTCAGGTTAAAGTAAACGCTGCGCGACTTGGGACTGACGGCAACAATATATTCACTTAAATTTTGGTTCGCTTGTGGTTAGCATTACAAGTTATAAATATGTGATCATATCGTTCACAGAACTAGGCATTTGATAATTGCGCTTATTGGAGATATATAAGTTGTAGGGACTTACCTGCCTCTTTGCGAAGACGTACTGATGACATACAACCCGATAAGTGTGGAGTGGCAAGAGTGCAATTTCGAACTTCCCTCTAAGTAAATATTCATATAAGAATTTTATGTGTTTATGGACTTTCTAATAACTTCTGCAAAATTCAAAATGCGCTTTTTGGGATGAGGATATATCTTTTTGATAACCATCCCGTACTCCGACTTCAAAGTCAAGCGTCCGGCTGGTTTTAAATTATTTTTATCACAAACACCGGCCTTGGCAATTTTAGCTTATTTTTTTCTAAAAATCCATTTGAAAGTTACGCGCCTCTTCACTTTCCTCGATTCAGTTTTGCGTTCTATTTATTGATTTTACAACTCATATAATCAGTTATCATATATCATTTAGTTGTAAAGCGACATAAAATCTAAGTGAAACTTCGGCGTAGTTCCGGATTCTGTGCCATGGACGTTAAAGTCCGAATTCGGCGCAGTTTCTAATTTTAAAACCTTGGCGTGCTTTCGACTTTTTTGTCTTTACTACCAGAGTCATCAAAGATGTAAAAAAGTCGAAATTCGGCTCACCTTCCACTTATAAGTCTAATAAACGTTTTATATGCTGCAAAACCATACGTCAAAAATGGTAAACTTAAAAGTTTATTATCGTGACAAATGTCCACCCAAATCAACGGTTATAAATTGTAGGTACTATACTTAGAAATTTAATTAAATTATGACATTTCATAAACGTTTGATAAACGTTTCACACATATATTTTATAAGCTGTATGTAAGTAAAAAATCATGACATTTAATATATGTTTGATAAATGCGGTTAATGAGTGTTTTATAGATACCTTTAAAAAAATGGTAAAAATATTTTATGTGACATTTTGTAAACTATCTATAAAACGCGTACGCAGTCCAGCTACAAAAAATTATGCGTGTGAGCTATCTCGCATTAGTTTGGGATAATTGCAGGTCAGATCACTTCAGTGCAATGGAAAAGGCCTTGGGGAATCGCCTTATTGATCACAGCACCTCGATGCCACATAGCGTGCTTTGTATTTACCCATGCTTAGGACTATCCATATTTACAGATTAGTGTAGATATAAAACAACTAATACAGATGAATAATATTGGCACACGTAGTAATTTGTTAAACTGGATTGAATCATACATGGTTAATAGGGTGAAACTGGAAAGTCAAGCATTGCAGTCAAGAGACGTCACATTTGTGGTTCCTCAAGGATCAGTGTTGGGCCCACTCTTATTTATGTTGTAGCTAACGACTTGCCAGACTTCATGACTATATATGTCAACATCACCATTACAGTTTCTAGGAGCAGTCATGAGGTACTCTCAGAGTTGTCTCTGATGAACTCTATATTTGGTGTCAGCGCAATTATCTGGTCCTGAATAACACTTAAACGGTTTATTGATATTTCCACAAATGTGAGACGATTGCCAGCATTAATAGTGTTGACCAGTTTAATAGTCGCTAAGTTTTTAAAACTTTAGCTCGATGAAAGACTCTTGAAAAAAACATGTCTATTAAGTTTGTTCAAAATTAAATATTTTTTCTTTTGCTATATTGCAGTTAAAATTATCTTTGGATCACGGCGGTCTATTAAATGTTTATATAGTTTATATATGTTTATATAGTGTCGTGGAATTGCAACTGATACAAATACTGTCAACAAAGAGTATTACGCTTAATATTTAATCTTGAACCTCGGGGACTGCAAAGAAGTTTTCAAGAATGAAAAATTATTAACAATGCCTAGTATTTTCATTTTGAAATATGTTATTTATGTAAAAATAAGGAATCCAGGTTTTCGAATATAAGTGAAAACTACGAGTATTCAATACGCTGTTGGATGTGTTACAAATTCCTAGAAAAAAAAAATCATTTTTTTAAAGATTCACTCTAATACTTTATACAATAATTTGCCTAGTAGAAAAAATCAACTTACTAAAAATGTTTAAAAGTGAAATAAAAAAATGTACAATTAGATCTGCTTTTTATAATATTAGCTATTTCTTGATTGATTGATTGATTTATCAGTATGCGGTAGGCATTGCTGCACCTCCCAGGGTTATATAGCTCGGTCTGCAACGTCCACGCTGGGGTGGACAACATGCTTGTTGCCAGCAGCGAAAGCCACATGGTGCATGGTAAAGGAATATGGGATGGGAAGTGTAGGTATTTGTGAGATGCGTTACCGCATTGTATCGTGAGGGAGCGTTTAAACTCCCTTTTTTGTGTATTTGGTTCTGGACATTTGCCGTCTTCTTGTGAAATATGTATTGTGTCTTGATATGGAGTGTTTATGCTCCTCTTTTTGTGTTTCTGAGTCTTCTGATTCCTCGGTTTCCGATGCTGGGTTGAATTTGGGCCATGCTTATTGTCAGCAGCGAGAGCCACATGACGCATGGTACAGGAGTGGGGGATGGGCAGTGTTGGTGTAGGTGTGTTTCTGCTGTTTGTGCTCTTCTTTTTGTATTTCTGCTTCTACAAATTTTCTTCTTTTCTGAGTCTTCTGATTCCTCTGTTTTGATTCTGGTAGGATATATATCGCTGCCATTTTTCTTTTTTTTTTGTGGAATTCATTTTTCTTTCCCAGTTTGTTCATGATCCTCTCGATTGTTGTTTTCCACGTGTAACATGGTCTCCCTATTTTTAGTTTGCTGCTGTTCAGTGTTAGCGCTTTCTTCAGTACGATTTCTGCTGTCTTTTTTGCTTTAACGTTCTTGATTCTTTCCCTTATCTCTCTGTTTACCAGGATATAATCTGTTTGTGAGATTGAGCTTCCATTATTCCAGGTGTCAATGCAGGTTTGACTTTTTCTCCATGTATTTCTTATTGTTAAGTTAAACATGTGTGCTAGGTTTTTCAGCGCGTTTCCGATTTTCGTTAGGTCATGTGTGGAGTAAAATTTTCCTATGATACTTTTGCCCTCCTCCATCTGATCGTCTTTTCCTATATGTGCATTAAAGTCTCCTAATAGCATAATTGACATTTTTCTTGATTTTTCATAGCGTTAATGCTCTTTTATTTTCCCGTCGAAAACAACTTTTCGCTGTTTTCGTCTTATTTAATATTGTCAGATTAAATAAGACGCTCGGTGTACATAAAAATTGAATTTCTCGAATATGAGTTACGTACACATTAAATGTACCTACGGCTGATTTAGTTTCCTAAAACCTGTTTAGTTGCGCCGCTTGTGTCTTTTCTCTCTCCACATATTTAATCCCTAACGTCGAAATTGCAACTAACACCTTCAAGATTAATCTTTTGAAAGCAAATGTCATCTAGGAAACTAGAGATAGGTATTTAACATTTTCACATTAATTAAACCGTCAAGTTATTAAAATTTAGTTAACCTCTATTGGGGTGAAACAACATCCTGATCAGTGCACTAGCACTAGACAAAATAGTCCAGTAAAAGAAGGGGTAGATTATTGTCTTGAAAACTAGAATGCAATTTATAATTAATTCTTCTAAAGAAGTTAATACGATAATATTGGCTTCATCTTATTAAGCTTAATAATAACAATAACGTAAATCGTAATACTCAATGGATCGAAGTTTGAGACAGGAAAACCTTCCACATGTGGGCAATATAAAATGCTTTGTGGTAGGAGGAAACCCTAATAATTCTTTTCTCTAATTTATTTCATATTCTACATGATGGTCCAAAATAGTCTCCTGATATTTATGTGGCTGATAATATATCTAAATATAAAAATACTCTTCTCTACAAAATTATTTCTAAAAATGGATAATAAGAGGATTAAAAATATCCCTTTAAAGCGGGGTAACAAACATCAGTTATTCTATCGTCCGACCGCCTTAAAATATAAAAATCATATTTGCCCGTCTGGACACCAGTAATGGCGAGTTGTACCAAACTACCCTAATCCGGTGTTGAGCTAACCTCGTATTAAAATTTAACACTACAAGAATAAACCGCTACCCAAGGAAACACTACTTCCACATCTAGTTTTTCCATCCAAGTCTCTCACAACGAAAAAAAAAATTGTACGTGAAAATAATTGTTTATGTAAATTTAATAATATAATATTTGAAATCGTCTATGCCACATCGGTAGTGGGGTGCATGAAGCAAAAAAAAATTGAGGCCTTTGGATCCTATATACATACTAATTCACAATTTTTTTTCACCCCCTTTTATAATGGGGTGAGAATAGTAATCGGGGTGGCTAATGCCAATATTTGTTTTGAGACGTTAGCTTCTCTTGTATATACTAAATACCAATTATATGGATTCTTACCTGCTTGATTTACCTGTACCCCAATTTACCTCCCAACCCTTCAGTGGAATATGATGAAAATATAATCTTGTTCCAGATATCGTTAAAATACATATGTGTATCAAATTTCAAGTCAATGCCTAAATGGTTCCAGAGTAATTGCGAGCACAAAAAAGTTACAGACAAACCGACAGACAGAAATTCTGTTCTTGGCTCAAACTTAAAATTTCGGCGTTTCATGATATTCTAAGCCCATTTGAGCAACAAAAAGGTTTTAAATTTTTTTTTGTCGTTACTATACTTCCACTGGAAGTGGAAGTAAAACTAAGTATAAGCACCCCATAAAGAACTACACTTTGCACCGCCTTTGATGTTTCTTGATCAATTTTTGTGACTTACACCATCTTTTTGTAGGTATTTTTGTCAAAATTTGGGCGAAACACTTAAGTGTCGCTTCTGGTAGTTTTCTTTTCTGTGGCAAAAGTGCAACAATGCAGGTACTAGCGATGCGGGGGTGTTGAGAGTTGACATAAAATATAAAAAACTTGTCGAGTTGTGTCAAATGCATTATAAATATTAATATCACACAGGTCGTAGGTTATACCTGGCTATAACGAAAATGGACAATTTTGAGCTGAAGGAGAAAATATTGGCGGATAATTATTAAGTAACTACAATGTACACCGTATACTCAAGACGGAAATGTCAACATTTGAAATGCCATTTTTACCAACCCCGTCTTAAACCACCCCACGGCCTAGTTTAAGTTTTACCGGATAACCTTAAAATTCAAGGTTAGAGTTTTGGTACAACGCGACATTATTCTTAACCCTCCTTTAACACATAACAGGGTTAGAACTAACCGCGTGTTTGTACAGCTCGCCCTGTCGGCGATTTAATTCTTAACTTTTTTATTTTGTATATATTTCTAAAAATTGTTATTCAGGTATATGCTGTATATGTACAAATATTTTGCATGATAATATGTTGACCCAAAAGAAGCAAAGAAAGTCTTATAAAATTTTTGCCTTACTTCAACTTACTGCTTAAATTAGTTATTTTGTAAAAATACGATATTTTCAGGTAAGATAGTATGTACTTAAAATATGGGTTTAGCACAATTCATAGGCGTGTAAAAAATGTCGGTGCTCATCAATTTTCATTTTGGAAACATTTTTTCAAAAGGCGTTGAAAAAATTCCTGCAATGAGAGTTGGGAATTATTAACCCCCCCGAGCGCGATATCCTTGTCTGTGCGTCTTCTATTTATAGTTGTACTGCCTTAATTGAAAATATAGCCTACTTCTAATTGATTTTAAATAAAAAAAATAGGTTTGAGCTAGAAAAAAAAATGTATAAGGATTTCTTACTTTTTTGGGCCAACATATCATCTTGCAAAATATTTGTACATATACAGCAGACACCCTGTAGAAAAATAGTATTATCGTATGTAATATCACTATCGGTAAATTTTTTTCGTAAGCTCTGTTGCGTGGGAATAAATGAGTGCAAATTGACAGTTAATTTTCTTTGATTTTTGATAATGATAAACTGCCAGTTTACATGAATTATATTACCTTTCAGCAACTTAACTTGAGAGAAAAATTATAGATAAAATTTAAAAGCAAAATATTTCACGAAAAAATAATTCGTTAAGTACATAAAACGTATCTTTAATATTATTTTTTGTAATTAACTGCTTCCAGATATTTTCTTGTGATTCTTTATTTACTGACCTTTGCTTTTCATTTCATCATTTACGCCACGTAAAAATGTATTTCCAAAAAGACTAATCTAGTAAAAAACAAAGTAGGTAAATATTTAATAAACGCTGTTAGAGAAACTTAAGTCTCCGGAGTTCGCTACGTTTCAAATGTAATGACGATGAAGAAAAACAAAACACGTTGAACCATACTATTGTTATGCATAAACTGACTAGAACTACTGAGAAGTCACTCACTATCACTATAAAGAGTTCTCGGGCACCCTTCGATCAATCACAGTACAAGTAAAGAGAGAGAGAGAGAGCGAGAACACTACTGTATTTACCAATCTCCCCTTTACGTTCTAAGGTTGCCAGTATCAGAAATAGAAATGAAACATTGTTCTAGTACCACCATCTAGAAACACTACATTCAGGGCCGTATCCTTGGGTGGGTACGCTCCCCCCCCAAACTTTCTAAGACTTGGCAAAAGTTGGAAATTTTAAGCATGAGTTGGCAAACAAATCACTAATCGCCATATTCTGATAATAATTGAGAAGACAATATTTGGAAAATTAACGAAATCTCTTTTTTCGCAATCACAGTAGTCACATTGTAAGTGACTTCGAATGGTTATAACAGTTTAGTACAGTAATAAAATTTTTGGATATATCAAAAATATCATATTAGGCATTTTTATCTGAAAATTTTATTATTGAAAGTTGTTCAGAATTGTCCAAGAACCTTAGGTACAAAATTTCATCAAAATTAAAAATACTAAAATTCTTTTAAACAAAACTTCAATATTTATAAAATTTAATAAAACTTTGGATTTTGAGCGTTTGGGCAATTCTGAACAATTTTTATTAGTAAAATTTTCGAATGAAAAAAATGCCTAATATGATTTTTTTGATTTTTTCGTATATTTTGGTTTTGCAAGTGGCTTTGCATTTGCAGAGGGCGAATATTTTTTTGGCCTTAAGTAGATCCTAATTTGTTCTATATTTAAGTAAAATTTACTTGAACTCGGAAACAATAAAAAATGTAAGGGTGTTACACTCTTAAGTGCGACACACTTTATATTGCGGGCATATTATTATATTTGCACGCTTGTCAATAAAATTATAAAAGGAACTCAGCTGCCCAGTTGGAATTATTTATTTATTTACAAAGTTGCCTTTTAAGTTTATGGAGTTGGCAAATTGTTAAATAATAACCACCCAAAAAAGTTGGCTCGCCACGGCTCTGATTACATTAGAGCCACACGCCTAACGTTAAAATCATAATTCTAACGAATTTTTCAGGAATATTGAAGTGTTCATTGATATAGATTTACCTATTTAATCCTTATTTTTAATTTAACAAGTGAGAACTTTAAGTACAGTGAATTATAATGTATAGTGCACAGTTTTCATTTTCCGAATTATTAACGTGTGGTTACGATGTATGTATAGTATATTTTCAGTTTATTTGTCTCCGAAGCGAATGTGTTTAACTTGTACACATGCAATAAATGATTTATCTGCTTGGTAGGCATTTCTATTTGAGTTTAGTTGATAATTATTTTGTAACTAAGCTATTATAAGCCACTGGAAGCTATATTTAACTAGTCCCTAGCCTACATATTCCAGACTGCCTTTGCTTTAGAATCGTGAGTTGTCAACTATATGTGATGTGTTTATGTTATGTTTATATTATAGTCCAGTCGACGGGGGGTGATAATGAATGGATTTTGATGAAACCTTGTGCAATGTGTTTGTAATGACGTTAATAAAAAAGTTGAAAAAACAGATTAGAGTAGGAAATGAAAAGTTAAAAAAGATTAGAGTGGGAAATGATCGGAAGGGGTTGAAAACACCCATTTTATCGTGGGTTCCGTAACTTGTAGAATTAGGTCAAATATGAAAAAGAAGACAATATATTGACCTTTTTGGCCCAAAATAAGATGTTTTTACTCTTGTGAATTTTTTCGAAAAATGCATATTTTTCGAGATATAGCCACTCGAAAATTGCTAAAAGTGGGGGAGGGGAAATGTAAAAGTTGAACAAAAATCTGAAAAAAACAAGACTTTTTTTATTTGCAACTTTTCTGTAAAGTGAGTTTTCACCGAATTTTTCCGGAAAACATGAAAAACTACACCTTTCTTTGAAATTGTAGCGCTTTAAAGACATGTAATTTAAAAATTTGAAAAAATTCAGACGTGTGCATTAAGGCCTTCTAAGCATTTTTTATCTCTTGGAATTTTTTTGTAACTTGCTAATTTTCCGAGTTACAGACAGTTTTTCACGATAAATAATGTACATTTTTTGCACAGTAAAAGATACATGAAAATTTAAAAAATGAGCGTGATTTATATATATTATTATACAAAAATATGAATCCTACATAGTTATACCATTTTTAAAGGTTCAATATAATTATTAAATTGAAAATGCGCAAAAAATGTAGAACATTATTTATCGTGAAAAACTCCCTGTAACTCGGAAAATTAGCAAGTTACAAAAAAATTCCAAGAGACAAAAAATGTTCAGAAGGCCCCAATGCATACATCTGAATTTTTTCAATTTTTTAAATTACGTATTCTTAAAGCGCTACAATTTTAAAGAAAGGGGTAGTTTTTCATGTTTTTCCGGCAAGACTGGGTGAAAACGCAATTTACGGAAAAGTTGCAAATAAAAAAAGTCTTGTATTTCGATGATCATTCACCTGAATTTTTTTAGATTTTTTTTTCAACTTTTACATTTCCCCTCCCCCTCTTTAGGAATTTTCGAATGGCCATATCTCGAAAAATATCCATTTTTCGAAAAGATTCACAAGAGTAAAACATCTTGTTTTGGGCCAAAAAAGGTAAATATATTGTTTTTTTCTATTTTTGACCTAATTCTACAAGTTACGGAAGTTATACGTTATCACTTGTTTACTCGTTATTTTTATTTTTGATAACGATACTAGTAAATGTCATAATAAATATAGTTATAAATATTATTGATAGTTTTACGCTATCACTTGTTTACCCATTATTTTATTTTGATTATTAAACGTCTAATAAATATAGTTATAAATATTATCAAATGGCCACAAGTTTGATAAACCGGACATATAAATATCCGTACCAAGCTCGCAGCCATCAGAAAGTGTTGTAAGCTGTTCTAATAAAGAAGTTAGTCCAGTATTGCAGTTTTCTTCTACCGAGAAATCCTCGTAAACTTATTTGGCGCAGTCGGTAGGATAGTGCCCTTTTGGCAAGTTGTTCAGTGCATCGAGTCACCCCCTGAGAAAAATCCTGCATCGAGCAAGAAGTCCCAGAGGTACGACGCCAGAAGTCAATCTTTATTGTTGAGGCCTATCCAAACAACCTACGTGGAGGAGAAGAAAAACGTAAGTCAATACTCAGCTCCTTAGAACGCTTCCCTTTCTCAAATTCAAATTGAAAGTCACTTAATTGTTTAATTTTCAAACTCTTGTGATCCTTTCGGTCTTGAAATTAAATTTTTCTAAATTCACTTACTATCTCTTAATAGAATTTGTGTGATATTTGGAAAAAAAATATTAGTTGCTAAGTCAGTCTATCGTAGACAACTAAAGAATTAAGTTGCTGTTTATTACATTCTGTAATTTACAGACGGGGAAGAGTCAGATCCTCGACCCTATAATTAAGTAAACCACTCATATGTCATTCACTGATTTACTTGAAAGCCTAGAGGAAGCTATTGCATCTCCTGGCACAAGTAACGAACCAGAAAATAATACTTATACACCTATCCAAGCAAGATTAAGACCCAGTAAATTAAATCCTATTCTTTCTGTTAGTACTCAAAATACAGAGATGGCTCAAGTTAATTATCAATTATTAAAAATGTATGTTGATGCCATAAGACCATTTGACGGCAATGTTTTCGCCCTCAATTACTTTGTCACAGCCTGTAACGCACTCGAAGTTAACTACGCGAAACCAAACGATACTCCTGATAACATCAATTTAAACAACTTTTTACTTCAATCAATTAAATCAAAATTACACGGGCAAGCTCTCACCATAGTCGGTTGCCGCTTTGACCTAAATTCCTGGATGGACATCCGCAAAACGTTAATAGACCATTTCTCAGACCCAAGATCAATTGCAAATCTTGAACACGACCTAAGACAAACGACCCGACACAATAATGAATCACTACATGACTTTGGGTTAAGATTGCAAAATTTACAAAGTTTACTATTAGCAAAACTTTCCCAATCAAACGACGGAGCTGCAGAAAAAACAGCTTATACCAAAATTTACGAAAAACTAACGCTCGATACATACACCCATTCCTTACCACAAAACTACCAGGTTATGATACGCTTAAGTCCCTTCACAAAACTAGAGGAAGCTATAAATTTGGTAGCTCGAGAAGAACAATTCAACAAAACATCAAGACAGACATCGTCGCAAAATTTCATAAAAAATAACTTCCATATCAACTAAAATCATAGCTTTAAACCTCAATTTCCATCTCAACCAATGAATTTACCCCCACGTCAAACTATTCAAACACATTTCCCTACTAACCAACAAGTATTCGGAAGACAGAATACAAATCAAAATCAAAACGTCTTTAAACCAAGACCACAAAACACTCAGTCATATAAGCCCACTCCAATGTCTGGTGTTTCTGTCCAACCTAGACAAAATTTTGCCAACCCTTCAACAAGCAAACAGCATTTTTCGCCCCAATTTCGACCACACACGAACTCCCAAATTAAACGACAATTCCCACGGTTCAAACAATCGAGTCCCCAAAACTTCATAGCCCAAGAATTACACACAGCTGAACTTGATCCAACAGTAGGCTACTACTATTATCCAGAAGAATATCCTGATATTCCTAACCCTCGATTTGCAGACTTAAATATTTCCGAAAACATCGATCTCACTCCAGAAGAGCCAGACGAGTTACAAAATCAAAATGAAGAATACAATGAGGACGTAAATTTTCTCAAAGAGCCTCGGAACGATCAATCATCGAATTGAATTCAGTAACCGCCCCTTGTAGTTTACCGTATATACAAATCCAAAACCCCCCAATGAAACTTCTCATAGATACAGGTTGCTCCAAAACTATCATTAGACCCCACATAATTGAAAACTTCTATTCTGATTGTATGTACACTAACACTACAAAAATTAAAACAAGTCACGGAGAGACAGACATACAATTTCATGCTGAAATCCCCGCCTTCGACGAATTTAATTCAGACAACACTCTCGACGTATTAGTATACAACTTTCACGAATTTTACGACGGTCTAATAGGATTTGAAGACTTATCAAAATTTAAATTTCTATTAGATTTAAAAAATAACGCCCTCTTTAACCATGATGTTTGCATACCCCCATTATTGAGAACTCCTAACGACACATCACGCACCTATAATTTAAATTCACATGACGTGCTTGTAAAACAGATACCTGTAGATATTTACAGTGGAGAAATTCTAGTTCCATCATTCTCAAACGGCACAGTTACTATCCCTGAAACCCTAACCACTGCAAAAAAATGGGTTAGCGACAGTAGAACTTCATAACATGAAGGAATTCTCTACACAAGCTACCTTCGACCAGCCTTTCGATGTTCCATCATATCCAGATCTCGAAACTTTCATACGTCCCCTAGAAAACTCTAAACAAAAAATCGATCTAAATAAAAACTATCCACACAGATCATTTAAATTTCGAAGAAAAATGCACTCGTTTCAGAAAAATCCCAACATACTTTACTTTCCTGACGACAAACCTTCTTTCGCTAACCAGGCAAAACTCAACGCAAAAGCAGATTGTCTCTCACGACCCCCTACACAAGAACTTAATGCCATCAACAATGATGACACTAATTCGATGATTGTAAATTCTCCAGATCTACAATCAATTCTAGATGAACTACCTGAAGTAGACCCAGAAATCGCAGACAATTTAATAAAAGACATTGACGAACATACTTTCGACAACAACACTGTACATACAGCTCTTTCAAGTTCCACATTCACAATGCCTTACTCAAAATCAGCCATTAACATTTATAAAAACCAGATTTTTATAAAAGAAAGCGACAACGCAGTCACTAACATCCATATCTTGGAAACACCTTTCCCCGGATACAAGAGACACAGAATTGTACTAAAATCACGGACATCCGATGAGGAGGTATTTAAATTTGTAAAACAGTTCTTACGTTCCACTCAAAATACTCAAAATTGTTTTAATTTCAACGACGAATCTATCAAACACAAAACAATTAGAATATTTCAAAGGTTCTTAAACTCCAACGACTCAATGAGTTGTATAATTTCAAATAAAGTTCTTGAAGATATTTCTCAAGAAGATAAACAGAATCAAATAATAAAATATATGCACGAAGGAAAAACTGTACACCGCGGAACCAAAGTCACAACTAGTTTAATAATGAGAAAATACTATTGGCCTAATATCAACTATCAAGTTGCCCAATATATAAAAAATTGTCACACGTGTAACACTTGTAAATACGACAGGCACCCACAGAAAATTAAATTCCAAAATACACCAATACCCAAGAAACCTCTAGATGTTATTCACATAGACCTTTTTCACTTTTCAAATGAATGTTACCTTACTATCTTCGACCCTTTCTCGAAAATCGGACAAAGCTATCCCTTAAAGTCTAAAACAGGAATGGAAGTACAACAAAATCTCTTAACCTTTATTCAACACTACGGAAAACCTTACAAAATAATTTGTGACAAAGGAAAAGAATTCAATAACACCATGATCATTGACTACTGTGACCTGCATAAAATATCTTTACATTTTACCAGTACCGACAGTCATACATCCAACAGTCCTGTTGAACACTTCCATAGTTCATTAATAGATAGCATGCGATGCCTAACCTCAGAAAATCCTAATTTCCCCAACTACTACCTAATGAAATTGGCTACTATCGGATACAACGAGTCGATACACTCCCTTACTAAACACACCCCTTTCGAAGTTCTTTTTGGACATTTAGACAAACCCTCTCCGTTTGAAATCTCAGACGAAATTATCACCTCAGACTATATACAGGAACACAAAAACCTTACTCAAGAGCTATACGAACAGCTCAGAATAAACCAAGTTCTAGACAAAGAAAACATAATAGCAAAAATCAATAAAAAACGCAAAGAACCAAAAATTTATAATCCGAATGATATAGTTTATATTAGAAATTCCCAAGC
Organism: Rutpela maculata; assembly: GCA_936432065.2. Taxonomy (NCBI): domain Eukaryota; kingdom Metazoa; phylum Arthropoda; class Insecta; order Coleoptera; family Cerambycidae; genus Rutpela; species Rutpela maculata. Next base: position 131,403,880 of record OW386287.2, on the reverse strand, counting down.
TACACGCGCAAAGAATCTCCCTAAATTTATATCAGAAACAGTAATAAAAGACGAAGGACCCGTTATCATTACTAATAGAGGACGATTTACAAAGAATCAAGTACGTGACAATACACTCGAACAAACCCCAGACAATGATTCTGACGATGAACCCTTGTTTCAGGTGAAACAGAGACTAATCCAGGACAAGATCAACAAACATGTCACCACTCCTATTAGTACTACTGTTGATTTTGAGGACATATTGCCTAAAAATCAAGTCCATTCATAACCCCATCTACCTAATGACTTACCAACCAACCCGACTTATTAATAACTATCACTCATTCTCTTACATCATCGACTTAAACATAGTCGAAAACCAAATCCAACAGACTACCGAAAATATGTTAGATTTCCCGAATATATGTACTAATTATTCAAACACGCGTTTAACCCAACTCTCGAAACTAGTATATTCAAAATTCCTAAACTTTCAACCCATGAATCGAAAAAAAACGAGGACTAGTTAATGCTATTGGAAAAATTAATAAATTCTTATACGGTACTCCTGACGCAGATGACTTAGAAGACATAAATTCAAAGTTAAATACTCTTATGAGGAATCAACATTCTTTAACGGCTCAACTAAACCTGAGAACCTCTTTGTATACGCAACTAATGGATAGAATAAACAAAACTTTAGAGATCATTGAAACAAATGAAAAATCAATCACGTTTCACTTGAACACGACAATAAACCAACTTAATAATTTAGGAAAAAACGTATATTGCCAAAGCTTAGCAAACCAAATATCACAGAACTTTCTACTCATTTTAAATCACTTAGAAACTTTAGAAAATGCACTAGTAAACTCCTATTCAGGAATTATACATCATTTCTTCATGTCTCACTCAGACTTAATACATATTTTGAAGACTTTAGTAACTCTTTATAACTCTAGAAACCTCTTAAAAATAGACACTGATGAATATTACAGATTATTTCACATTCAGACTAAAGTTAACAAGAATTTGATTTATGTTCAATTAACTATCCCACTCTTTGACATTAGAGACTTTCAATTAGTCCAGTTAATTCCTATTCCCTTAAATAACACTATCCTCATACCACCAAAACCCTACCTAGTACTGAGTATTGATCATTCTGCCCATTTATGGAAAGACACTGCCTGCCAAACGATCAACAAATACCATATTTGTGATGGAGAACCTCTACCTTGGACTTCCAATTGCTTCCTTAACTTGTTAGAAGGAAAACAACCTAACGACTGTGTCCTACAAAAGATCAAAGTAAATACCGATCTTCTATTAAGGATTTCCAAAGATAAAATTATTTGCTTCCCTCGAGAAGAAGTTGTTATTAAAAGCTCATGCCCAGAACAAGAAATAATCCAACTAAATACTCTCAGCGAAGTTACACTCGAACGCAACTGTAGCATTATTATTAAAAACACTACCTACTCGATAGATAGTACTAGACTTGAAGGACGTCCATTCTATCTACCGAAAATCGAAAGATATACTATGTCCCAACTACCAGACCTTCACTTATAGGAATTTCCCGCAGACTTAAGCAAAATGTCTGAATCACTGAAGCAACTCCAACCACTAGAAATTGAAGACTTCAAGACTCCTACTCATTACACTTGGATTCTCTACTTTCTTATTTTTTTGATTATCTTTGTAATTTTAATTTACGTTTTCTTTAAATATTTCAAGACAAAGCCATTCAACATAAAAATTATAAATAAAGGCAAACCGCCCAATGAACCTATTGAACTCCAAGATTCAAACCTTCATGTAAAGGATATGAATCCATTTTAAGAAGGGAGGAGTTATACGTTATCACTTGTTTACTCGTTATTTTTATTTTTGATAACGATACTAGTAAATGTCATAATAAATATAGTTATAAATATTATTGATAGTTTTACGTTATCACTTGTTTACCCATTATTTTATTTTGATTATTAAACGTCTAATAAATATAGTTATAAATATTATCAAATGGCCACAAGTTTGATAAACCGGACATATAAATATCCGTACCAAACTCGCAGCCATCAGAAAGTGTTGTAAGCTGTTCTAATAAAGAAGTTAGTCCAATATTGCAGTTTTCTTCTACCGAGAAATCCTCGTAAACTTATTTCGGAACCCGTGATAAAAGGGGTGTTTTCTACTCCTTCCGATCGTTTCCTACTCTAATATTTTTTTCAACTTTTTTACTAACGTTATTACAAACACATTGCACAAGGTTTCATCAAAATCCATTCATTAGTAATCAAATTAGAGATTTTGGTTATTTTAGCGGTCCGTTGACTGGACTATTAGTCTATTGCGACATTTATAATACAATACTACAATATACAAGTTACAATAAGCAATTAGCTAGATAAAATAATCGTTAGAAATAGAAAGGTATTCTTATTGCATTTCGATAAATGGGACCGTTCCCAAGTAATTTATATTTACAAATCAAGGTGCATTTACAATATCTTAATTAAAGATATGAATTTTGGGTTTTGGGCTTTGAAATTATTCGGATTGTCGCCTGTGATCTTGGAGATGTACAAACAATATTACTTGGGGCTAAATTATAATGTTTGCCGATGATACGGCAGTATTTGTCTCTGGTACAATTACAACAACAAATTAATGTTATTATGAAAAATTTCATAACGTTGGTGTCAATGTAAAAGGCTTTTGCTTAATGTTGAAAAAAAAACTATATCCGTTAATTTTTATAACAGACGTGCTACAGATAATATAAACATTGACACCAATAATTCTAATACCGTTAAATATTTAGGCACAATAATTGATTCAAATCTTTCTTGCAACACATGTATATACAAGTTGTGTAAAAGCGGCTTCTATTGCTTAATGGAAAATAAACTATTATTATTGTTATTGTTATTATAACACGATCGAAAAGAAATGAGAGGAAATAAAAGTTTTATTTTCAAAATCTCCGCTTTAGTTTTAGTTCGCTTGTATTTTATTATTAGGTAAATAGATATCTTAGTTTTCCATTTCCAAAGTATTTGAAATGAATCCTACAACGTGTATAAATAAGAAGTTTATCAGACTTGTTAGTGGTGAAGAGTATTTTGGAATGTCAACTAATAAATAATATAAAATTGATAAAGCTATTTGAAATTTCGATGTAGAAAACTGTAAATTGCTGAATATCATCTGAAAATGTCGATATAATTATTGATCGTACGGCCGCAGTGCCCAGTAACCTTTCTGGATCCGCCCTTGCAGTACTTCCAGGCGTGCCATAATAAGTTAATTTTGCAAGTAAGTAATTAATATCTAAATGAAAAGCTTCAGACCAATTATGAGTATCACAAAATAATGTCAAAGAGTTGACTTGCGTTTTGGCAATTAAAATTAGTTAAATTACTTATAGTGTTGAAGTACTAAAAACATTTCAAGGAAGGAGTTATTAAGTTTTAATGGCATATTTAGAAATTTGTTCAGACACAGGATGTTTGGCATATTGATACAAAATTTTAAGGGGCTGATAGAAGCGATCATTTAGAACCTATATGACCATATATGCCATCCTACAAAGTATCACACATTTTGAGGCATCAGCCTTTTTAGATATTTTTGAATATCTTTAAAATTTTTGTTAATAAACAATATCAATATTGAAATATTTTATATGCATTAAAATATTTTTTTCTAATCTTAAAAAGCTTCTTTCCTCAGAATAATATAAAAAAGAGTTCGAAATGTGATTGTAAATAAATATGCACTCAGATTAAAATGCTTGGGTGCATTTCTATTGAATTAAATTTGAAATTTAAACGGCATTTGTTCAAAAATAGCACACATGAAATACATTCAGATTCTTTTGAAAACTTATTTGTTTCATACTGTTTCCAATGGTGTATGATATTATGATGGAATGCTAGTAAGTCCATTCAATAAAAAAAAAACACATTCCTGTAGACAGTGAAATTTTATCAGGTAGGAAACCAAGTACAGCGTTTGTATTTATGTCTATTATGATGTTTAAAATTAATGAAACAAAGATAAAATCAAGAGGAATTTAATACTATTGATGTTCAAAAAGCGAACCACCGTTTCTAATACATCCATCCATAATGTAATATTTTTCATTCAGGAGGGAGAACGCCTAGTTCCAGTGATAATAATGTTAATCAGTGAGGCCAATCTCTTCAGTAAAGCAAGACATGACATTTTAACTCATAATTCATAATCCATATGGCGCAAAATTTTTATTTACTTATAATATCTTAATTTGTTTAACAGTAACCTGTTTGAAAATGACAAGTGTCATGCACAAACTGTTACTTAAAATATATCGTTATGTTCATTTGATTTTAAATTTGGTATGGAATCCATTAAATAATTGTTGATGTCATCAGCAAAGACCTACAGGAAAGGTTTAGTGGAATGTTGTCCTTTACTAATCTCCATATATTTAAATCACTCCATGGTTGCTTATAGTAGGGAACCGAGACATCTGTATCTTACACCTTGTATACCACTCGAGGACATAAAAAAACTGAATATTGAAACTTATGTAAAATGACCTGCTGCGTCCGAATTTTAAGGTCGCGAATTAATCTGGGATTGCGAAATCAGTGAAAAAGAGAACTTTTTTTTTTCGAAAATCTGCGATTTCTTCATATTATATGTTTAACTTACCTTACTTTTTTATTAGCGATTTTATTAATCTAAAATTTTAAACAGGTAATATTCAAATATTTCTGATCACATTGGAATGAACAAAGTTAAAAAATTTAAAATATTTAATTGCTCTATTAATAAAAGAAAAATGAAATAACGCAGCTTTACGTAATTTGCAGCAGAAAATGTAGTCGCCTGCTAACTTTTTTACTATTAAAGATAGCTAGATACTATAAGCAACAAAGCTGTAGACAATGAAACAAAGAAGTTTTTTTATTAAAACATTTTTTTTAAATTTTGCTTAGTTTTCGAGAAAACAGGTGTTAAGGCAACTGTATTTTTTGCGCGCTGGTCTATAGCATATTTATGATTTCACCCGTGCGTGTCCAAGTAGTACACGTTGTGACGACATAATACGATGTGTGATTTTGGTTGAAAATAATAAATATGCTGGTATTTGGTCATTATGCGATTGGTTATTGTGTATTGATGCGTGTTAAGTGCTAGTTGTGCATATAAGATAATTTTGTTCAATACATTTATTTATTTAAAATTTATTTTTATTGAACTTATTTGTGTTTCCCTATAGACAATTATAATTTAGGTACTTTATACTACTGAGTATACTTTTGATATCTATACGAAATGGAGAATGTTGTAGGTACTGGCACTGTACTACTCTACGAACCTGAACATTGACATATGGATTCAACAGAAAGACCTATACATTCCATGTCAATTTATAGCAACATCATTGGCAGAAAGTATTGGCGAGTGTCCGTTAAGACTGACAAATCTTCTGTTAGCAGCTTACTGTTTAAGTGGTTGTGATTTGGTAAGTTTTCCCTTCAGGAAAGGAAAAAGGAAAGTAGTTAAGCTGGCAGTATCTAAAACATCAAATATTACTAGTTTGAATTCGTTTGGTGAAAGTAACATTGATGGTGAATATTCTGTATCAGAACAGTTATTGCAGGCTTGCAGAAATTTATTTAAATCACATTATGGACTTTACTGGAAATATGGACGAATTAAGAGCCCATTTGTTTCTAACCTGTAAGACAGATATTAGGTAAAAAACATAATGCTAAATATATACTTAACAATAAATTAAATGTACCTATTTTTTCAGAGACCTACCGCCTACGGAAAATGCTTTCGCCTTTCATGTAAAAAGAGCGTTTTTACAGTGCGCGATATACAAAACCGCATACCAGGTGAATCCAAAAATATCAGATATTTTGGAATTTGGATGGTGTCAGAAGGGAAATATCGCTCCTCCAGTTATGATGTCAATCGAATCTAGGTGTAGTTGCATGAAAGCAAAAGTGCAGTGTGTTATAAGTTGCTTACGCGAAGGGAAATGTAAAGTATTCTATCTAGAAAGTTAGAACATTAACAGTATTATAATTCATCAGGTACATGGTTTTTATTAGATTTAAGTGTGAATAAAAATTTGAGAACTACCAAATTATACAATATTATATTTAATATCAAAGAAAATGCCTAATCCAATGATTTTAATGTAACATAAATAACAAACAAGGTTCATGATCATTCTGCCACAACGTGTAAATAAATAAATTTTAATTTATGCTGTATAATTTATTTATAATAGAAATGTGCACAATAATATTTAATTTGTAGAATATATAATATACATATTACTTTCCATATAATAATTACCTAACAAACTTATCAAGGACTACCTAAATCATTTTTCCAGGAATAAATCTGTAGATATTAAATACATTAATTGAACGGTATTGTGTAGTATATTATTTTAGATATATTTAAAATAACATAATTAAGATGGTTATCATATTCCTTATGAATTTACTTATCAGTAATACTTCCGTAAGATTACTGGAAACCCCCAAAATAACTATATTTATTATATTTTAACACGTGTTGGTGCTATCCGATGCGACGTCAAGTATAGAGCAGCAATAGCAGCAATTACCGTTAGATACGGCAAGAGAAGTGGAGAGCGCGCGTAAAACTTTTGGGTTTAACTTACTATAACTTTTTTTGCATTGAAGTTAAAGACACACTTTTTTCACTAAAAACAATTTTGATGTTTTCAACGAAACTTTGTCACAGACTTCTTTGTTTTCAAGAAACAACAATCGCTCCCCGATTAGTCAAAATTTCACTACATACAAATGACGTCTTATAAATTAATTTTTTTTTTCAAAACGGTTTTATAAAAAACAATTTAACAGCACCAGTATTATAGCTAAATACCAGCGATCATTTGCAAAAAAAATAGCTCTATAAGTTTTTTAATTGTGAAGATATGACTTGAGAAGTACTAAAAAACGTGTATTTTCGATTTTTCGATTTTTGGGTAAAATTGACATTTAGGGGATGTTCGCAATTCCGAATTTCATCGCGGCCTCAAAAATAGAATGCGGCAGTGCAGTTTTTTTATGTTCTCGAGTGGTATAGTTCTCTTTTTAGAAGCGTTTCTCAGGCGGCTCGGTTCCCTACTATTACGATTATTATTAGTATGATTAATTTGAAAATAGTAGAGCTTCTTTGCCGAATTACAGCATTATTATTATAATAGTTTCGAATTACATAAAATCATTGTCTGTAGACAGAATTTCTAGTTTTTTTCATTTAATAACTCTATTATAATTTGATAAAATTGACATTGTAATATATACCAAAAATGTTTGATCAATGTATTGCTTTAGCTTTAAGTAAACTTCCACCAGTAGCCTTACCTTTAACAGCGTGACGCCCCTGTCATTCAATTTTGTCCTCGAATTTTTCGTTCTCATAATAAAATTTAGTAAATTAATTTAAAATGGAAAATAAACATTCAAATATTGATATTGTTTTGTTAAAATTTATTGGTGTCCTGTAAAGTCAGAAATTAATAAAACTAGTTGAAATGAACCCTGAAGGGTTCCCTTCGGAATTGTTAGCTCTTTCTGTAGAATCCTTTATCCGCAATTTTGTCGCATTCCTGAGATTAGAGTAATCTTGCAAAAGGTTTGTTTTAGGTAAGTTGGCATTTGAAGCGTTGAAAACCGCCTGCTTACCATTTTAATAGTAGAAATGAGAAACTAGTGTGATAACCTTTCCCCATTTATTCACTGACTAAATCATTGTTTTGTTTGAATGATGCAGTGTGGAAGTTTTTAGATATCTTTAAGAATTTTATTCAAATATTGCCAAACTGAATCAATTTATAATTATTGCACGTATTTTTGTATTGTTCACAAATGGTACAGTAAAAACGATGTAATAGAAGAAATTAAGAAACCATCCAGAGATGTTTATTTCTACTGATTTTTTGAGAAGCCAATGTATCTACATCAGAAATAAGCGAAACTTTCTCTTTCTAGAGAGACAGATATGGGTAATGCGTCTTTTGCAAGCGTATCGAAACATAAGCGTTTCAGTGAAAAATACTGAAATCATGAAATTTGCGTGAATTTAGTACATCTCACATCAATTCTTATTAAACATTCGTTGAGGTATAAGGTTTTAAAATTATGGCATTTTTTCACCCGCTTGAAAAAATCAGAGTTTTGTGCCGTTTTTGCAATTTTCTCAAAAACAGCATCCTACGTCATAGATACTCTATATGGAGTTGAAATTTTATTTAAGTACCTCTAATCTGAGACATGTTACACCTCCTTACCATAGAAATTAGCCAAGATATGACAAAAATGTACCAAAATATGTACATTTATTCAACACGTGCGATACTTTCCACATATATATAGAAAAATAGCTTTTTCAACACAGTCATCAATAAAGTTAGTTGAAATTGGCAAAATAAACACACAGTAGTGAAGAACCATAATGATTCCAATGTTATCGTGGCCAATTCTTTTAGATTTAATAATTATATAATAATATTATTAGTATTAATATGTTATTAAAAAAGTTCTTTATAATGCATCTAATCACAAAAAGGATTAAGAACTTTTTGATTTCTTTCTTGATAAGAAATTTTCTGAATCACGCATTAAAAAAAATTATATTTGACAAAAAGAACAATTTTTGTATGGAAAATAGTTGCTTATTTCAAAGTTTCCATAAATACAATCATGTTTAAGTAAATGAAATATCCAAAATTTTTACTCCATTTTTACATGCAAATAGTCATTTGAATATAAGCAAAACTTGGGTATAGGACAGTGCAGCTTATTGTGCTAGCTCTATCTTTTACAACAGAGTACATGTGACCATAAGCTTGTCCCCTACTAAGCAATCTAGATCCAGGTCGTATCAAATATTTTATTTCAATAATAGTTGAGCCAAATTACAATTTTACATATATTTTAATGTGGAAAAATAACATTAATTCGAATAGAACATTTATATTGTTCGAGTCCAGTAGGCGTGTACTAAAGGAACAGAATTGATTTCAAAGTTAATTAGAAATAGCTTTTTACGCTATTCTGCTTTTAATTTAATTAAAACAACGTTGTTTTTATGCCGAACAGTTATTTGTAACTTCACCCCTTCCCTCAACTTTTCCATTATTTTCTGTTACATCGAAAATTAACACAAAATAATTGTTATTTCTTATTACATACACTGTCAAATCACATTAGTATATTTTCTACATATGCATATGACTTTGCACAAATATGAACTGTCGACATGTCGATTAAATTTTTTAAATCATTATTTGTTCGCTTATAGTTAAAGCAAAAAACGTTCTTAGAGAAACAGTATATACAACAGTGTGACTAATGAATATTAAATTATTAATTTCTATCCTTTTTAATTTCCGATAACCGACCAGTAAAAAATAGTAAACAAAAGAACGCATTAAAATCTATTTATTCACAAAATATCTATATCTCTCTTCTTTAATGCAGTCTTGCGACAGATTTCATACAGCGTAGACGTATTTAAAATAGCTCTCTTATCAACAGTATTACCTAATAGGAAAAAACCAAGTGCGGCATAGCACGATGGTTATAAAACGTGAAAACATAATTTTCTTAGATTTTAGAACAGTAACAAAGACACCAAGTAATATAGAACTCCATAAATGGATACAGGCAACGTTCAATTTCAACATTGATCAAGTACTGTGCATACAGTAAGACCATATTAAAAATAAAGTATATGTTAAGTTGGTGTCCAAAGTGTTAGCACAAATGACCGTGGCAAAATTTGAACGAAATAGACTGATTTTTAAGGATGAAGAGGGAAATGAATATGATATTGGTATATCAGAAGATGGGGAAGGAACATTAATAAGAATTTGTGACTTTCCTATTGAATTAGATAATGTCAAAATCAAGGAATATCTGACAAAATATAGTACGGTTAAAACTATAAAAAAATGAAAAGTTGTCTGGAACTGGACTATATAAATGCGAGAATGGCATAAGAACTGTCGAAATGATTATGACTACGAAAATTCCGTCATACACAAAAATTGAAGGAATGACGTCGTTAGTCACATATCAAAATCAAATAAGAACGTGCATGATTTGTGATGAACCTGGACATGTACGGAAAGAATGTCCAAGAAAACCCAGTAATATCATTAAGGAAATAAGAAGGCCAAATGCACCCATAGTGAATAGTGAGCAGACACAAAATAGTACATATGTGCAGGTCGTAATTGCAGAAAAATGCTCTGCAGAAGAAGAAAATCAAAATTGGTTCATAAATCAGTCAGAAGAGGAACTACAAAATACAGAATTTATCCCGCCCACCCCAGAAAAAGAAGATAAAGAAGAGGATATTTCGTCACAAACATTGACAACATGCCCAAATCAGGAAGCCGAAAAGTTAAAAAGAAAAAGGCAAAAACTACCCAAAGGAAATCCGGGTTCAAGTAAGAAAGAGAAGAAGATACCGAAATATATTATATAAATTATATATATATATATATATATATATATATATATATATATATATATATATATATATATAATATTTTTTCTTTGTGTGTAATAAAAAAAACTTAAGTATGATAAGTTTATTTACAATAGCATCCATAAATATAAATTGTATCAAGAGGACAAGTAAACAATTTTTGCTAAATGATTTCATAACAAAATATGATGTAGATATTATATTCTTACCGGAGGTAAATTTAGAATACATGAAAGTTTCCAAAAACTATGATTTCATTTCAAATGTTGGTAGTAACAATCGTGGAACAGCAATAATATTTAGAAAGACTTTTAATATCGAAAATGTATTATGTAATCCGGATGGTCGGGTAATATCTGCTACAATAAACAAATACCGTTTTGTAAACGTATACAGCCCATCAGGCACACAAAATTATAGGGAAAGAAATGTCTTTTTTGAAAATGATTTAACAATACATTAAAATTTTTGCGGCCCTCTAATATTGCTGGGAGATTTTAATTGCGTAATAAAGAAGAAAGATTCACTTAATAATGTACCTCCATGCAAAGCATTAACTACCGTAATACAAAATTTAAGTTTAATAGATATTTGGAAACATATTCATGGAAACCGGATGGAATTTACCTATGTGCGTAAAGATTGTGCATCAAGAATTGATAAGGCTTACATATCGAAAGAATTTACAAATCAGTTACATAGTATTAGAGCATTACCGGTAGCCTTTTCTGATCATCATGCCCTTTTATTTCAAATAAAAACCAATATAATGATACATAGTAAACACGGCTCGGGCTATTGAAAAATTAAACCATCATTGACAAATAACACAGAATTAAATGAACAGTGTATGGAAATAATAATATATTATAAGACACTACGAATATATGAAACAAATGTCCAATGGTGGTTTAAAATTTTCAAACCAAAACTAAAAGCATTTTATAAACAGGCCGAAATTTCCAGAGCTATAGATAGGAGAAACATTTTGAACTTCTATAATGAATTACTTTTTGAACTGAACAATAAACTACAGAATAATGAAGATGTCTCTGAAGACTTGAAAGAAGTCAAATTAACAATAATGCATTTAAAAGAAAAGTTTATTAATGAAGATTTTTCAGATAAAAATCAAAATAATGATAGCAAAACACTTTCTGACATGATAGAAGAAAGAAAACAAAACCAAAAAATGGACATAAAACAATTATATAACGAATCAAATAATATTATAGAAGCTCAAAATGAGATAATGAACTATACAAAATTAGCATTTGGAAAAAAATTTAACACGGTAGATGAAACATCAGACAACGCTACAAGGTGTTTACTATCTCACATAAAGAATACACCTAAAACAGAATATCAAACCAATCTAGGAATGCCAATTACCAAGGAAGAGATAAAGCAAGTAATAGATCAATTAAATAAAAAGAAAACACCTGGAATAGATGGCTTGTCTTATGAAATTTATAATACTTTATGGGATGTAATTGGTGTAGAACTGGAAAAATTATATAACCAAATATTAAATGGTGAAACGATGCCAGAAAGCTTTACAGAGGGTGTGATTGTATTAATTCCAAAAATAAAGAATGCTAAACTACTTGATCAATTCCGCCTCATAACCCTGTTAAACACAAATTATAAAATTTTTCTGAAGATTCTAGCTAGTAGAATTAAACCAGTGCTTGGTAATCTGCTAGGTCCGAACAGACATGTGGTACAGAAAGATCTATTTTCAATAATCTACTGTTAAACAGAGACATAGTCATGCATTTTGAAAAAAACCGACAACACAGTGGTGCCATTCTGTCTCGACTTTAAACACGCCTTTGACAGAGTCCCCCATAACTATTTATGGTTGATATTAAACAAATTTGGATTTCCTAGTAAAATTATCACATGCATCAAAAATCTTTACAATAAAGCATCATCTAAAATTTTAAAAAATGAATACTTGACAAATAAATTCAAAATAGGCTGCTCTGTACGACAAGGATGTCCGCTATCGATGATATTGTTTAGCTTGAGCATAGAACCCTCCTTAAGGTTAGTGAATTTCACAATAGATGGAATAAAATCGAACAATAGTAGACACACTTGTTCTGCATATGCAGATGATGTGACAATTTGTTTAAATGACTGTCAGGACGTCAAAAGCATAATCACTGTTATCGATATTTATGAAAAAGGATCCAATGCAAGATTGAATTCAAATAAAACAGAATTAAATGATATACTAGCTCTTGGTAATTGGCATATTCAAAATGACGGCAATGATGTCAACGCATACTTTAGACATACTGACACATTAAAAATAAAATCAGTGAAATGATAAAAGAAAACTGGGAAAATTTAATTAAGAGCATATAAATCACATTTTATAGAGATTTGGGTAAATACCTTGATCTAATTCGTAAGTATGGTATATTAATACATATACGTTGTCAAAATTATGGTATCTAGCACAGGTACTCCCCTTAAATGCACAGTATAGCCAAAAAATTGTAATGCAAATAGGTAAATTCTTATGGGCCGGTTCCTTGTATAGAGTAGCAAGAGATCAATTATATATGTCCCAAAGTAACGGAGGATTAAAACTAATAAATATAGATATTAAAGCCAAATCGCTCTTTGTTAAAACGCAATTTCAGTCTTGGTCCAATACAGAGGTCAGAGTAACATATAAATCAAGCCTAAACAAAATTTTTGAAAATAACACACAAGAAAAAGATATTCCAAAAGAGTATCAAGCTGTTTTTAAATTCTTTAAAAATATATCATTTATAAATAGTAGTAATAAAATTAAAACAAAAGAATTATACGATGCTGGAATAAGAATGAATGGCAAAATTCCATCAATTAAGAATAAAAATAAAAACTATAATTGGAAACAAATATAGAATACCTTAAATATAAAAATAATACCGACCAAATGGAAATCCGCAGTATATAAAGCAATTAATGATATATATCCCACTGCAAGCAAATTAACAAGTCATAATCTAGTAACTACTGCGATATGCAATATGCAAAAACTGTAATGGTCCTGTTGACACAATTATGCACAGAATTAATAAAATTATATAAAAAAAGTATTTTTAAGAAAAAGCTTTTATCTGAAAAAACTACTAAATAGTAAAAATAATTTTTTTTAAATTCATACACATGGAAACCAAAAGCTTTGGGGGTGGTCATATAGTGATATTGCATAGTTACTTTGCTCAATTGACCACCCCCAAAGCTTTTGGTTTCCATGTGTATGAATTTAAAAAAAAAAAATTTTTACTTTTTAGTAGTTTTTTCAGATGAAAGCTTTTTCTTAAAAATACCTTTTTATATAATTTTGTTTTTTACTTTTTAGTCCACTTATTTTACAAACAGACAGACAAAACCCTTTCATTTGCCACCGCCATCCACCCCTCCCCTCTCCCGTCTTCTCACCCCTCTAACACTACTTCCCACTTCTTCCCTCTTTCCACCACTTCCCCTGCCTTTCCCCATCTCTCTCCACCTCTTTCCACCCTATTCCCACCTTTTCCCACCTCTTCCCGACCCTTCCCACCTCTTCCCACCTTTTTCCTACCTCATCCCATCCCTTCCTCATCTCTTCCCACCCCTTCGCCACCTCTTCCCACCCCTTTCCCACTTCTTCCCACCTCTTCCCCACTTCTTCCCACCTCTTCCCTCCCCTTTCCCACCCTTCCCACCTCTTTCCCACCTCTTCCCACCTCTTTCCCACTTCTTCCCACCTCTTCCCCACTTCTTCCCATCTCTTCCCCACTTCTTCCCACATCTTGCCCACCTTTCCCCACCACTTCCCACCCCTTTCCCACCCTTCCCCACCTCTTTTCCACCTCTTCCCACCCCTTCCCCACCTCTTCCCACCTCTTTCTACCCCTTCCCCACCTCTCCCACGTGCGCCATATTGAATTTAGAATGACGTCACATACTTTATCGTATTTTACTCATCAAACCCTTTCATTTGACACCCATATCAACGGGGTTGTGACTAAAAAGCAGATCCGCCATCTTGGGACGTCCGCCATATTGGATTTAGAATGACGTCACATTGTTTATCGTATTTTACTCGTCAAACCCTTTCATTTGATACCCATATCAGGGGGGTTATAACTAAAAATCCGATCCGCCATCTTGCTAAAAAGTTTAATATAAAATTAAAAAATGATCAAAATTTATATAATATATTAGAAATTAGGCTGACAAATAAGGAAGATGAACATTTATTAAAATGGTTTATATTTGGCTGTATTTTTTGGAATTTAGAGAAAAAGGGAGACTTGGATTGGTTTATAAATTGTCTAAGATTTAACAGATTAAAACTGATAAGCAGCAATGTAAATAAGAAAATATCTTGTTTCTAGGAGAAATCAATCGAAAGGTTATAATATCATATAAGTTTATAATATCATTATAGTCTCAAATGAAATATAATTTATCTTATGTAGAAATATTTTAAATTGTGGACTGAATATGTAAAATATTCCTCCCTTTATGTAACATGTAAGGTTGTTTTTATCTGACAATAAAGTTTTTAAAAAGTAAAAAGTAAAAAAATGCAAAAAACACTCATCTCGAAATCAATCTCTCTGGCGAATTTAAAATGAAAATTTATCTATTAAATTATCCAATTATTTATTCTCCATGAGGGAGCCAGAACTCAATTTCACTGATAATAGTATTTTTACTTTCTTAATTCTGCAAGGAATCGATTTTAATTATAGCTTTTTGAAAAGGGAAGATACTATTCTAAAAATTGGTACCATCTTAAAATGCATTTGAACTTTAATTAAGTACTAAAATTGCTACTGAAAATAGCCATAGGTCTTCGCCAGTTGATCTGCACGTATGTATGTACGGAAACATTCTACAGCTCGCAATCCTTAATGGTTCCACTTGAATGTTTCTTTAATCGCTTCGCCTGTTCTCAAAATAAAACCCTAATGAATTTCATAATAACCCGTTGAGTAGTTTAATTATTACCGGCATATAAAAAGGAAATACATCTGAAATTAAAAACTACAGACCAATTGCGTTATTGAATAATATTTGAAAAATATAACCATCAGATTAACATTTTTTTTTTAAAACCAATTTTTTTCTGGTTATCAGAATGCATATCTAAAAAACCGCTGCCCAAGGAATCACTACTTCCACATCCAGATTTTCTATCCAAGTCACTCACAACGAAAAAAATTTTGTACGTGGAAATAATTGTTTATGGAACTTTAATAATATAATATTTGAAATCCTCTACCCCAAAAATCCATAAAACAATACCCCACATCGGTAGTGGGGTGGGGGTGGTGATAGGGGGTGGTATTTGTGGTGGATAAATTAAAAAAATATTTTGAGGTTTCTGGTTCTTGTACACACACTAAATCACATTTTCTTAATCCCCTTTAATAGTGGGGTGGGGGTGGTAATGAGGGTGGCTAATGCCAACATTTTTTTTGAGACCTTAGCTTCTCTTGTATATACTAAATACAAATTTTGTGAACTCTTACCTGCTTCATTTACCTATTTACCCCAAAGGGTATAGCCGGATAAGCATAGTGAAAGATGCCCCTGAGCCAAATTGGACTTTGCATACATGGCTTGTTAGCTCTCTATTAATAAACAATTTCTGCCGAGTTTTAAATCCGTACCCCTACGGTTGCGCCAGTTATAGAGGGAGACGTGATTTTCAGTTTCTATTTAATTTCGCTTTTCCTGTTGCATTGAAAATTCTGAAAAAAATCAGAATCCATACAGTCTTAAGGGTGCATGTCAGGATTTTTTTTCAGAATTTTTGGCTTAAAATTCGGCTTGCTAAAAATTTTTGAAATTTTGAAAAAAATTTTTTTTTTGGATTTTATCAAGTGACTACCTTTATTTTTTTTACAGTAATAACTACTTCATACGCTTGTTGGTTTGTAATTTTTTCAGATTTTTTAAAGTGGTGGGCCATGGTGTAAAAAATTAAATTTCGATTTTGAGATGTTTGGGCTCTTAATCTTTATTCATGAATATATTGTAATTTGTAACATCAAAAAGTTTACTTAGCATTTCTGCAGGTTTTACAATTTTGGAAATATATCGAGCGTGAGATAAATAATAAATTATTGGAGCTATGTGTGAACAGCACCCGACTGGGCGTCTACCATTTGCACACTCGCAGTAGTATCGCCTCGGAAACCAATTTTGGAAATATATCGAGCGTGAGATAAATAATAAATTATTGGAGCTATGTGTGAACAGCACCCGACTGGGCGTCTACCATTTGCACACTCGCAGTAGTATCGCCTCGGAAACCAATGGAATTTGGCTCATAATCAATAAAAGACTTATAAGTTCTGCTACTAACATGTTGCGACCTCACTTCTACTTTAATTATATTATTATTGTCTTTAACATAAACCATAATAACTGATACGATCCAGTGAACAAAATTTTCAAGTCGTTCTGTGTTATTTCTGGGAAATCAAGGAGGTATGAGGGTTTCAACTGTTGAAATGGAACCTTTTGCCTAGTCCAATGTTTCATCTCGATCTCTAAAGTTAAAGTATTCTTCACAGTTTGCTGCGATGTCATTTGGAAAATAATGTTTTCGGAAAGACTAACATCTGAAAGGCGTTTTGTTTTCCAAATCTATTAATTAAAAAACAAGCTATCCGAAAGTATGCACGGACTCTAGGAACCAATTTGTTATCCCACTGCTGATGAAGTAGTCGGTACTTCTGTCCAATTACACCGTGAGTTGCCTCAGCGATCCAGCGAACCTTTGTTACTCGGCGTGAGTCATTGGATTCAGCAGTGGTCAGCTGACTACGTTTGCCTTTAAGAGCAGGCATAAGTACTTTATAACCTCGTTGTTCCAAATGGTCCTTTACATCGCGAATGCCTCGATCGACGATGGCTGCTCTTAAAAGGCAAACGTAGTCAGCTGACCACAGCCGAATCCAATAACTCACGCTGAGTAACAAAAGTTCGCTGGGTCGCTGAAGCAATTCACAGTGTAATCGGACAGAAGTACCGACTACTTCATCGACAGTTGGATAACAAATTGCTTCTTAGAATCCGTGCATACTTTCGGATAGCTTGTTTTTTAATTAATATATTTGGAAAACAAAACGCCTTTCAGATGTTAGTCTTTCCGAAAACATTATTTTCCAAATGACATCGCAGCAAACTGTGAAGAATACTTTAACTTTAGAGATCGAGATGAAACATTGGACTAGGCAAAAGGTTCCATTTCAACAGTTGAAATCCTCATACCTCCTTGATTTCCCAGAAATGACACAGAACGACTTGAAAATTTTATTCACTGGATCGTATCAGTTATTATGCTTTTTGTTAAAGACAATAATAATATAATTAAAGTAGAAGTGAGGTCGCAACATGTTAGTAGCAGAACTTATAAGTGTTTTATTGATTATGAGCCGAATTCCGTTGGTTTCCGAGGAGTTAGGCGATACTACTGCGAGTGTGCAAATGGTAGACGCCCAGTCGGGTGCTGTTCACACATAACTGCAATAATTTATTATTTATCTCACGCTCGATATATTTCCAAAATTGTAAAACCTGCAGAAATGCTAAGTAAACTTTTTGATGTTACAAATTACAATATATTCAAGAATAAAGATTAAGAGCCCAAACATCTCAAAATCGAAATTTTATTTTTTACACCATGGCCCACCACTTTAAAAAATCTGAAAAAATTACAAACCAACATGCATATGAAGTAGTTATTACTGTAAAAAAATAAAAGTAGTCACTTGATAAAATCCTAAAAAAAAATTTTTTTCAAAATTTCAAAAATTTTTAGCAAGCCAAATTTTAAGCCAAAAAATCTGAAAAAAAATTCTGACATGCACCCTTAAAACTGCATAGACCCTGATTTTTTTCAGAATTTTCAATGCAACAGGAAAAGCGAAATTAAATAGAAACTGAAAATCACGTCTCCCTCTATAACTGGCCCAACCGTAGGATTTAAAACTCGGCAGAAATTGTTTATTAATAGAGAGCTAACAAGCCATGTATGCAAAGTCCAATTTGGCTCAGGGGCATTTTTCACTATGCTTATCCGGCTATACCCTTTACCCCAATTTAATCATATGTGTACCAATATCTCAAACGGTTCCAGAGTAAACGTGCGCACAAAAAAAGTTACAGACCGACAGACAGATCGACAGACAGACCGACAGACAGACCGACAGACAGACGGAACATTATTTTCGCTCAAACTTTAAATCTCGACGTTTCATGACATTCTAAGCCTATTTAAACAATACAAAAATTTAAAAATTTTTTTGTCGTTACTGTACTTCCACTGATGAATGTGGAAAGTATATATCCTCTGAATGGCGACTTGTACAAAGAGGGATCGGTCTTGGGAGCGCTACTATTTGTAATGTATGCGAATCATCTATCAAATGTCCTTCCAGAACTTATTGTTGCTTATGTCGATGATAATTCTACAATATTGTCGGCTAAATCTATTGCTGAACTAAAAAACAATATAAATGAATTAACTATAAAACTTAACAACTGGTATGATAAAATTATGCTCACACTGAATATTGAAAAAAACCGAAATAATATAGTTTTACTCATCTTATCATCCTGGAGAAATACTTAAGGTTCAAATTGATAACAGGGAACTGCAAGATGCTCAAACTGTAAAGTTTATTGGTGTATACCTTAACTTAAGATTAACGTTGAAAACGCATATCAAACAACCGCTGCCCAAGGAATCACTACTTCCACATCCAGATTTTTCACAACGAAAAAAATTTGTATGTGGAAATAATTGTTTATGGAACTTTAATAATATAACATTTGAAATCGTCTATCCCAAAACCTCATAAAACGATATACCACATCGGTATGGGGATGGGGGTGGTGGAAGGGGGCGATAGTGAGGGTGGATGAAGTAAAAACGATTTTTGAGGCTTTTGGACCTTGTACACACACTAAATTACAATTTTCCCCGCGATTTATTAATTGTTTTTTCTAAAAGTGTAGGGTGTTATTTGATAATGATGTATTTACTGAAAACCGTTTTTGAAATAAATTGTTATTATACCGAGTGTCAAAATATTTGTTTACATTTCTTGATATTTAATTATTATTTTTCTCAATTTTTTTAAATGGAATGCCTATAATTTTTTATATAGATGAATAAAGCATACAATTTCCCACATTTTAATCTCATACACTTTATTACTTCCACATCCTGTGGAATTATAGTAACGACAAAAAAATTTAAAAAAATTTTTATTGTTCAAATAGGCTTAGAACGTTATGAAACGTCGACACTCTAAGTTTGAGCGAAAAAAATTCTGTCTGTCGGTTTGTCTGTCGCTCTGTCTGTCTGTCTGTAACTTTTTTTTTGTGCACACGTTTACTCTGGAACCATTTTAGTTATACACTTGAAATTTGGTATACATATGTACTTTAACGAGATCTGGAACTAGATTATATTTTCATCTTTTTCCGTCGAAGAGTTGGGGGGTAAATTGGGGTAAATTTGGGGTAAATAGGTAAATCAAGCAGGTAAGAGACCATAAAATTGCTATTTACTATATACAAGAGAAACTAAGGTTTCAAAAAAATTTTTGGCATTCGCCACACTCATTACCACCTCCACTAGTGGCTTCTGTGAGCCGGAAAAGAATCTCGAAAAGTGTCACCAATTCAGAGCCTAAGGAGACTATGTCTTCCCCCCGTTTTCGAGGTTGCTGAACACGATGGCGGTGATTTAAACCCTTTCCGAGTTAACTCCAACCCCAAACGGCCAAAAGTCACCCCCGAAACGGGTTAACGTAGATACGCCGTCTCATACCTACATAACCTGCGTCACCCCCCGTGTTCGAGGATGTTGAACACGATGGCGGTGGTTTAAACTTTTTTCGAGTTTACCCCACCCCCTAAACGACCAAAAACAACCCCCGAAAGGGGTGAAACGCGCATACGCCGTCTCATACCGACTAAACCTGCGTCACCCCCCATTCTCGAGGATGCTGAACACGATGGTGAAATTGGATCTTCTCCCTGAAGTATAACCCCTCAAACGGCCAAAAGCTACCCTTTGATAAATGAAATTGTACCAGTGATTCGATATACCTGATTTTCCCACCTAAAAACTGGTTACGAAGTATGCGCCTATTTTTTCAGATGAACAGTCAATCGAGAGACCTGGAATCATCATCCGGTGTGTATTAAATGATCTGTGAACATATGATTCATTTTCTCTTATCCGGAGCACTTCATAAAACCAGGTATCAAAGGGGTAGTTTTTGGCCGTTTGAGGGGAGAAGATCACAATCATAATTGAATGATTTTCTGGTTATAAGTAAATCCTAATTTGTTCTATACTTGAGTAAAATTTGATTCAAATCGGAAACAAAATGAAAAAGTTATAAGGATATCTTCATTTTAAGTGAGTTACACTGTATATTTAAGGAAATGTATAGATTTCGAGACAAAATATTACGTTAGTAAATACGTCCAGTGTTGTAAAATAAAGATTGTTTTGTGATTGTGATTTATTAGCAGACCACGGTAAACCGCTTTGATAGAAATATACAATATACAAGGTACATAATTGATTTTTTTTTATTAATTATCGATTTTCGCTGGCGAACATCTCGTAAACTATAACACATAGGAAGAAAATGAATATAAACATTCTTGTGGAAAATTTAATTACGTTTAATTTTGCATAGATTACCTTTTCCCATACGACGCGCGACGCATCGTTTCCGAGTTATAAACGAAAAATCGAAAAAGGAACTTTTCCACCCCCCTTCTCCCTGAAGCGGCGGGGCTATGGGCGGGGACTTTTAGTATGTTTGCCTCCTGACTACCCCCAACACATCCCTGAAGAGAAAAATTCTCCCCTTCAAAATGTTCTCTACAATCCCCTTTTGGGCATTCATTGATTGGACTATAAGTATAATTTACACAAATTAAATAAAGTTTCATTACAAGCATTTTTCAACTTAACTGTCAAATTTCATGATTAAGAATTTGAGATAATTTTAATATTATTTAAAAAGTGCGTCGTAGAATTCAGCGACAAGAAATAGTTTATCCGATTTTTCTTCTATTCAATAAACTTAGATAATTTCACAAATAACCAAGCATATCGTTTACATATCATGGATCAAATATACTAACATTATCAATTCGAAAATTATATAACTTAACGAAAATGCAGTTTACTACATATTTATTTACGTAAATGATGATTAGTGATGTCCAATATAAATTTTATTTCATATACAACATCAGGTCATTGGCTTTCATTGAAGCAAGAAAATTATTACTCCATTTTTAACTGCGATGAAATGATATAATATTTTGGGATATATAAATACAGTACGGTTCAATAATGTTCCCAACAAATCACGGATGGACCATAAGAAATGGAATTTTTGTCTTACCTAATTACCTTTTTCTAATATTAACTTATTTCAATAGCCCTAGATTGAAAGACTGTTTAAAACTGATAGTTTTTATATCACGTGATGAGTTTTATTTATTTTTTTTAATTTTCATGATGACCTAGAAAACTGAAATGGCCTAAGTATTATTACATTTATTTTGCAGTTCATTATTAATTTCATCGTTGAGTAATTAATAAATCACTGAACTGAATGTATTTTAAAACCATAATTAGTACAGTCAATCTGTCAATTGACCCGTGAATAATTACTACAAGAGATTTTATTTTTTTATACCATAGTGGGGGTTGCCACAATAATTAATTCAAATTTTCCACAAAAATACGATATTTTTGTGGACCGACATGTTGGAAAAATGACGGTTAAAATCGACTATCTCATTTCCTGTTAGTTTTCCCTTAAATTAGCTATTACCAATATTGTGGGGAATAAAAGCTACAACCAGCATTTAAACATTTTTTTCTATTGTTAATACTTTAAGATTTAAAGCCAGAAATGTAAAAATTTGCGCTTCGCTGCAGATTCTTGCAATTATCTCTGTTTCTGTTATTCCCACATAATAATTAGCTATTACCAACACTCTAAACTATAAAATTTCATAAAACTAATGTCTAAACAATTTTTTTCTGTGGTCAATTCTAAAAAATTACAGCAGCTCAAATTTTGCAGAAGTTTCTTGTATTTCGGAAAAATATCTTGTTCCCACGTTATTAATACTTATTAATACTTATTGTTAATTTTGCATAAACAATATAATTTACTTACAATAGTGTTGTTTCTTTAAAAGAATGCATTTTATCTGGATTTTTCAAGTTTTTACTGTAACACAACAACTTTTCTCTATTGCTAATACTTTACGATTTACACTCACCCAAAAATGTGAATAATTTATGTTTCACTGTAGATTTTTGCAATTATCTCTGTCCCCATGCTCCTACGTAGTAATTAGCTATTTCCGCTATTGCAGATTGTAGAATTTCCTAAAAATCTCGCTAAAAATTCTTTTTTTAACAATTTTCTTTTACTGTCAATTGTTTACAAATTACATCAATTCGAAAATTTCATTATTTTTCTGTTTCAAGTTCGAGCTGCCGTAATTTTAAAATAGTTCACAGTGGAAGAAAATTGTTGAAACAAAAGTTTTACGAAATTTCATAGTCTACAATTTTGATCCTAATTATTATCGGAGCAACGGAGACTGAGATAATTGTATAAATTTGCAGCGAGAAACAAATTTTCACCATTCTGACAGCTGTAAATCGTAAAATATTAATAATAGAGAAAAATAGTTTAAGCAAAAGTTGTAATTTTTTTCATTTTTTGCAATATTGGTAATATCTGATTTTAGAGTAGAACTATCAGGAAAGGAGATAATTGAGAAAACCTATTTTGACTATTTCTCCAACGTGGCGGTCGTAGCGGACACGATATTTTTGTGGAAACTTGAATTAATGATTCTCTCTATAGTATACAAACATAAAATTCCTTGTAGGAATCATTCACGCATACTCCCCGTTTTTTTTGCTCTACAAACTCTATTAAATAGGCAAATCGGATGATGACAAATAATTACTCTGCAATAGATTCTAGTGAAAAAGAGCGTGACTAAGTAACCAGAGATGTTCGCTTGTTATAGTCTCCCTATCTCACACGGTTGCTAACCGGACTGCACGAGCTTCACATTCCAATGTTACTCTAGAACGTGTTCGACACTCTAGGCACCAAATGGCCAACAGCTTAGAATTGTGACCGCTAGACGAATAACACGTCATGCAATTCACCGAGGTATTTCTCGTCTTGTGCATGCCAAATTCGGCTTTAAACCAAATCAATAATTGAGCGAACGTTAGTAAAATTTGAATATTATATACTGCATAACACTTGTGTTTGCACCTCTCTCAGGTTTGTTGGCTATAGTTACAGACACTTCGCCAAGTTTCCTAAAAAAAAAATCATAACACTTGAAAGCAAGCCATATCAAATCAGAAATATTGCATATTTAAGCAGACAATTTCTTCTCGATGCTCTCTTCGTTATCCAACCGGACATCTTCCAGACACGACTGTGCTGCGAGGACGAGGTCGAGGCAGAATGAAATAAATTTATTAGGGAAGTGCGGTAGTCATGTATGTAGACAACACAACTAGATAAATTAAACAAATGTAATCAAGAACATCAACGCGTGGCGTGATGTTATAGCTGCGTGACGTCAATCGCTCCTCTATTGCATCGGAAGACGTAGACGTAGCCGCTTGCCTATATGTCTAATAGTATGTATTTACATGCCGAAGATGCGTCATGCGGATTGAAAGTACCGTTTGTATCATGAATAATGCAAATACCGTAGATGATGGAAAAACTAAAGCACAACGTTCTGTTTGTGAGTACTGTATTGTATTGAAATGTACAAACACAACCGTAAAAAGTCCCAATAAACTGCATATTAGTCTACCGCAGGATCCTGTAATAGGTGAAGATTGTGGCAGAAAGCGATGAGACGCGATATATATCTTGAAGATAAAACAAACAAATATGTGTGTGAAGGTAATTTTAATGTAAGCAGTATTTTGTATAAAAACAATGTAATACCAAAAATATATGTATGTGCTTACATATACAGGATGCGCTTGAAAATTAAAATATTAAAATATCTATACGACTAAATGAAATATCAATTGGATGTCGTTTAATTTTAAAAATATTTCAAATTATGATAAACATTATTTACGATTTTGAAAATACAACTTACCGTTTCATTTTTATTCCTCTCATTTCGGCACTTATATACTGGTGATTTGTGTTAAAATACTCCATCACCATAATTAAATCCACTTCTGGTAAATTAGACGAGTCTGCTTTTAAATAGGCGGATTCGCACATGGTGAAAGATCCTATGTCTCCACTGACTTGCGATAGCGGAATGCGGAAGATTATTAATTCGACCACCTCAGTTTATGAAGGGTTAAATTTTAAAGCAGTATATTTCTGGAACTACTTATAGGATCGACCTCAAATTTTTAGCTATAATACCCCTAGGACATTGATAATGTACGAGAAAATTTTATGACAATCGAAAGCACGTTGCTTGGTAATATTACCAAGCAACGTGCTTGAGATTGTCATAAAATTATGAGGCATTTGTCAATGTCAGAGGGATATTCGGTCAGAAAATTTTTTGAAAAAATGAAATCAAAAAGTCGCAACACAACAAAACAATTATTTATTTATTAAAAGTACAGTTGGTAAAGGTACAGTTACTAAAATTTAACTCAGCTTTAGATTGGTTAAAGTTAAATAAATTTATTGTCATAGTGATTGAAAATTTCCCTGGATAGTGTTATCAGTGAAATGTTAAAATGATTGGGTGATTTGTGTCACATGACGAGAAATAACGAAATTTAATTGGTTGTTAAAACTGTCAAAAAATTTTCAGAGTAATAATTATTTGATGATTACTTCACACAATTGTAATAAAAAGTGCAATATGAAATTGGGCTAAATGACCTCATTAACTCACTGAAAATACCTGTTGTAGACACCGAAACGCAAAAGAAAGCAGTCATGCCAAGCCGATTTTTTTTTGTAATTAATAAGTTTTGATACTAACAGTGGAGTAAAATTTAACATCAAAATAGGTGAATAAAGAAGTCTCGGACTGCGGCAATTTTCTTGTTTTAATTTGTTCTATAGGTTTTTAGGTATAATAACAGGTACTATGAGAAATTTTTTATTAAATCGGTCCATTACTTCTTGTAAAATTTAAACAATGCATGTTTCAACATTGAAATTTTCTGCTATTTTCCTTATTTTCTCCGGCCCTAGTAATAACATCGCAAAAACAAAAATACCAAATTGTACGCAATAAGGGGAAGAATACCGGAAGTTCAAAAATCGGAAAAATCCACAAAATAACAAAATCAAAAAACCTATCTCATAACTCATTCAAAGTAGTTTTAATAGATTAATTTCAACTTTATACACAAAGAAATAAGCATGCAAGAAAATATCTTGGAGGCAATCAATTGTTATTTTATTTTTTTTTAATTCACTTTTATTCACTTTCATTGCTTATTTACAATTATACTTATTAATTATACTACAGAGTAATAAGTAAATGGTTTGTGTGCGTCGCTTTTCTTGAGTTGGGTACCATCCAACGGTGGTCCACCTATCTTCACCTAGCTAGGTCTTCTGGCCATTGTCTTTTTAATTTTTTGTTCACTAAGGGCTGTGTTACGAATTCCCTGACGAGCTGGTTGTTGTGGTCACTAATACGATCTCTATATTTGGTGGCATATCTGCCAATCACGTGGTTTATGAAAGAAACTCCAAAGTCTTCGCGGAGGGTTTGGTTAGATACATACCATGGAGCATTTGTTATGATTCGAAGCATTTTGGACTGGAAAGATTCAAGTATTTTGTTAGTTCTATGCCATTGGTCCAGATAGGCTTTAGTATAGTCTTATATATGAGTATTTTATTTTCTGATGATAATTGGGATTTTTTACCCATTAACCAGTACATATTCCTAACCTTTAGATTTAGTTGTGTTTTTCTTGGCCTCAATATGTGTTTTCCACGTAAGCTTTTAATTAAGATAATTGACTTCAGATTTTACAGGTATCGGTGTGTTATTTATGGTGACTTGAGGACATGTACTTCGTTTCATCGTGAAGGTGACTTGAGTGGATTTTTCACTATTGGATTTGATTTTCCATCTCTTTAACCAGTCCTACAGTGAGTTAACGTGGTTTTGTAGATTTTCGGATACTCTATCTGGATTTAAGTCTGATGAAAAGATCGCCGTGTCATCCGTAAATGTAGCCATTGTAGTAGAATTTGACAATGGGATATCTGAAGTAAAGAGCAAATAAAGAAATGACCCAAGAACACTGCCCTGCGGTACTCCTGCTTGTATATGATGTAGATCCGATAAAGTATTCTCAGATTTAACTTGGAAATAGTGGTCAGTTAGATATGATTTTAGCAGAATGTACACTTGGTTTGGCATATGAATTTTTAACTTATAAAAAAGCCCCTGATGCCATACTTCGTCGAATGCCTGTTGTACATCTAGGAATACAGAGGCACACATCTGCTTTTTTTCCAGACTTTCCTTGACTTTATTTATTATTTGATGGCACTGTTGAATGGTGGAATGGTTTTGCCTAAAGCCAAATTGATGTTGAGAAATTAGGTCATTTAATACCGCTATTTTTTCAATTTTGGTGTGAAGAAGTCTTTCAAATATCTTGGACAATAATAATGGTAGAAGACTAATTGGTCGATAAGACGTGGATTCATTAGGCGGTTTTCCAGGCTTAGCGATCATTATAACTTGGGCGAATTTCCACTGTACGGGGTAGTGAATAATTATTTGAGTGACGTTTTTGTGAATTTTACAGGAGAGCAATTTAAAGATTTTTAAAGTGGGTACTGACGGGTATTTTACTCGCACAAAAAATGTGCGCGCACAAAACACGTGCGTGCAAATACATTCATTCGCGAAAATGATTTGCTTATTTCATTCTAGTGTTTTTGTGGAAATGTCGCAAAGAATACGTAATATCATTATTGTAAATGCCGCCTGCTTAATATTGGAAGCAGACTTTTTGACGTCCAGAACACTGACACTAAAGTGTATATTTATTTTGTTATGGAGAGTACTGTAATTAGTTGTTATATTAGAGAGAAAGTTTGTTCGAGTATTTCCAAAAAAAAAAAAAAAATGAGATGAATTGAGATATATTTGAGTAGTCTTTGCACGGAAATTATTACATATTGAGCTGCGCCCCTTTATGAGATCACAGTGGCAAAAATATAAAGATATAGCCCATATATTTCAAATATCACTTTTTTTGAAATTACGTGAGAGCGAAATGCTGTTAAACTGTACTCTAACAGGACAAGCGTACCTTCAATAAAAACATAATTTTTGGTAATTTTTGTATTTATGCTAATATTTTTTTTTTTTTTTGTTTCAGGTAAGAAGTATATTTTAATCATTACAAGTAAACAACTAAACACACGCAGATCAAGGTAATATTTTCAAAATAAATGGTACTTATAATCCGGGTGGCAGGTTGAAGAAATCCATAGAAAACACAAAAAGGACCCGATCGTGTCTTCTTCATTTCATTATATTTATATATGGAAAAAATATATTGAAATTTAAAATCCTTCAAGACTTTTGCAAATTAGGTGCCAAAATCTTATTTCTGTGCAATAACTTGTTTTCTGTTCATTATGTGCTTAAACTGGGGTGCAAAATTACGGCGGATTATATTTTCCATAAAAGAGGTGTAATGTTCCTCACTATTTGTTTATTATTTAGTGTGGGTTCTGGATATTAGTTAATAAATAAGTCAAGTTTGCTGCAGCCCGTTTATTCTCTACTATATACACATGTCCCAACTAACAACTGAACTACAAGAAGTACAAGAAGTGCGCCCACGCAGGTGCGCAACGAAAACATTCAATTCGCGCTTTAATAAATATGTACAAATATATTACAATACCTCCTTCTCATTTTGAAAACAATTTAGCAAACAGTACTTAAATTTCATACTGTAGCCGTTCAGGAATTTTTCTGAGGCGTGTACCTCGACGTCTATCATCTACTAAATTATTTTCAAAATCTACTTGAGGTGAATTAGCATTGTCCGATGGACATTCTACAATGTGTTCATTATGCTTTTCACTATTAACATTAAGATTCAGATTTGGGTTTAAATTCTCAGCACTATCACTAGTATAAGTTTCACGAGAATTTTCACTACACTTTTTATTATCATTATTGCTTATTAAACTACCATACTCCAAAATCTGGTTTAGATGCCGGTGCCAAGTTTTATTTATATCTGGTATGAATACTAAATACGATCTTGGCCCTATTTTCTTTGTAACTTTACCTTTTATCCATTTTGTTTTCAATCCCCTATAATCTTTAGTTAATACCACATCCCCTTTGTTAAAAATTTTTACTCTTTGCCCCTTATAATACATTCTTTGTTTAATTAAACTAGTTTTTACTTTATCTGGCACTTTTTTTATTATTTTACTTTGAGGTAAAAGTAAATCTAATCTGCTTCTAAGTTTTCTACCTATCATAAGTTCTGCCGGCGGTACACCGGTTGTGCAATGTGGGGTGTTACGGTAATCAAATAAAAATCTGTTTAGTATTAAGTCCAAACTGAATAACCTGATTCAACTGATTTTAATAAAGTAGATTTTATTGTTTTCACCGAATTTTCAGCTTGTCCGTTACTGGCAGGATGATACGGAGGACTATGAATTATTTTTACTCCATTGAGATTTAAAAAATTTGTAAATTCGGCTGAAACAAATGACGTTGCATTATCTGAGACTATACATTTCGGTATACCATACCTAGCAAAAAGACTTCTTAATATTTTTATGGTTGAACTTGAGCTAGTACTGTTCACAATAAAAGCCTCGAGCCACTTTGAATAGGCATCTATTACAACGAGAATATATTTCCCAAATATTGGACCTAAATGGTCAATATGTATCCTTTCCCAACAACTATTTGGATATTCCCAATTTATTAATTCGGCTTTTTCAGGATTATACCTATATCGTGAACATGAATTACAAGCTTTCACTGTGTTTTCAATATCGGAATTAATTCCTGGCCACCATACATAAGAGCGAGCCAAGTTTTTCATTTTAACAATTCCCATGTGTGAATGATGAATTTCTTTTAAAATGTCGCCCTGTAGATTTGAAGGAACTACTACTCTATATCCAAACATCAGACAGTTATCCACAATTGACAGAGAATGCCTATTTGCAATATAAGGTTTTAATTCCAATTCAACTTTTTTAGGCCACCCTATATTTATATGTTTGAAAACCTTCATTAGTACTGGATCATTTAAGCTAGAGTCTCGTATATTCTGCCAATTTAAAGATATATTCTCATTATTTGCTATGTAATCTATCAGAAATGACAATTTTTCTTGGCTATTGCCTGTCTCTGATGAGGGTAATCGGGAAAGAAAATCTGCATAATTTTGTTCTGATTTTACGTATTTTATATCAAATTGAAAATTTGCTAAAATTAATGTCCATCTTTGCAAGCGGTTAGCTGCAAAAATCGGTATACCCTTTTTTGGACCAAATATAGCTACTAAGGGCTTGTGATCTGTTAATAGAGTGAATCTCTTAAAAAATAAGTACTGATAAAATTTTGAAATTCCAAATATAATAGCTAATGCCTCCTTTTCAATTTGGCTATACTTTTCTTCACTTTTTGACAATGTCCGAGACGCATAAGCAATCGGCCTATCAACCCCATTTATTTTATGCGTGATTACGGCACCTACCCCGTATAATGACGCATCCACGGCTAACTGTATTTCTAATTTAGGGTCGAAGTGTACTAATACGTCTGTTGACGCTAAAACATTTTTTATTTTATTAAAAACATGTAAACAATTTTTATCAAAATTAAACTCAACATTTTTCTGTAATAATAAGTATAAGGGCTTAAGAAGAGTTGAACTATTTGGGATAAATTTGTGGTAATAATTTACCATACCTAAAAATGATTTAAGCTGCGTAACAGTCTTTGGTACTGGTGCATTGATCACAGCCTCTACTTTTTCTTTACACGTGTGAAGACCTTCTTTATCAATTTTTAATCCTAAATAAGTAACACTTTCTTTAAAAAATTCACATTTACGTTTTTCTAAAGTAAATCCGACTTCTGCGAATTTTTTTAAAATGGCCCTGACTCGATTCATATGCTCTTGGTGTGTTTTTCCCGTTATCAACACATCATCTAAAAATGAAGCAACTCCTTCCATCCCGTCCAGTAACGTCGACATTATTTTTTGAAATTTGGCAGGACCCGAATTTATTCCATACGGAAGTCGATTATAACAAAATAAACCTTTCGAGGTAGTAATTGTGGTTAGCTTTCGAGATTCTGGGTCTAATTTTACTTGCTGGTACGCATTCGATAAATCCAATTTTGTGAAATATTTTCCACCCTGTAACTTTACAAATAATTCCTCCACTCGAGGTAAAGGAAATTTATCTACTTCTAGATCTGGATTTAATGTAATTTTGTAATCACCGCACAATCTAATTGTACCATTCGGTTTCAAAATTGGCACTACAGGTGTACCATACTCACTATATTGTACCGGCGACAAAATATTTAAGCTAACTAACCTATCAATTTCTAGCTCTACTTTTTCCTTCAAAGCAAAAGGAACCATTCTAGCTTTAAAAAATTTAGGTTGAGCCCCATCTTTTAATTGTAAGTGAATATAACCTTTATTAAAACATCCAGGTCTTTCACTGAAAACAGACGGAAATTCCGTAAATAAATTTTTTATAACTATTTCATTTGACTGTAACGTATTCAAGCTCATATTAAATTGATTAAAGAAATCGCGACCTAAAAGTGGGGGACCTCCATTGTCAACAACATATAAAAATTATTTTTAAATGTAACCGTCACATTTATTTTTCCCAGTGGATAAATAATATTGCCATCATAGGTAGTAAGAGTTTTGTCCGTCTTTACTAAAGGTATATTTAAAAAATATTGGTCTTTAAATTCTTTTGAGATTACTGATACACTGGCACCGGTATCCAACTCAAATTCAAAATTTAAATTATTCATAAGTACATTTACATAAATTGGTTCGACATTGTTTACATTATGAGTTAATCGGTACAACTCAAAAATTTCATCAGTGGATTCTAAAAAATTATTTCTACTTTGTTTAGTTTCAGATCTCATTCTATTAGATTTATTTTTACATTTATTTGCTAAATGTCCGTGTACTCCACAAATACGACAAACACAATTACGGTACCTGCATGGTGGTATGTGTACTTTACCACACACGTCACACATCCTTGCTGTCTGCGTTGTGCTCGAAGTCCTCGAGGAGGGGGCTGGATGCTCAAAATGGCCACCAGAACGATTTACTGCTTGTCTCGCTGTTCCGGATCGCTGGCTGAAGTTTCCCTCACCGCTCGACCTTCCTGATATTCCGTGAAACTGTTTTTTTGCTCCTCTATGCATAAAATACACATCTTGCTCGCTGCGAGGTTCCGATTTAATTATGGTTTCTTTCTGCTTGCAACTTACTTTTTTATTCCCTGCTATTTCGATTGCTTTCTCGAATGTTAAACCTTCAGGCATTTCTTCATACAGCCTATCTTTTATGGGACCTTTTGGCAAACCACATACGAAACGGTCACGCAATGCCACTTCGAGTTCTACCTTTGAAAACTCACATTTTCCTGCTAATTGTCTTACTCGGGCTGCCCACTCGTGAATAGATTCTTCCTTATTCTTCCTTGTATCATAAAACGCTTCCCTTTCTGGAAAAGTTAACTTGGGGGGTGTGAAATGTTTATCAAACATTGTTACTAAACTTGTGAAGTCCTTTGTTTCTGGTTTGTCCGGTAAACACAAACTGCTAATTAACTGGTAGGAGGTTTCATTACACATATTTAACAAAATTCCACGTTTTACCTCGTCCTCCTTAATACCATTTATAACGAAATATTGATTTAATTGATCTTTATAGATCCTCCAATCGTTTTCACTAGGATTGAAAATCCTTAAACAGCCTACATTATTTGTCCCTGCCATTTTACACGTGTTACCGGCGACCGTTGTAAACGTTTTGTTTTATCTGCTCAATCTGTTCTATTTCTCACCATCCGCTTCACTTAACTTTTAATTTAACCAGAGCTCGTCGCCACTTGTAATGTTCCTCACTATTTGTTTATTATTTAGTGTGGGTTCTGGATATTAGTTAATAAATAAGTCAAGTTTGCTGCAGCCCGTTTATTCTCTACTATATACACATGTCCCAACTAACAACTGAACTACAAGAAGTACAAGAAGTGCGCCCACGCAGGTGCGCAACGAAAACATTCAATTCGCGCTTTAATAAATATGTACAAATATATTACAAGAGGTTATATGCATATGTTTTTTAGAAAAATGGCGAGCATAGCCGTGCGTAGTGAAAAAATGATCGGCGGGTGCAAGCGAGCAAACGTAATAATATAGTAAAAATAAACCCAAAATTGACCTGAGTAAGGAAATAAATTGCCGTACTTTGCCGTACACTTAACCAAATTCCAAATTCAGGCATTAGCCACCAAAGAACATATAAAAAAAGTTTACCATCCAACCCCTTACAAGGGATTTTTATGGGGGTGGGAAGTGGTGAAAAACTGTTTTTCATATATAACTTGTAGCTGTGGAAAATCCAAGTATTACAAAATATAATTAATAATAATTTAGGGTCAAGAAGTAAACTTTTTCTCAAAAATGGAGAGAACCACTTCGAAAATTTATACCACGGAGATATGCTATTGTAGAAAGATGAGAAAAAAAATCAAAATACGCGTAATTTCCTCAGTTACAACTTTTATTCGAAATATTTTATGATAACTGTTAAACATTTTTAGTTATTTACGATAGACAAACTGTTTTCCCCCTTCTTATCACCCATAAAACCCCCTTGCAAGGGGTTGGGTGGAAAACTAGTTTTTAGGCGTTCTTTAATGGCTAATGCACACTTATGGCAAGTTTCAAAGTGGGGAATTTTTTTTCCTAATTAAAGTGCTATTTTTATTATACTATGAATAAAGAGACCCTCAATGGGATATGGCAATGTGCTAGTAATGACGGGTTCTTGCGGTATTACCGGAATGTATTGGTCTAAGGAATAATTTTTGTAGAAAATTTTGTACACCACCAGTGATGATTTTGAATATTGGATGAATGGAAAACGAGTTATTGTACAAAAACTATATTTTAGTACCTAATATGTAAAACTGAGCACGAGAGATTTTACGTATTCACTATGTTTTTCTCACTTCTATTTAAAAGAAATTAAAATAACGAGACGGGTTATTCTGTTACTCACAAATACCTCTCGCCCGAACTATAACATCGATAATTAATTATATAAAGTAGAAATTGATTGTAATTATTAAATTACAATTGGTTCCCAAATTATGTAAAGTAGAAACTGAAATTGATTTATTTTTTTTGTTTCATCAATACAAACCGTTAACATAAATTTTAGGATTCGCTTAAAATGATCATAGCTAAGAACTAGATATAAAAATATTTATTTTATATTATATGTGCAATATAGTAACCTCAATGAAGTACAATTTTACATAAAAATGTGGTTAGTAAGTCTATCCGTAATACTGGTTAGTACATAAACAGAGGAGGCTAGGTGCTGCGCATCGGTCTAACAATTTTGGAAAACAAATTATTTCGTCTCATTACAAATTCATCAAATTACACCTCATCTAATATGACAAGTGCAAACGACATTTTATGGATACAATAACTATTAAGCTGCAGACTTTAAAACGGATTTAATTTTGATAGGTTTATACTCGGGGATAATTTTCCATAATGTCTGAAACTGTAGCCAAAAAATTGTTTTAAGAATCATTTCAATTAAGATAATTTTTAGTTTAAACGATAATAAATCCTGCTGAGTCCACCGAGCAGAGGATTTCCACTGGGCGAAATGGATGACAGATGTACTCAGAGTTGTGGTAAAAATCTGAATCCGATTTTATAGCAAATGATAACTTTAATGCCTGAAGTTAAGGAAAAATTATACAGTTTTCACTTAGCAAAAGAACTGGCAGATGCACGCAACTATGCCTAATTTTTAGTTCCAATGGTATGACAGCTACACGTCTTCCACTTGACTTTCGCTTCGATGATATCGTCTGCCGAATGAACTCAGACGGATATGTATTTTTTAAAATTATCATTTAAATTAAAAAATATTCTTATATCAATAAATATTAAAACCCTCTTTTTGTATACAATTTCAGGAAAAGGTTGAAGAAGGTAGCTCTGAATGTAAACTTACATCTCTAAAGAGGGCCGTTTTAGAGATACAAACAAAAAACCGCTGCCCAAGGAATTACTACTTCCATATCCAATTCTCTATCCAAGTCAACTCACAACGAAAAAACTTTGTATGTGGAAATAATTGTTTATGGAACTTTAATAATATAGTATTTGAAATCCTCTACCCTAAAAACCCATAAAACGATACCCCACATCGGTAGTGGGGTGGGGGTTGTGATAGGGGGGTGGTAGTGGGGGTGGATGAAGTAAAAAAATGTTTTGAGGTTTCTGGTTCTTGTACATACACTAAATCATAATTTTTTTTCATCCCCTTTAATAAGGGGGTGGGGGTTGGTAATGGGGGGTAGCTAATGCCAAAAATTTTTGTGAGACCTTAGCTTTTCTTGTATATACTAAATACCAATTTTATGGACTCTTACCTACTTGATTTACCCATTTACCCCAAATTTACCCCAATTTACCCCCCAACCCTTCGACGGAACAAGATAAAAATACAATCTAGTTCTAGATCTCGTTAAAGTACATATGTGTACCAAATTTCAAGTCAATATCTCAAACGGTTCCAGAGTAAACGTGCGCACAAGAAAAAGTTACAGACAGACCGATAGACAGACAGAAATTTTTTTTCGCTCAAACTTAAAATCTCGACGTTTCATGACATTTTCTTCTTATAAACAGTGTAGTAAAAAAATGTCTCTTAGACTCTAATAGATAGCTGTGGATCTAAGTCGATGAAATATACTTATAGTGGATGAGCAAATCTAATTGAGTCTCACCATCTTTCAAAATGTAAAATAGTGGGTTTCATGAATCTACGACACGAGCACGTAAAGATCCCCATCCCAAGACAAAGATAAAAATATCATCTAAATCATTATAGAGAAAATGATTTATGCAAGAAAAACATTTATTTTGTGTGGTCTTTTAATTGTTTATTTGCTTGAAAAACAATCGATGCAATATATAATAATATCTTATTATCGCATAGCAATGAAATAATTTTAAGTCGATGGTGGCCAAACTAGTAAAAAATGGGTCACTGCGTAAAATATTAGTCTCTGTCGGTAACAATGCTATTATTCCACTTTTTCCCTAAACACTAGCAACTTCTAGAGAGCAAAAAACTGTCATTTGTTAAAGAAAGTCACATTTAAGATTAGTTCCTTTCCTTCGCTTTCATCAATAAAAACCAAATTCTGTTATTCATTGATGACCCAACTCTGCCCCGTTTACCTTGCATAAACGTGTACCCACTTTATAAGAGACATAGACTTGGAAAGGTGGATGATAACACGTCTTGAATACTAAGCAACGACATCGAATCCATCACGCCACCTAGAGGGGCAAATTAAATTAGCTACTAACCCTGCAATGTCATATATCGCATGCCAATTTCCTGCTACTCGCTACTTCCGACCAAACTCGTTTATAATGTGATGTATTACTTGTTTGGATAAACCAGGACTTCATTTAAAGCTATACGCAGAGTATATTAATAGGCCTGAAAAGTTTCACTGTTGTTTTCATAATATCGTAACTTTAATGTATACAGTCAGTGGAGTGAGTTTACTCACAATTTTATGTTATCAGTTGCGGACTTGGGGATGAAAATAAATTTATATCATGATTAATTTCATTATGTTATCTAGAATTATTTGACAACGCAAACTTATAGACTGGCGGTACATGACCAGTCAGGTGCAACGTTTTTAAAATGCATGCCAATCATATATATGAATGAAATTACCATGAATATGCCAGAAACGCAAATTTTAGGCAGTCGTCGCGTGCAGAAGGGTGGCAAATCGATTTTTTTTTTGTTTTTTTTTTGTGTTTTTTTTAATTTTAAAATGGATGCCAATAGTGCCAAACGAAAAGCCGTGAAAAAGAATCCAGCGGAAATTCATTGGCATGCAGTTTCCGCGCGCAAAACAACTTTTGATGCGTACATCAAATCGTAAAATTTTTTGGTGTTCTTGATTTTGGATTTTTTTTTTCAAGGCTTTTCGTTTGGCACTATTGGCATCCATTTTAAAATAAAAAAAAAACAAAAAAAAAAACAAAAAAAATCGATTCTGCACGCGACGACTGCCTAAAATTTGCGTTTCTGGCATATTCATGGTAATTTCATTAATATATATGATTGGCATGCATTTTAAAAACGTTACATCTAACTGGTCATGTACCGCCAGTCTATTAACGTTTACAGAGGAGCTATAAGTACTGTCATTTTAACGCTTGTCTCTCATGACAACAAGCATTAAAGTAGTTTTACTTCGCTCGCTTACCGATTATAATCGTAAAAAAATCACCCTCCAAATTTTAACGTTTTAGACTACGCAGATTACGAAAATTAAAGTCTTTCATTCCGTCAGTTTGTCTATGTGCCTGTCGATTTTGTATCTCTTGGCACTATATATACAAAACTGCTTGATGGAGAAGTATAATATTTGGTAGACATTTGACACTATTATCAACGAAGAACTAGGGCATACTTTCAGTGAAAAATATACAGAATTGACAACTAAAATAATAATAAAAAAAGTGGCGTAAAACAGTGATATTTGATACAGCTGTCAAGCAAGAAAAATATAAAAAATATACAGGGTGGCCTCCCTTAAAAAAATAATGAAAAGAAATATTTCGCATGCAGTTAACACACCTGTCAAAGAAGAAAAATATGAATAATATACAGGGTAGTCACCTTAAAAAAATTATGGAAAAGATGTGACGGAGGACGATAATATTTCGCATGCAGTTGTACAACTGCCAAAGAAGAAAAATATAAAAATGCACAGGGTGGTCACTCTAAAAATATAATTAATTATGAAACTATGGTGGAAATAATATTTGGGCTACAGTTGACACAATTATTGAGAAGAGAACCTAACATACTTTAAGTTAAAAGTATACTTTAAAAAATAAGAAATAACGCACGAAAATGATAATTGAAATGTAGTTGTTACTATTGTCAGGAATAAATCTGATAAAATTTTGACAAAAGAAATATACAGGGTGGTCATCCAACATAAAAAATAATTCATAAATAAAGGATGGCAAATAGTCAGGAAAGTTTTGTGTAAATAACGTAACAGATTTTTTCTACTTCCCATAGTCTATTTTTAACTAGGAAGAGCGTTTCAACTTTGTCGAGTTCAAACGTAATTGAATAAGACTACGCCGGTTTTACAC
This sequence comes from Rutpela maculata, assembly GCA_936432065.2. Classification (NCBI taxonomy): domain Eukaryota; kingdom Metazoa; phylum Arthropoda; class Insecta; order Coleoptera; family Cerambycidae; genus Rutpela; species Rutpela maculata. The sequence goes on along the minus strand of OW386287.2, from coordinate 131,365,768 downwards.
AACGCCAAAGTTGTGTATGTTTGAGGTACGTTTTGACGTATAAGCTGTTCGAAGCGCTTGCACATGAATTATCAATTTTGTGTTCTTATTTCTTTTTGTGTAATTCAACAAGTAATAAATCAATAGTTATTTGTATATTAGGAGAGCAAAGTGCCTAATTGTCACTCGAGAGAGAAAGTAGGCAAAAATATAAGCATTGGAGAACAACTAATCCAAATTTCAAGAAGAAGATCGATTTGTTTATTTATAAGAGAACCAGGGTCGTGGAGAGAAAATACGGACTGTGGGGGAGAAATCCGAAAAAAAAATTTTTGATGAGCGGAATGAGCAGAAATCTGAAATATTTTTTTTCAACATTTCAAAACCGAGCCCCTCAAAACGAGCCCCTCAAAACGAGCCCGGGTCCAGGGGGAATCCCCCCCCCCCCCTCGACAGTTCTGTAAGTGACCTAATCGCAAAAACTGACGTATCTCGGCCCCAAATACAAGTAGATCATTATTTTTTTTAGAAAAATGTTCCATCTATTTTCATAATGGGGTTTTCCCACTAATTTTATTTTAACATTTCATGTCGTGAAAATGATATAATAAAACATTCTATTAATTTACAACAATTTACTTTTCTAATAAGAATTACTTCTAAGAAAATATAGTTAAACAACTCGCTGATAATTTCAGGGCTTTTTAAAACGGGCATTTTTACGCGCCAGAATGACGTATCTGTCCGGAAAACCAATGAGATTATGGATATAATTAGTTGATAATAGGTTCTAACTGTGTGTTAAAGGAAGCTTTCCTCTAAAACTCCTCAGAATTTCCTCTTTTATTGTTTGTACTGTGATTGGTCTAAAGCAGTGGACTTGTAAATATTGGCCAATCAGAATACAGATAAATAACATACAAGTTATTCGTAAAAGCGTCGGACGTTGATATTTTGTAGTTTAGGCTTAACCTTCACCCGCTTCTGCATTGACAGTTCACATCAGATGATTAACCTAAAACTTTATTTATATTTTGATGTTTGGATTGTTTGCAGTGAAAATATTATCATTTTATCAGTTTCTGGTTTATGTTTTATTAATTCTACGATCAAAATGAGTGAAGTGGAAGAGGGATATGTTAAAGGTGCTGCTGATTCTCACAACAAAACAAATCTTTTCCCAGATGAAATATTTGTTTAGATTTTACAGCAGTCTTTCAGTATTGAGTGGTAATATCAAAAATAATATTGAGGGAGCATTTTCACTAGTATTATTACACAAAGGTACAAAACAAGCTTTTTTAGGCATTTTGATAATCCATTACAACTCATAATAATTAAAAAGTGCTGTCAATAAATAGAGGTTATGTTTTATTTTTCACATGGAGGTAGAATATAATTTATTCAACCTCCTTGATTTTTCACGGCTATCTTATGCCGACTTTTTATTGGATTTCAGGGCGTTGACGTCACAACACGCTAATTTATGGCTGTTTAAAATGAACTCAATATTTTTTAAACTTTAAGTTTTTTTTTTGCCACTATTAGTAAAATTAAAAAGATAATAAATATGCCATAAATCATTTTTTTACGTGAATTAAGTATTTCAGCAATAATTTTTTTTTCTGGGAAAACCCTATTCGTTTGCCGTTTCTGGTTCGATAAAGAATCCACAGTTATATGAATTTGTTTATAATTATAATTTTGAAAATAATAAACAAATTTCAAAAAGCCGTCTTAGATGAAGAAATATATATTTTATTCTTTATACCATTGTAAAATACATGTAAAAACCTACATTTTGAAACAAAAAATTGTCCTATGAGTCGATGCACTTAAACAGTAAGCGATGGAGATTTCGATATTATTATTGGTTTTTAGCCGTTTGAATAAATATTTGACGCTAAAATTTGGCACAAAGGTTTAGTTTAATAAGGGCCAGAGTTTAACCAACTTTCGTTTAAAAATGCTTCATTACGTTATATTTCTTAAGTGTCAAAAATGGCAATTTTTGGTGGTTTTTATTTTTTTCAAATATCTAGTCTTATTTGAAGTTTTATTACGAACAATTTGGTATGTAAAAACCTACATTTTGAAAAAAAAATTATCCTATGAGCCGATGAACTTAAACAATAAGCGATAGAGGATTTCGATATTATTATTGGTTTTTAGCCGTTTGAATAAATATTTGACGCTAAAATTTGGCACAAAGGTTTAATTCAATAAGGGCCATAGTTCAACCAACTTTCGTTAAAAGATGCATCATTACTTTATATTTCTTAGTATCAAAAGTGGCCATTTTAGGTAGTTTTTATTTCTTTCAAATACCTAGTCTTATTTGAAATTTTATACGAACAATTTGGTATTTTTATTTTTGCGATACAATTACTAGGAACGGAAATAATATGGAAAATGGTGCAAAATTTCTGTGTTGAAAATTTTACAAGAAGAAATGTACCAATTTAATTCAAAACTGCTCATATCACTTGTTATTATACATGAAACAAATTAAAACAATAAAAGTGCTGCAGCCAAACAATTCCATTCAAAATGTATTTTGACTCCACTATTATAAATATTTAAATTTTTGAATTTCGGCCGTCCCCATATTCGGTTTCGCTAAACTGAAATGTCGAAAAAATGATCCTACCGCGATGATATTGAAAACTTATTTGTGCCTTAGGGCGAGTAGTACCAACTAAGTTCAGACCAAGTTCACCTTGATTCAAGATTAAAAAGGCAAGGTTACGATTGTTACAACAATCGTAACCATGGATTTTGAACTTCTGGCAAGCTAAACTTTGCTTGAACTTAGTTGGTACAACTCACCCTTAACCTCTTCAAACATGAAAAATCATTACTGTTATTTGCTCGACTTTTGTCAAGTGAGAGTTGCACCTTCTCGTTTTCTAAGTGGCATTTTATAATGATTTGATGAACCACCGACCGTCTTAAATACTTCAGTGGTTTTATGAACGGTCACTAAATTGTTTATATAAAATTCATTTATAGCGCTTGAATCCACTTTTAGCGAGTTGCCTGTTACACCTTTCGCAAACTTTCCATACTTCCACGAAATTTTGAAAAATTGGCAAAATAGTTTTAAATGTTTCGATTGAAAAATGTATAATAGACATAAATACTCTGATACGGATGAAAATACTTACACATCAAATAGAGCCAACCCTGGTTGACAAACAAATATCGGTCATTAACATCGGACCAACTCGTACGCAATATTTGGAAATGAAACTACATACGACATGAGAAAATCCAAACTCCAAACTTTAAAATAAAATACTAATATTTGATAAACTAAAACTCAGTAGCTGTATTTATGAATTAGAACCTTTAAGCTGTGCACCGCATGTATTAGAATGTCATAATTTAGATGTGCAGTTATCTAGGTGCAGTAGAAGTGCATGAGAGATCTAATTGGGAATTACAGGTAAAATATATAGCTCTAATAAAGTTAATAAAAGGTCTTCAAAAATAACGCCGATATTATCTGCCTGTAAACAATATATTTGTTATAATAATTATGAACTATGAAATATCTGGAATTAATTCGTGTTAGTTGAAAGGAAATAGATTTCTATCTATAAATAATAATTGCTCGAAGATGATGACAAAGTGCTGCATAACACAAAGAGGTGTATTTAAATTGTGGCTGAAGTATTAGCAACCAATTCAGATCGATCTCTCGTCACCTCGAAGCTTTATAAGGTGCCGTATAGTGCAGGTAGGTCACTATCGAGTCGTTCTTATCCTCACATCGACAGCAACTAAACTTGGAGCTCCCTTACTGAGGAATTAACAGGAGCTATTGTGAAGGGAAATGAGAATTGAGGTTATTTTCCATGTGCATTTGTTGCTGCTATTTCTATTTGACTAAAACAAATTGCTGCAATGAGGTCATGAAATATAAGCTCGAACTTATTTAAGTACAGTTTTTTAGATTTACTAAGTATAAACTGTCTAACTATTCTTAACTTTTTTCCAATATAAGTAATCAAAGGATTGAATGTGATTTTTATGGTATTCATAATATCTAAATATTAAAACCTTTTCACTGGCGCTGGGATATATATTTCCCACCATATATTATTAATTGTCTAAATCGATGATCGATATAATTTGTGTAACGATTACTGGTCCTGTCTATAGTGATGAAAAGCCTTATGTCAGAAATAAATAGCAACCAACATCTACATTTTCCAGGTTGCAAATCTTCAGAATTTGCACCATGTGCTATAAATGATAACTATGAATAACAATTTTAAAAACATAAAAATATTCCGCCTGTAAATAATATAATAATAGTCTTTTCTTAATTTGAATTTATAATAGAAGAACTGCTAATGATGTCTCTAAATCTGGAGCAACCTATTTTTTTGGTGGAAACCATTTATCATAACGCCCATACTTAACAATTTTTTGTGGAAAAGGTGGTGCCCATAGTAAATGGAAAAAACAAAGATGGGTCAGAGTTGAAGCTTACTGTTAAAGAGTTGTCTCTGGTTACAACAAAGTTATAGGCGAAGATGATAAATAAAAGTAATGTACCGAATAGGACTTAGGTTCACCAAATTCACTGATTATGGCACTATTTACTATACATGACTATTGTCAACGCCTATACACCTAATAATAATAAACGGCTTTATTATATGTGAATGTATAAATACGAGCACATTACATGTAGCAATTTACAGGGCGAAGTTTGGCCATATGGCCGTTCTTATACTTAACCTTAACAATCATTTACCTAATTAATTTCGTAAAAAACGGAAAGAAAATATACGACATGCATTACAATACAATGATATGTTACAATAATACAATACAATATGGCGGACAATATACCCCATGTAAAATATGTAAAATATATAATTTAGAAAAATATTAAAAAGAATTGCTCACAGGTAAATAAATAAAAGAATCAATCATAAACAAAACAAAACGGTACCCAAAAATCTATTATTCTAGGTTTTGTTGGCATTAATAAGAACCTAGGCTTTGATTTTTTTTAAGAAAAACATTAACTGACGACAGATTTTAATATATGGGACCAATACAGTTATATAAGACAACGGGTGTATAAGAGAAGTTATATCAGAAAAGAGCTGTGCGTCGCAAAGTGGGGCAAAATACTTATTCTTCGTTCAAATCAACATTCCGGACGCAATTTTCAAGATAAATTCAAGTCTTTTTTTTAAATACTCGTTATATAATTTCCTGTCGCTCTGTGCAGAATTTTGAATAGTTTTCCATTTTTCAACCTCCCCACAATAAAATTGTGGGAGGTTACTACAATTAATCCAAAATCGAAAATTGAAATTGAGATAACTTTAAATATTTACGTTTTGAGGTCCCAGGAACCAAAAAAAGTTGTTTTTAAAAAATGTCTGTGTATGAGTATGTGTGTGTGTGTGTGTGTGTGTGTGTGTGTGTGTGTGTGTGTGTGTGTGTGTGTGTGTGTGTGTGTGTGTGTGTGTGTGTGTGTGTGTGTGTGTGTGTGTGTGTGTGTGTGTGTGTGTGTGTGTGTGTGTGTGTGTGTGTGTGTGTGTGTGTGTGTGTGTGTGTGTGTGTGTGTGTGTGTGTGTGTGTGTGTGTGTGTGTGTGTGTGTGTGTGTGTGTGTGTGTGTGTGTGTGTGTGTGTGTGTGTGTGTGTGTGTGTGTGTGTGTGTGTGTGTGTGTGTGTGTGTGTGTGTGTGTGTGTGTGTGTGTGTGTGTGTGTGTGTGTGTGTGTGTGTGTGTGTGTGTGTGTGTGTGTGTGTGTGTGTGTGTGTGTGTGTGTGTGTGTGTGTGTGTGTGTGTGTGTGTGTGTGTGTGTGTGTGTGTGTGTGTGTGTGTGTGTGTGTGTGTGTGTGTGTGTGTGTGTGTGTGTGTGTGTGTGTGTGTGTGTGTGTGTGTGTGTGTGTGTGTGTGTGTGTGTGTGTGTGTGTGTGTGTGTGTGTGTGTGTGTGTGTGTGTGTGTGTGTGTGTGTGTGTGTGTGTGTGTGTGTGTGTGTGTGTGTGTGTGTGTGTGTGTGTGTGTGTGTGTGTGTGTGTGTGTGTGTGTGTGTGTGTGTGTGTGTGTGTGTGTGTGTGTGTGTGTGTGTGTGTGTGTGTGTGTGTGTGTGTGTGTGTGTGTGTGTGTGTGTGTGTGTGTGTGTGTGTGTATGTGTTGCCATATTTGCGGCTACCTGTGTATGCATAATCCTGAACTGTGGCGCCTGTTTCAATTGTGGTTACGTTTTCCGGTAGCCACAGTGAAAAACGAATGTAACATTATATGTAGTATAATTTTACCAACACGTATAGGTTCCTTTCCTTATCATTACACCTATCCCAAATTTTAAAGGATATAGATTTTAACAGTTTGAAATTACGCGCCATAAACTAAATTTTGTGTAAGACGCCACATCATTGCACTGTGCATCCTCATCTGCAAACAAACAAGTGGCTACTTCATAACAGCCTACAACATAGCGCCCCCTTTAGGATACACTTTTAAGTTAAAATTAAATAATTCATACGTTATGCGGCTGATGGACCTTTTTAAAAGCTTTTATTTAACTTGCAATATTTGGTTGTATGTTTGTTTGTTTGTTAGTTTAGGTCAAATCTTACAAGCTGAATTTCGATTAGTTCTAATTAAGCTAGAGCTTTGAAAGTTGGCACACGTGTATAAATCCGGTGACAATGCAACAAGGAATAGCCATTACCGGTCTAAATCCAATATGGCGGACGTTTCAAGATGGCGGATTACCTTTCTCCTAACAACCCGATTGATATGGGTATCAAATGAAAGGGCTTGACAAGCAAAATACGGTAAACTATGTGACGTCATTCTAAATTCAATATGGCGGACGTTCCAAGATGGCGGATCACCTTTCTCCTCACAACCCCCTTGATATGGGTATCAAATGAAAGGGCTTGACAAGTAAAATACGACAAACTATGTGACGTCATTCTAGATTCAATATGGCGGACGTTCCAAGATGGCGGATCACCTTTCTCCTCACAACCCCCTTGATATGGCTTCACAAGTAAAATACGACAAACTATGTGACGTCATTTTAAATTCAATATGGCGGACGTCTCAAGATGGTGGATCACCTTTTTCTTCACAATCCCCTTGATATGGGCATCAAATGAAAGTGTTTGACGAGTAAAATACGATAAACTATGTGACGTCATTCTAAATTCAATATGGCGGACGTCCCAAGATGGCGGATCGCCTTTCTCTTCACAACCCCCTTGATATGGGTATCAAATCAAAGGGCTTGACAAGTAAAATACGACAAACTATGTGACGTCATTCTAAATTCAATATGTCGGACGTCTCAAGATGGTGGATCGCCTTTTTCTTCACAACCCCCTTGATATGGGTATCAGATGAAAGTGTTTGACGAGTAAAATACGATAAACCATGTGACGTCATTCTAAATTCAATATGGCGAACGCGCCAAGATGGCGGAGTATCTTTTGCTTCACAACCCTCTTGATATGGGTATCAAATGAAAGGGTCTGACGAGTAAGATACGATAAACTATGTGACGTCATTCTAAATTCAATATGGCGGACGTGGGAGTGGTGGGAAGAGGTGGGGAGGGGTGGGTATGGGATGGGAATTGGTTGGAAAGGGAAGGGAAGGGTGGGAAAGGGTGGGAAGAGATGTGGAAGGGGTGGGAAGAGATGGGGAAGGGGTGGAAAGAGAAAGCGATGGGAAGAGGTGGGAAAGGTGTGGGAAGAGGTGGGAAAGGAACGAGAAGAGGTGAGGAGTGGGTGGTAAGAGGTGGAAAAGGGGTGGGAATGGGGTGGAAAGAGGTGGGGAGATATGGGAAAGGGGAGGGGAAGAGGTGGGAAGAAGTGGGAAGTAGTGTTAGAGAGAGAGGGAAGGGTTGAATGGCGGTGGCAAATTAGAGGGATTTGCCTGTCTGTTTGTCAGTAAAATAAGTAGACTAAAAAGTAAAAAATAAAATTATATAAAAAAAATATTTTTAAGAAAGCTTTTATTTCAAAACACTGTACTAAAAAGATAAAACAATTTTTTTAAAATTCATACACCTGGAAACCAAGAGCTTTGGGGGCGGTCAATTGAGCAAAGTAACTATGCAATAGCGCTATATGACCGCCCCCAAAGCTTTTGGTTTCCAGGTGTATGAATTTAAAAAAAAAATTACTTTTTAGTACAGTGTTTTCAAATAAAAGCTTTTTCTTAAAAATATTTTTTTTTATATAGTTTTATTTAGTTTAGTTTTATAGTTTTTCGCTGCTGGTGTTATTTACATTATACAATTTATAAGGGTAAAGATATTGACTTGAAATTCGGTACACCCATGTATTATAACGAGATCTGGAACTAGATTATATTTTGATCTTATTCTGTTGAAGGGTTGGGGGTTAAATTGGTAAATGACTGTAAATAGATATATCAAGCAAGGAAGAGTCCATAAAATTGGTATTTAATACATATAAGAAAAGCTAAGGTCTCAAAAATTTTTTTGGCATTAGCCACCCTCATTACTACCTCCACCCCATATTAATGATGTAAGAAATAAAATTGTGATTTAGTGTGTGAGAACCAAAGGCCTCAACATTTCCTTTTACTTTGAAATGTTTTTTGTTCAAATAGGCTTAGCTTAGAAAGTCATGAATGAATGAGGATTACTCTGAAACCATAAATTTGGTACACGAATGTGTTATAGTGAGATCTGGAACTGAATTATATTTTGATCTTATACCGATAAAGGGTTTGGGGTAAATGGGGGCAAAAGAGGGTAAATAAGTAAAGCAAGCAAGTCGGACTCCATAGAATTGGGATTTAAGGTATGTACGAGGAACCAAGGTCTCAGTTTTTTTCTTGCATCAGCCACCATCCCCACACTATTATTAAAGAGGGTCAAAAAATAAAATTGCGATTTGAAGAGTATATTAGAGCTAAAGGTCCCAATTTTTTTTGCATTATCCACCCACTCTACCACTCCCATTTCTACTCCCACCCCTTTAATAAAGGAGATAAAAACTAAAATTGTGATTTAGTGTATATAAAAGATCTAAGGGACTCAAAAATGTTTTCAAATTTATCCACACCCTCTACCACCCCGTTACCAACTCATCCCATTATTGAAAGGGTTAAAAAAATAAAATTATTATTTAGTGTGTGTTCAAGAACCAAGGGCCTCAACAATTTTTTAGTATTTTTCTCTCACTCTACAACCCTCATTACCACCCCCACCCCATTATTAAAGGAGGGAAAAATAAATTTGTGTTTTAGTCTCTATACAAGAACCAAGGCCTTTTAAAAATATTTTTGGCATTATCGATCCGCTCTACCATCCCCGTTACCACCCCCACTCCATTATCAAAGGGTTTACAAAAATAAAATTATATTTTAGTGTGTGTACAAGAACTAAGGGCCTTTAAAAAATTGTGATTTAGTGTATACAAGGACCAAGACCCTCAAAATATTTTTGGCATTAGCCGCCCCCTCTACCACACCCCAGTACCACCCCCACTTAGAGTTTGCAATCACGGAGTCATAATACAATCCCGGGATTTCGGGATCAAATTTACACGATCCCGGGATTTCTGGATCGGGATCAGGAATTAAAAAAACAATAGCGTAAGAAGTACATACATACATAATGAATACATGATTATCTGAACAAAAATTGGCCGAATTCGTTAAGGGTATTAACTCCAAATTGGAATTTAATTTTCGTACAAATGGTACCAGTTGTGAAAAACGTATTTACAAGATTTTATTAAACTTGTCTTATTTGTATATTAATATGTTTAGCGGGCATCAAATCTTGCAAGTCAATTTCGAACCACTTAACGATGTTCAATTGAGCTGAAATTTTGTATACGTAGTTCTGGTAACAGTACAATAATATGGTACCAAAAAGTGTGTTTTTTAGTTTTAAAAATTATAAGTTGATTGCATAGTGTATACGCTCAGACGTTGCATTCAAAGAAATGCCGGAGGATTCGGTAATTATAAGCAAGGACGACGCGATGCAATGAATATAAAACTAATAATTAAGGCGTAATTAAAAATTTTAAAATAAAATTATTTATTAAAAAAAAACTTTTTTAAAACAAGCTCTTATTATTTAGGTGTTCTAAAATGAAAAAAAATAAAATTAATTGTCTTAAAAGCTGGTCGCGTGAATTGAAAAAAAATACTTACTTGGTACTTACAATCTCTGTCAAACAAAATTAATGCCTGTATGAACTTCTCTCGCGACAATATTTTAAGACAATTGATTTAATTTTTTTCGTTTTAGTGCACCTAAATAATAATAAAAGTTAATTTTTAAAAAGTTTTTTTACATCTAACTTTTTTCAGATTCTACATTAGTTGGCGGCATCGTTATGAGATGATCATATATGCCAGCTGAAGGTACTTATCCGTGTTGCCTTCATGTTCGAAAAATGGTCATTTCTTTTTTTTAAATTGATATCAAATCGGTTTCAGAGCGTATTCGAATTGGTGCATTGCGTTTTCTAACATTTTGTTAAAAATGTTTTCCAATTATTTTTCTGTGCTGTGAGGAGAATAGTATCTTCTTCATAGTCTTCTTCGTCAATCACCTCTGGAATTTTTTGGAAACATTTTATAAGATTCTCTAATATTTCAATCATGACATTTTTTTAGGAACCTGAAATAGTGCTACTAATTCTTGCTAATTGGAATTGGGCAAGTAGATATAACTTGTATAATTTGCTTTAACATGACATTTAAAGAAATATCTGATAAATAAATCACGTCAGCACAGTACCTTCACTATGACTGACTTTAGGTGGTTCCAATAGTTTAACCAAACCACCAAAGTTTATATTCCGAATCTAGTATCAAAGTGGCATTTTTAAGCCGAGCATTGCCTTTTGAACGCAATTCCGAAGGTAACTAAAATGTTGTAGCATTAAAATAGTGTTCTATCTAGTTTTACAATCCCGAAAATCCCGGGATTTAATCAACTACGATCCCGGGATTTTCGGTATCTAAATATTGCCGGGATCCCGGGATTTTCGGGTTCGAGATTTCGGGATTGCAAACCCTACCCCCACTACTGTGCGGCATATCGTTTTATGGGTTTTTATATTATTAATATCTATGAACAATTATTCCCACATATTACATATTTTACTTCCACACCCAGTGGAATTGCTCAAATAGGCATAGCATGTCATGAAATATCGAGATTTCAAGTTGAACCAAAAGAAAATTACTATCTGTCTGTCGGTCTGTAACTTTTTTGTGCGCACGATCACTCCGAAATCGTTTAAGATATCGAGTTGAAATTTGGTACACGTATGTATTTTAACGAGCTCTGGAACCAGATTATATTCTGGTTGGGGGATAAATGGGGTTGAATAAGTAAATCAGGCAAGTAAGGGTTCATACAATTGGAATTTAGTATGTCAGAGAAGCTAAGGTCGCAAATAAATTTTTGGCATTAGTCATCCCCAGTATCACCCCCCACTCGCATTATAAAAGGAGGGGGGATAAGGATTTTTTTACTTCATCCACCCTTATTACCACAACCCCCACCACCCACTCCCATTATAAAAGGAGGGGGGATAAGGATTTTTTTACTTCAGCCACCCCCATTACCACAACCCCTACCCCCCACTACCTATGTGGCTAATCGTTTTATGGAATTTTGAGGCAGATGATATCAAATAGTTTATTATTAAAATTCTTTAAACAATTATTTCCACATAGTGGAGTGCAAATATAGTATTCTCATTGTAAGAGACTTGGATAGGAATTTTGCATGTGGTGATTCCTTGGGCAGCGGTTTCTACATGTGTTAGAGCACCTACAAATCGAAAACACTTAAATTTACATCTAAACTTAAACAAGAGCATGTTTTCTTTTTAAGAAAACACAAGTAAATAAAAAAAAAATTCTAGCGAATGTAATTAAAAGAATTACGCAAGGATATTATCTTCCATACTTAACATGAAAAAAAATTACCTAGTTTTTGGTAAGTATAGTGATTTTCTGATCTGAAAAGGCTGCTATACAAATATTACGTAAAGATAATTAGAAACACTGTAAATACATATTATTATAGAATCTACTAAAACAACTAACTGTTTCTAGCCCGTGCTGAAAGAAATTGAATTATATAAAATAGAATTCATAGCATTTTAAAGCCAAATAATAATAAAAATTAAAAGTACCTAACGTTTTTCTATTTTTTTTTTTATTTAGATTATTAAACAAAAAATTGTTTAGTAACATAGCAGTTAATTTAATGGGAAGATGCCTGGCAGTCTTTTAACATTTCTGTGAACCCTGAAGAGGTTGGAACCTTTGGATTGGAGATTCTATGACCGAACACTACTAAATATTATACTTTTCTCTCTCAACTATCGTTTTGTCAATCAAGTTGGCATGATTTGTAAATGTTTTAAATTTTAAATGCATTCAGTTATTGATATCCTGTAGAAACTGCATCAGTTTTAGTATTCCTTTACCTGTATTCTAATGAATGAATAATTAATAAACTTATTTCATCTGAATTTACTAGTTTGTATTGTGAGTAGAGAACAACAAAATACAAACCTTAGCTACGTAAAAAAAATTTCATAAAGAGGTAACCACCACTGATACACAAGGTAACCATAATTAAATACACAGGTAACCAGAAATATAGTAAACAAAAATATACACTTACACTCGATTGCGACTACGGTAGCCACAGCCACTGTCTTCATAATAGCCAAACGGTGGTGTGTATTTAAAAATGGAGTAGTGCGCTGCGCATTTGCGGCTACCTGTGTATGCATAACCCTGAACTGTGGCGTCCGTTTCAATTGTGGTTACGTTTTTCTGTAGCCACAGTGATAGTCCAAGAGGTAGCTCCCATTTGATATAACCGGAAAGATCTAATACAGTTACGTACACTACTTAAGTCTGGAGCTAGCATGAAATAGAAATCTGGTGGTCTGGCAGTCCAAAGCGTCCGGACGTTAAACTGGCGGCGTTTCTAATTTCGAAAAAATTTACTTCAATTTAACCGGGAAGATCTATTTTTGTTTCAGAGTTTACTTGTTAGATTACTGCCTCCTGAATAAATTCGAGCTGGTCTGCCATTCGAAATCGATCGCAAAATCGCCGCCAGACCAATCCAAAGTTAAACAAAATTGAAGTCAATTTAATCGAAAGTATATAATGTTTATTTTTTAACCAAATTACAGCTCACTGAATAGCTTTCATGAATTGTTAAGTATGGCAATCAAAAGCAGCCGGATACTGGGTGCCAGATCAAATTTCCCGCAACGCTGCATTTCATTGAACGACGAATAACGTACGACTCTCTGGCTACGTACAAAACAAAGTAGGGGAAGGCGGGTGGTAGAAAAATTGTTTGTCACTTACCCAAACCTATGCAATCTGGGGGAACAACCCGAACTCAAAATATGTTCTCATTTAATATAAATGTATCAAACTTTAATATGGGCTAAGGTCGAATATTTTTGTAAACATAATTTTGTACCTGCTCAGTAAAATAACAATACCTACCATACGACTTTCATTTGGTTTATTTATCGAAGCAGTGACCAGTGAACCCCACTAATGTGGTTAGTGTACCCCGACTGCGGGGCACACTGGTCATATTTTCCAAGAAATGTTATTTTGTTGTCATATGTAAAACGTTTGAATCTGTAAAGTGACCACTGTGCCGTGCTCTCCCCTACCTGTTGCTCTGGACCGATCCGGCATTTTAACAACGTGTGTTACGAGGTTGTGTTTCATTCGTTTGCATTCTGTCCTATTATTACAATTAAATTAGGTACTGATAAATACGTAAATGGGTTCGGCCAGAAAAAAGAATGAGCCTCTTATTAAGAGCTTCGCCACATTTGATTCCCTATCAATTCCCCTATCAATTCCCCCCTGCATGTGAAAAGAAGTATATTTCAAACATATATATGGATGAACGCCGAAAAATAGGACCCGATGCAGCCATTAAATCCCGAAGACTATGGCTGGAAGATAGGTCCTTCTGGGATATACGAACCTGTGTGGTTTGACGGAGATGTTGCTCCACCTGTTGTTATCGACAAATCTATGAGTGTGAAATTCAAGCTATCTTTTAATTAAATGTCAAAACTAATGTTGACGAAAAACTTATAATTCTTTTCATACAATAAAATTATATTTCCATCAATTTTTTAATACACCATCAACCGAAAAATAATGTAGCTCACTTGTAATCGACGATTAACAAGGCTTGCTACCTTACAAAAACCGATCTGGCATCTTGGATCCGGCTGTTTTCTACTGCCAGACCGAGCAATGTGTAAAAGCCACGCACTGATCTGTAATTTGGTTGCAAAATTAAAACTAGATACTTTCGGTTAAATTTTTTTAAAGTGTAAGTTCAGCGCGTCAAAATACTGAAGAATGTTGAAAACTTTGGTTTGGCGATTCTACGACCGAACACTACTAAATATTATACTTTTGTCAATCGTTTTGTCAATCAAATTGGCACGATTTGGAAATTATTTAAATTGTAAGTTTAAATGCATTCAGTGATTGATATTTTGTAGAAACTGCATGAGTTTTAGTATTCCTTTATCTTTATTCTAATGAATCCTAAGTAAAACGAAGAGTAATTAATAAAATTATTTCTTCTGAATTTCCTAGTTTGTATTATGAGTAGAGAGCTACATAAACAATTTTTCATAAAGAGGTAACCACCATTGATACACAAGGTAACCATAATTAAATACACAAGGTAACCATAATTAAATACACAAGTCACCAGAAATATAGTACACAAAAATATACACTTACACTCGATTGCGACTACGGTAGCCACAGCCACTGTTTTCATAATAGCCAAACGGTGGTGTGTATTTAAAAATGGAGTAGTGCGCTGCGCAGCCAATTTCTGTAAGAGTCAAATGCAAGGCAAATTCGTGTGGTAGCCACTTATAACTTATTTGCACGGTAGCCACAAATATTTCAAACCGTGTGTGTGTGTGTGTGTGTGTGTGTGTGTGTGTGTGTGTGTGTGTGTGTGTGTGTGTGTGTGTGTGTGTGTGTGTGTGTGTGTGTGTGTGTGTGTGTGTGTGTGTGTGTGTGTGTGTGTGTGTGTGTGTGTGTGTGTGTGTGTGTGTGTGTGTGTGTGTGTGTGTGTGTGTGTGTGTGTGTGTGTGTGTGTGTGTGTGTGTGTGTGTGTGTGTGTGTGTGTGTGTGTGTGTGTGTGTGTGTGTGTGTGTGTGTGTGTGTGTGTGTGTGTGTGTGTGTGTGTGTGTGTGTGTGTGTGTGTGTGTGTGTGTGTGTGTGTGTGTGTGTGTGTGTGTGTGTGTGTGTGTGTGTGTGTGTGTGTGTGTGTGTGTGTGTGTGTGTGTGTGTGTGTGTGTGTGTGTGTGTGTGTGTGTGTGTGTGTGTGTGTGTGTGTGTGTGTGTGTGTGTGTGTGTGTGTGTGTGTGTGTGTGTGTGTGTGTGTGTGTGTGTGTGTGTGTGTGTGTGTGTGTGTGTGTGTGTGTGTGTGTGTGTGTGTGTGTGTGTGTGTGTGTGTGTGTGTGTGTGTGTGTGTGTGTGTGTGTGTGTGTGTGTGTGTGTGTGTGTGTGTGTGTGTGTGTGTGTGTGTGTGTGTGTGTGTGTGTGTGTGTGTGTGTGTGTGTGTGTGTGTGTGTGTATGTGCCGTCATATTTATGGAGACCTGTGTGTGCATCAAACTCATTTCTGGGATACTCCAAAACTGTGGCATACATACACGCGTATGCCAGAGTCTTTATCCACCAGAACTCTGTGATTCATCATATTTTAGCGGACTATCTATTATAAATCCTTCGGGGGACCATTTATCCGTCACGGTTCACAATAATCGTTATCATAGAGAATAAGTTAATCGACTATTTTCTCAAAAGGCAAAATGTGTGAAAAGTTGCCAGAAATGCATAGTTTTACGTGTGGTACTTTCTACAATATTTGTGGCATGCACGGATTGTGTATTACTATACTGTGCTAGAGCGCCCTCTACGTTATATTTTTTACAGCAAGCACTTTTAGGAGTTTCTGCTTCCGACAGATTCAAGTTAGCCACAAATGGGTATTTTTGAGTGGATCAAATTAAAAGTGATACTTACTAAAAATAAATATAATACTAATAATGTGCTCAACAGACACTTATTGTTAGCCATATATTTAAATGTTCATGATTAATGTATACATTTTTCGGAAACAATAAAAAAATGTTAAAGTAACAAATGTTAAAGTAAAAGTTGTTCCAAATGAAATTAACTATTATTTTTTACTAACATAAAATTTTGTTCATGCTTTTATACGAAGCGACAAGATAAAGTGGTATTTTTTAAATGGAACACCCTGTATATTATTTTAGTTTTAGATTCTACTTTAAATTTTCATCATCGTCATATAAGGTACTATGTGTCTAAAATGTCTATTATCTCAGTGATAAGCATTTAAGAAAAAAAAAAATGACAGATGGAGGTTAACATGTTTTAAGTAAATTACCGGCCTGAGGGACGTAGGAGGTGGAAAACGTAGAGGCGGTAGTGCGTTTTTGTCCGATTTCTAGTAAATATCTCTACATTAATCTCTGCAAAAAATTTAAATAATACTTTTTTATGGCCATCATCAAAAATGTAATTTTCTTTAAGTCTCAACACTCATCAAAAACCTCCATTACGTGGAGGAAGTAATACAATGAAAATATCGATAAACCGACCTAACAGTTTGATGAGCTAAATATTTCACTGTTTTCAAAACCACCTTAGTTACATCTTACCCTTCAATTATAAATGGACGGTAATTTCAGTTGTACCTGTCAGATATGCAAAGTTAGCTTAGCTTATCAATATCTTCCTTCTTAATGGTAGTACTACCTTGTTACCAATATGGTCCCACTTAAAAAAATTTACTTTGGTACAAAGAATCATTTTATTTCTCTATGTAATTTCGGGATTTCTAGGATGTGTGATTATAAGGATTTTTTGACTAAATTGATATTTGATTAAATCAAATAAATCAATTTTTCATATTACTCATATGCACAAAATATATAGTTTTTAAACTATTAAATATTTATGTTGAATTTTAATAATTTTATTTTCATGCAGTTTTATACAAATTGTTTCAATTGAACTATTTAACGGATTTAACAAATGATATTAGGAAACTATAGCTCCGTCCGTTAATTTAAGGAATATAAGTAATAAATTAAAATTAAAAACACTCTATATATGTAATTTTTTCTGTCATATCAAAGTATAAAATATATCTGGATTCCATAACATCTAATTTGAGTGCTAATGAATGGATTTTGATGAAACCTTGTTGTGTTTGTAATGAAGTTAATAAAAATGTTGAAAAAAGATTAGAGTAGGGTTCCGTAACTTGTAGAATTAGGTCAAAAATGTAATAAAACAATATGTTCTCCTTTTTGACCCAAAATAATGTTTTTACTCTTCTGAATTTTTTCTAAAAATGCATATTTTTCGAGATATGGCCACTTCAAAATCCATAAAAGTGGGGGAGGGAAAATGTAAAAGTTGAAAAAAAAATCTGAAAAAATTCAGGTGAATATATTATCGAAATACAAGCGTCTTTTTATTTGCAGATTCCCTGTAAAGTGTGTTTTCACCGAGTTTTTCCGGAAAAACATGAAAAACCACCCTTTTTTTGAAATTGTAGCGCTAAAATAAGTAACTTAAAAATTTGAAAAAATTTAAACGTTATGCATTGAGGACTTCTAAATATTTTTTGTCTCTTGGAATGTTTTTGTAACTTGCTAATTTTCCGAGTTGCAGGCAGTTTTTCACGATAAATAATGTACTACATTTTTTGCACATTACAAAATACATGAAAATTCAAAAAATGAGCGTGAACTATATATATTATTATAAAAACATATGGAACCTATATAGCTATACCATTTTTAAAGGTTCAATATAATTTTTAGATTAAGAATGTGAAAAAGTTTTCCGGAAAATTTTTGTTTTTCACAATTCTCATTTGGTAATGATAAAAATGGGACAACTAATTCAAAGGATTGAAATAAGTTTATATACATAGTTACAAGTATAACACTTATTTTATTTAAAGTATAAATATTGTAACCATAATTTTATTTATAGTAAAGACTCATCAAATGAATTTGTTTCGTCAAAGTTTCATTTGTTCCGTTAGTATCTATTAAATCTTCCGCAGGTTTACAATTAGTACAATCTACACCATTGTACTTTTCACAAGCTGAGGTGCAATGAAGTTCAAAAGTTTTGGCTCGGATATTCTTTTTGAGAAAGACATGATGCGAACGGTTCAACGGTTGCACAGGAAAAATGAAAGTCGTATTTAAGTTTATAATACCTAGTAAGTGCCCGCACTAGTCAATCGAAAAGTATTACTATTATAGTGATCGTAAAAAAACAAAAAACACATTTTTTTTGTTGAAATAAGTTTAGAAAGCAATGAATCGTCGAGACTTAAATTTGACAGAAAAAAAATTTTGTATCTGTTCTTCTGTCTGTAACTTTATTTGTGCACACATTTTCATTCGAACAGTTTAACTTAATTGACGACTTCACATATTATCGACGATTTCAAATATTATATTAAAATTCTATGAGCGATTAGTTTCGCTTAGTAGAGTGCAAATATAGTATCAAGATGTTTTCGATTAAAGAGACTTGGATGGGAAATTTGGATGTGGAAGTAGTGATTCCTTAAAAATAAAAGATGTGGTGGTGTAACTGATCTCGTGGGTATCCGGTATATTAGAGTTGAAAAAAAAACGAACGCTTCGCCGAAACGTGAAAATATACGTTGAAACAATCATATCGTTTTTTAAAATATTTTTAAGTTTTATTTTAACAAAAAAATTAACAATACATTTTTTTTGTATGTTATCCTACTTTTCTGGGCAACTATGTATGGGAAACTATTATTGAGACCACAAGCAATATTCGTCATTTCTTTTGACCGAGGCAATGAGATTTAGTGTTTTTTAAGTCTTTAAACATTCAATTTTAGAAAAAATTACGTTAATCTGGGGATTGTTGTCAAATTATATAATTTTTACTTTGATAAATTCAAAGAAATTTTCTGGCTCTTTAACTTTCTATAATTGCTAAATTAAATTTTTAAGTACTCCAAAAAGATATTAAATCGCAGCCGGAAAAAAAATCACGAATATTGCTTATGGTCTTAATAATAGTTTTCCATATTTACATAATTTGCACAGCAAAAAATATATATAATGAAAAATAATATTAAATACAATCGGACTTTTCACTCTTATGTTACTGTGCTTAAAGGAAACGTGACGGACGGACATACCGACAGACAGACGGACGGACGGATGGACATTTTGAAAGTCGTTCAGAATTCAATCACCAACGTTTTCCTAGTTGCGAAGAGTATAATAATCTTCCAGTGAAATTTTTAATAGGTGCTGTTATGTTTTCACTTTTTCTTTTAAGCAATTTCTCAAAATCTTTCATATTTATCTTTTAGTAAAGCATATATTGGATAGAATTGAATATTGGATAAATTTGGTGTGGTTGTACTATTGGTGTAGATTATAATTACTTTTACGGATTATGATCTTATTGTTTCTGAAAGCCTAGTATGAGCATGAAAATAAAAAGTTTTTATTTGATCCATTTTCTTATAATTAATATAAATTTCTTGCTTTTCGTGAAAAAAAACTTGCAGATAAAAAGTTTCCTTTCTTCCGAATTTAATCGGTGGACATACTGTATAATATTAAGAGAATTTAAAAAATTAACAATAACTAAGTGCGTATTTATTAAATCAAACATGAAAAGAAAGCATACTTGATAAAACATGCTAAAATGTACAAACACAAAATAATATATAAAGTGCATATAATCTATTTTCATTACGTGTTCTAAATTTTGAAACTAACTACCTGAAGATGAATCATTGGGAATAAACTGTAGATATTATCATTTTCGCGCTATTTTTACAGAATTTAACTGAGCGACCGTAATAAAATTTTACCTAGGTACTCGTAAAGTGTCTAATAATAACGAGAAAGATTTGACTAACTGAAGACTGACTTATTTTTTAAATAGAAAGCAGATATATAAGTACGTATTTTTCTTAAAGAAATTTTAAGTAGCACTTTGGTTTCAAGTCAAAAATGTTTGCCAATGACAAGATTTTATATGTCGTGAACAAATTGAAAAATAACATTATATGAGACTAAATAATAAGAAATAATGTTTTATGATTTTACTCAAAATAAATTTAACTATATTATTAAATTTTTATTATTGCCCAAATGAAAAAAAAAATTATAGAAAAACTACACATGCATTATGATCCTTATTTGATGTAATAGCAGAATACTTGATTGAAATTGGACCATATCCATCATACAGAGTGATCGCTAAAGGCGTTTTATATTAACTGCATATTGTACGAACTGTTTCATTATAATTTCAGAACAAAATTTTATTAAGTTTTTGAAGAAGCACACAGAAATACGACGTGCCATTATTCATAATTGTTTACATAAATTCGTTTGTATTGCGGTTTTGATGCACTGCAACGATAATAACTACAGCAGTTTGTAAGTCTTACAAAATGAATGTAAATTGAAACTTTCAGGCTTTGGTTCTTTTTTCATCATTATTGGAACTATGTTTTCTATGAAGCTGTCTGAAACAATAATTTAAGAAGCCTAGTAAAACGCACTAACTAATGACACATACAATGTAAAAGAATCTTAGTGCATGGGATATATTTACTTGAAGGCAATTAAAATCAATCATTAAATAGAAAAGTCAATTCTAAATATTTACTATAAAACTTCATGTAAGGTTCACTTTTAGTCTGCCTACAGCTAAAAAACAGTTTGAATGCTGTTTTATTGAAATATACGTTTGATATTTTTAATGGCAATATTGAGTAAGAACTAAAAAGATAATTGCATACATATTTTCATATTTTTTGCGGTTTTTGCAGACAAATACTTTTTGTTCTATTTTTGCAATTCCATATAAACCGTCGAAATTTGAATCCGATAAAAAATTCTGCATAAGAATCCAGTATTTGATTTTGTATACCGTTTAGTCGACGCTTCCTTATCCATTTCGGGATAGGAATTCTCAAACTATAGCATGATCCATTTCCTCTACGCTTTCCATGAAAGATTGATTAGTTTTTGGTATCATTAAAAGCAGATCTCAGGTTACCCATTATTGTTAAACTTATTTCCTTTGATCTACAAAAATTATTTATTTTCAAGTATTTCACCCAAAAGATGTAATAAACTATTAAACCAAACTTATAAAAATAACGTCGATATTATAGAAATACAATAAATAATAAATATCTTTTCGATAAGTTTAAAATAAGATTATGTCAAATAAATATAAATTATGTAATTTTTTTATTTGCACGGTTGAATGTATTATTATGGGAAATCCATTAAGTCCTTAAAAATTGCTTTGCATCACGACGTTATCTATATCTTAATTTGTAGAGAGATCGTTTTTATTAAAAACTGAAGTCATTTATATATTTTGATGAATACTTCCAACAGAATTCAAATATCTCTTTTAGTTATCAATAAAATGGCACCAGGAATTTTAAGTGAGACACCCTATATATTTACCTAAAACTTCTTTTTTGTTTCCATAGGTAATTTTGTAGCAATATAAGTAATATATGGCAGCTTGTAGTAAAAGTTAATGTTTTGAATTTACTAGTACGATTTTTTGTGTCAACAATTTACGTTTCAGTGAATAATAAAATAAACAACCAATGGGGTGGTGATGTTTATATTACGAATGCTTGACCAACACCTCCTCCTCGGTAGCTAAAATTATTTTTTAAGCTGACACCTACTTCTTTTATTTCAGAGGTACGATTTAATATATTTATAGTATCATATTCACTTATAATAGGATCTTTTTTGTTGTGAATCCGATTGCTTTGCATTTAGATCCATTAAAGGTTGTCGAGGGATAAAATGACCTGCATTTCATTTTTAAGCCCAAACCATTTGCAGAGCTAATAATGACTTTATGACCTGCCACATGTTGAGTTGAAATTAACAACTTTTAAAATTTTCTGCCATATTTAAAACACATAATTTTAATATTTTAATATTGGTAGCACAGTCGAGTAGCGGCGCTGTTTTTAAATATTTATACATTTTTGGCTTAAGGTGTCAAATATTGGATCCCCTTCATATTTTTATTAGTCGTGCTAGAAATAATTAGGCAACATAATTGCTTCCTCCGCATTTATATTCAAAGACCAACCGAAAAAAGTCTGTAATAAAAGTCAATGAAACTTATGTATACATTGCAGTAAATGCAATTTTCTATCTGCATTTTTCGAAAAATACATGTCTTTTTATTTCTTTAATTTCTTTAATCGTAAAAACATGATCTACTTTGGGCAATTTTTATTTGCCGGTTGTACAATACCTACAGTATTTTTTCAAAAGGTGTCATACTGTGTTTTTCGCAGTTCTTCTAAAATATCTCTGGTTTTAAACAAAAATTCGCAATATATTGAAAACAGATTGTTCGTTATGAAATTGCGAACAAAACTAAAATATTCTTACTCAAATTGTTAAGTTGCGGAAAATAAAAACAATTACGATCAATCATCCTTAAGCAATTCACGAAAATAACAATAATAACAATAATAAATGTCTAATTTAAAATAAAAAAATGTATAATAGTGCCTAAAAATCGCAATTGTTTAAGTACATTAAGTCGCCGAACAACATAATTGTTTTTAGAATATGGGTTTTTTGTATTTTTTAGTGGTATTAACAGAAATGTTTAAAAATATTTACATTTTGACTGAAAATTAGGTATTTTGTTTCCCTAGAATCATATTTTTCGAAAGTTTCATTAAATCATATATATTATCACTTAAGTTATTGTCAACTGTTTAAAAAAGATCGATCTTAATTGTTTTGTTATTTACGAAAAAGATGGCACAGTTCCAATTTTCTTCGCAATTTCATAACCAACAATCTGGTTTTCTGTTACGATACCAGATAACTTAAAAAAATGTGCTTCTAGTGGAACTAATCAACGTCATATCAAAATGCTTATAACAACGCCTAAAATACAATAATAAATTTGAAAATTGAGTCGCAATTGTTTTGGAATACCATCAAGTCGTAGAGAAAATTTTTTTTCTCCTTAGACTATTAATAAATTAGTCTTTCAAATAATTTTCTTTAACTATTTTTATAGAATAAAAGGCAAAAAAATTATGACAGAAACATCTTTGAAATACTTATTTTAATTTAAAAAGAAACGTGACTAGAATATGAATAGAAAGAAACTAACAGTGGCGGCTGGTGATATTTCAATTTTTTTTTTCTCCTGTGTGGCGCATGGGACCCATACGAAATTTGGGAAATAACATATAGAGAAGCACTTCTCTAATGACCCCTAAAAAATTTTGAAAAAGCAGTTTGCGAAAAAATTTTTGAAAATTCGTTAGCTTCCCCTGGGTGTAGGGACTCCTGTTTATTTTTATTTTTTTTTTTTTTCATATGCATTTGACTTTTCATAAAAATACAACAATAGATTTTGGAGTTTGTGAAAATATTTTCATTACTAACTGAAATACAATGAACTGAAATTTTTTAATTTACAATTTAACAAATTACAATATTTCAATTCGTTATATCTCAGTTAGTAATGAAAATATTTTCATAAACTCCAAAGTCTGTTGTTGTATTTTTATGAAAAGTCAAATGCATATGACAAAAAAAAATAAAAATAAACAGGAGTCGCTAGACCCAGGGGAGGCTAACGAATTTTCAAAAATTTTTTCGCAAACTGCTTTTTCAAAATTTTTTAGGGACATTAAAGAAATGCTTCCCTAGATGTTATTTCCCAAATTTCGTATGGGTCCCATGCACCACAGACGAGAAAAAAAATATTGAAATTTCATCAGCCGCCACTGGAAACTAATATTAATTGTAATAAAAATTAAAAACTACTGCCGAAGGAATCACTACTTCCACATCCAGATTTCCTATCGAAGTCTCTTACAACGAAAGAAATTTAATAATATATAAGGCATTAAAAATAATAATAATATTAATAAAATATTAAAAAAACGATGTCACACGGTGGTTGGTGTATTAGAGGGGGTGGTTAATGCCAAAAATTTTTGAGGGCCTTGGTTCTTTGGATTGACAAAATTTTATTTTCTACCCTGTTTAATATTAGGGTGAAGGTGGCGATGGGGTTAGTAGAGGGTATGGCTAATACCAAAAAAATTCTTTAAGGCCTTTGGCTCTTGTACACACACTAAATCACAATTTTATTTTTTTACCTCGTTTAATAATGGAGTATGAATGTATGAGTGGTAACGGAGGTGGTAGAGGAAGTGGCTAATGCCAAAAACATTTTAAGGCTCTTGGTTCTTATATACACACTAAATCCCAATTTTATTTTCTACTCCCTTTAATAATAGGACGGGGGTGGGTAGAGGCTAATATAAAAAAAATTGAGGCCTATGTTTCAAAATTGAATCGCAGGATTTGAACCAAACGTACTAACTAACATACATACAAAGCAAGTTAAATAAAAGCTTGTAATAAATGGGCGTAACTACTTACCGTACATAAAAGTTTTCTAAAAGATTGATATAATTTCAAATTATCAAATATGTAACAAATTTTCTACAGATACGTATAACGTAATCTGTGATTATTAATTTAAAATTATATCTAAATTTTAGCTAAAATGTTATGAACTACAAGCAGATACACTTATTTTTTTATTAAATATAATTATATTAAGGGAAATTCGTATTTCTACTGATATATCACACACACATGCATTAAATATATATGTGGCGTACATCATAAACAGTAGATTTATGGAATACATTTTACACACCTACAAATTTTAGTATTAATGGCAAACGTCGTCATAAATATATGTACCTTATCACTTTTTAACTACGGAGTGTATCAAAAAATTATTATTCTATTTTTACAAAATACTTTTAACAGGACTATAGAATAGGACCATATATACTGTATATAAGATAGCACAAATGGCGCGAAATACCTATTTTAATTTAAAAAGAAACGTGACTAGAATATGAATAAAAACTAATATTAATAGTAATAAAAATTAAAAACCGCTGCCGAAGGAATCACTACTTCCAGATCATCCAGATTTCCTATCCAAGTCTCTTACAACGAAAGAACTTTAATAATATATAAGGCATTAAAAAAATAATAATAATAAAATAATAAAAAAACGATATGTCATACGGTGGTTGGGGTAGTCGAGGGGCTAACTCCAAAAAATTTTTGTATACACAATTTTATTTTCTACCCTCTATAATAATAGCGCCAGAGTGGCGATGGTATTGGTAGAGGGTGTGACTAATACCAAAAAAAATCTTTGAGGCCTTTGACTCTTGTACACACACTAAATCACAATTTTATTTTTTTTACCCCATTTGAGGAGTGGGAACGGGGGTTGTAAAGTGAATTGCTAATGTCAAAATCATTTTAAGGCTCTTGGTTTTTGTATACACACTAAATCCCAATTTTATTTTTTACCCCCTTTAATAATGGGATGGAGGTGGGCTAATATAAAAAAAATGAGGCCTATGGTTCTTGTATGCACTCTAAATCACAGCTTTTTTTATCCGCTTTAATAATAGTGTGGGGGGTGATAGTGGTGGTGGTTGATGATAAAAAAAATTTTTGAGACCTTAGCTTCTCGTACATGCCGTAAGTCCCAATTTTATGGACTCCTACTTGCCTGCTTTACCTATTTACCCTAATTTACCCTCATTTACCCCCTTCAAATGAATTATATCAGAATATAATCTAGTCAATATTATAAACGGTTCCAGAATAAACGTGCACACAAAAAAGGTACAGACAGACCGACAGACAGAAATTTCTTTTTGTTCAAATTTAAAATCTCGTTTCATGGCATTCCAAGCCTATTTTAATAAACAGAAGGTTTTTTTTGCGTTACTACACTTTCATTCCACTACGTGGATGTGGAAGTAAAAATTAAATGTAAAAAAAACCTTTTTAAAAACAAGCTTTTATTATTATTTAGGTGTAAAAGTGAAAAAATAAGTTAAGTTGAATTAATTGCTTTAAATACAGCTTTTACAATTATAAACAAAGATAATAATTGGTCAATACATTCATACAGGCATTAATTTAGTTTGACAGAGATGGTAAGAATTTTTTTCTATTCACATAACAAGCTTTTAAGACAATTAATTCAACATAACTTATTTTACTTTCAGATCCAGTGGAAGTATAGTAACGACAAAAAAAATTTTAAAATTTTTTCTTGTTCAGATAGGCTTAGAATGTCATGAAACGTCGAGATTTTAAGTTTGAGTGAAAAAAAAATTTCTGTCGGTCTGCCGGTCTGTCGGTCTATCTGTCTGTCTGTCGGTCTGTAACTTTTTTTTGTGCGCACGTTTACTCTGGAACCGTTTGAGATATTGACTTTAAATTTGGTACACATATGTACTTTAACGAGAACTAGAATTAGATTTTATTTTCATCTTGTTCCGTCGAGGGGTTGGGGGGTAAATTGGGGTAAATTTTGGGTAAATAGGTAAATCAAGCAGGTAAAAGTTCATAAAGTATTTAGTATATACAAGAGAAGCTAACGTCTCAAAACAAAATTTGGCATTAGCCACCCCCATTACCACCCCCACCCCATTATTAAAGGGGATGAAAAAAAAATGTGATTTAGTGTGTGTACAAGAGTCAGAAACCTCAAAATATTTGTTTACTTTATCCACCCCCACTACCACCCCCTATCACAACCCCCACCCCACTACCGATGCGAGGTATCGTTTTATGGGTTTTTGGGGTAGAGAATCTCAAATATTATATTATTAAAGTGCCATAAACAATTATTTCCACATACAAAATTTTTTCGTTGTGAGTGATTTGGATAGAAAATCTGGACGTGGAAGTAGTGATTCCTTGGGCAGCGGTTTTTTTCGTTTTATTAGGTACATTTAAATAATAATTTTTTTTTACGTTTAATTACATTTAATTTTATTTCAAAATTTTTAGTTACATCTTAGTATTACGTTTTAATATTTATATATTTTATATTCATTGCGTCGTTTTTACTTAAAATAATACTGGATCCTCCGCTATTTCTTAGAATTCAACGTCTGAGTCAATACACTATCCTATATAAAAATTATAATTTAAACCTGATCGCCATTTAAAATGCAGTGTGTGAATGAATAAATTATACGATCAAATTATAGTTTAAAACCGCTGCACAGGGAATCACTACTTCCACATCCAGATTTTCTATCCAAGTCTCTCACAACGAAAAAAATTTATATGTGGAAATAATTGTTTATGGAACTTTAATAATATAATATTTGAAATCCTCTACCCCAAGAACCCATAAAACGATACCCCACATCGGTAGTGGGGTGGGGATGGTGATAGGGGGGTAGTGGAGGGTGGATGAAGTAAAAAAATATTTTAAGGTTTTTGGTTCTTGTACACGGTACACACACTAAATCATAATCTTTTCTCATCCCCTTTAATAATGGAGTGGTGGTGGTAATGGGGGTGGCTAATGCCAAAAATTTTTTTGAGACCTTAGCTTCTCTTGTATGTACTAAATACCAATTTTATGAACTCTTGCCTGCTTCATTTACCTATTTATCCCAATTCACCCCAATTTACCCCCCAACCCTTGGATGGAACAAGATGATAATATAATCTCGTTCCAGATCTCGTTAAAATACATATTTGTACCAAATTGCAAGTCAATATCTTAAACGGTTCCAGAGTAAACGTGCGCACAAAAAAGTTACAGACAGACCGACAGACATAATTTTTTTTTTCACTCAAACTTAAAATCTCGACGTTCCATGACATTCTAAGCTTATTTGAACAATAAAAGTTTAAAAAATTTTTTTGTCGTTACTATACTTACACTCGACGTGGAAGTAAAAAGACCAAAAATGTTAAAAAAAAGGCTCAAATGCTGAAAATGGAGTGATGTATACCATTAATTAAGTTAGTTGTCTAGTTACAATATTTAAGAGTTGGGGAGATAATTTTTTTTAGAACGTGCGTTATGTCCTCAATGGTGCTTTATGCGATGTAATTTAAAAAATTTTAGTTGTGGATAATTTTCAACTAGCAGAGAGAGAAATATAATCATTTTGGAACAAAAACTAACGTATCACGGATTCAGATGCAAGTAGAACATAATTCTTTTTTTAAACGTTGATTATTTCATATACTTTCATAATTCACTTATCGTTTTTTGGTTTCACAAAAAAATGACGTAGTTATTTGAAATTGTTTATACGTGCAATATCCATAATTAAAATTAAAATCCAAAAAATTGGTTTAAGTTTAATTTTTTTTTCCAAACACCACCGTAAAGTACATGCACTTTAAAAGAAAAAAACCGCTGACCAAGGAATCGCTACTTCCACATTTCCTATCCAAGTCACTCACAACGAAAAAATTTTGTGTGTGGAAATAATTGTTTATGGAACTTTAATAATATATGATATAATATTTGAAATATTCTACCCCAAAAACCCATAAAACGATACCCCACATCGGTAGTGGGGTGGGGGTGGATAAAGTAAAAAAATATTTTGAGGTTTCACTAAATCACAATTTTTTTTCATCCCCTTTAATAATGGGGGGTGGTAGTAGTAGTAGTAAATGCCAACATTTTTTTGAGCTTCTCTTGTATATGCTAAATACCAATTTTATGAACTCTTACCTGCTTGATTTACATATTTACCCCAAATTTACCAATTTACCCCCCAATCCTTCGACGGAACAAGATGAAAATATAATTTAGTTCTAGATCTCGTTAAAGTACATATATGTACCAAATTTCAAGTCAGTATCTCAAACGGTTCCAGAGTAAACGTGCGCACAAAAAAAAGTTACAGACCGACAGACAGACAGACATTTTTTTTCGCTCAAACTTAAAATCTCGACGTTTCATAACATTCTAAGCCCATTTGAACAATAAAAATTTTTAAACATTTTTTTGTCGTTACTATACTTCCACTGGATGTGGAAGTAAAAATACTCTTTTTAGTACCATATTATGGTATGGTTACCAGAACTACATGTGTATGCAAAATTCAGTTGACCGTCGTTAAGTCGTTCAAAATTGACTTGCAAGATTTGAACTAAACATACTAACATACAAGCATACATACAAAGTTATCGTACATAAAAGTTTGGGAAGGATTGACCTAATGCCAAATTATTAAATACGTAACAAATTTTATATAGGAATATATAACGTAATCTGTGATTATTAATTAAATAATGTATCTAAATGTTAGCTAGAATGTTGTGAATGACAAACAGATACACTTATATCTTTATTAAATATAATTGTAATATTGGAAATTCGTATTTTTACTGATATTTCATACACACATTCATTAAATATATTTGTGGCGTACATGATACACAGTAGATTTATGGAATACATTTTACACACGTACATAGTATTAGTGGCAAACGTCGTCAGAAATATATGCACCTTATAACTTCTTAACTACGGAGTGTATCGAAAAATGAGACATATCTACGAAAAGGAGAATTTTTACCTGATCGGCAGGCAACCATATTAGCAAAGCTTCCACAAATACATTTGAGGATGGTTTGTCACAAATACGGTCAGACCTGTATGTGTGTGTGTGTGTGTGTGTGTGTGTGTGTGTGTGTGTGTGTGTGTGTGTGTGTGTGTGTGTGTGTGTGTGTGTGTGTGTGTGTGTGTGTGTGTGTGTGTGTGTGTGTGTGTGTGTGTGTGTGTGTGTGTGTGTGTGTGTGTGTGTGTGTGTGTGTGTGTGTGTGTGTGTGTGTGTGTGTGTGTGTGTGTGTGTGTGTGTGTGTGTGTGTGTGTGTGTGTGTGTGTGTGTGTGTGTGTGTGTGTGTGTGTGTGTGTGTGTGTGTGTGTGTGTGTGTGTGTGTGTGTGTGTGTGTGTGTGTGTGTGTGTGTGTGTGTGTGTGTGTGTGTGTGTGTGTGTGTGTGTGTGTGTGTGTGTGTGCATTACATTAACTGTGGAGGAACACTCTGTGAATAGAACTGAATTGTCGAGGATGACCGAATTGTCGAGGATTTCTCAGTCATCGACAATTTTTTATCGCTGCAATGAGATTCTCGATGCCTGCTTTGCACAGAAACGCAATAAAAAAAAATCCTCCAGAATTTGGGATTATGGTCAGTGTGTGAAAATCTGATTCATCATTAATTGTGGAGGATTTAAATTTATTGGTTTCAGCGCCCCCTATCGGTGTGTATACTTTTACGGTGGTCTATTAACAGTGGAGGAATGTGTTAAAATATGTGTAAAAATATGCCCAACGGTATGTCACATAATTGTTCAAAATAAGGATTTGGATGGTCAAAATTCTGAAAATTTGGTCATACCTTCAGTTTGTTGAGGTAATGACAAAAAAAATATGAAAAAAACCGCTGCCCAAGGAATCACTACTTCCACATCCAGATTTTTCATCCAAGTCTCTTACAACGAAAATACTATATTTCCACTTCACTATGTGGAAATAATTGTTTATGGAATTTTAATAATATATTTGGAATCGTTTCCCTCAAAAACCCATAAAACGTTATACCATATCGTTAGTGGGGTTGGGGTGGTGGTAGGGTGTGGTAGTAGGGGTGGATGAAGTGAAAAAAAGGCCTTTGGATCTTGTGTACACACTAAATCACAATTTTATTTTTTTGCACCCCCTTTAATAATGGGGTGGGGGTGGTAATAGAAGTGGCTTATGCCAAAAATTTTCTTGAGACCTTTACTTCTTTTATACTAAATACCAATTTTGTCGATTCTTACTTGCGTGTTTTACCTATTTACCCCCCCATTTACCCCAATTTACTCAACCCTTCAATAGAATAGGATCAAAATATAATCTAGTACCAACATCTCGTTAAAATACAGACGTGTATCAAATTTCAAGTCAATATCTTAAACAGTTCCAGAGTAATCGTGCGCACAAAAAAGAGGTAACCCACTGCGCATCCATTTTACACGAGGAACCCCACTACGCATCCATACTACTTGAGGCAACCTAGTGCGCATCAATAGTAATCGAGAAGAGCCACTGCGCATCGATAATACTTGAGGAAACCTACTGCGCTTCCAAACTACACTGGGTAACCCACTGCGCATCCATCTAACTGAAGGAGGAAAGCCATTGTGGATCAATACTACTTGAGGTAACCCAACGCGCATCCATTTTATTCGAGGAAACCCACTGCGCATCCATACTACTCGAGGTAAACTACAGCACATCCATCCTACTTGGGGTTACCTACTGCGCATCCATTGTACTCAAAGAAACCCAGTGCGCATCCATAATACTTGAGGTAACCTACTGCTCATCAATGGTACTCGAGGAAAGCCACTGCGCATTCCTAATACTTGAGGAAACCTACTGCGCTTCCATATTCCTCGAGGAAAACCTCCGCGCATTCATACTACTTGGGGTAACCTACTGCGCACCAATAGTACTCGAGAAAATCCACAGCGAATTAATTAGTACTCGAGGAGACCCATTGCGCATCCATCCTACTCGAGGTAACCCAGTTATTATAGAATCAAAAAAATAATAGAAGATACCGTGCGTGTAATTTCCCATTAGGCATGTACATTCACGTAGCGCGAGAAATATGACAACACCGGCAGCCGTAAATTCGTCCATCGGTGGAGCATTCCAGCTCTGTTATTTCATTTCAGCCAGCTGGCACACGCGATGTTGTAATTCTACTCCCCATATGCCTAGCCCGCGACTACACACACGGTATATAAACACAGTACAGGTTGCATGGCATTCTAATCCGAAATCGTAGAAGCTAGACACCCAGTAGTAGGGAAGGATGAAGTAAAAAAAAAATTGAGGCCTTTGGTTCTTGTACACACACTAACTTACAATTTTGTTTTTTTCACCCTCTTTAATAGTGGGGTGGGGTGGTATTGGGGGTGGCTAATTCCTAAAAGTGTTTTGAGACCTTCTCTTATATATACTAAATACCAGTTTTATGAACTCTTACTTGCTTGATTTACCTATTTACCCCCACTTACCCCAATTTACGTCTCAACACTTCAACGGAATAAGATCAAAATATAATTTAGTTCCATCCTGCGCATCCATTGCATTCGAGGAAATCCATTGTGCATCGATAGTATTCGAGGAAACTCACTGCACATCCATAGTGATCAGGGAACCCACTACGCATCTATTGCACTTGAGGAAACTCACTGTCCATCCATAGTGCTCAAGGAAACCCACTGCGCATTCATTGCACTCGAGGAAACCCACTGCGCATCCATTGTACTCGAGGAAACCCACTGCCCATCCATTGTACTCTAGGAAACCCACTGCGCATCCGTAGTACTCGACGAAATCCACTGTGCATCCATAGTACTCGAGGAAACCCACTGCACATCCATAGTACTCGGGGAAACCCACTGCGCATACCAATTTGATAACAATTCATTATTCTATTTTTGTGTTAATAAAATAATTATTTTAATCGACAATAGAGCACATGAGAGGGCATGTGTCAAATTTCATGCTTAAAAACTCCCTCTTCCTGTTCATCTGTTCGGAGGATCTCCTTTTGAAAACCATCGAATACGTGTCTCCTTATTTCCTTAGAAGAGTTCATCGCTGGAATATCACGTTTCTGACTTACGCGATTTCAGAGACACAGGTACATTTTAGATCATTTACCACCCCCGTTTTCACCCCTTCAAAAAGTGAAAATCGAAATTTCGTCTTGCTCGTGTCTAATAGGTTCCAATAAAGAGTATTTCTGCCAAATATCACGCTTCTAGATCTAGGCGGTTCCGAAAAGTTTAAAAACCTCCCTCCCTCCTCCTCATCGTTCACCCGTTTGGGGAGGGTCTCTGTTTGAATACCGTCGAATATGTGTCTTGTCTTCTTATTTCCTCAGAGTAGTCCATCACTCGAATAATCACGTTTCTGACTTACACGATTTCAAAATACGGGTGCGCTTTAAACCATCTACCATCCCCGTTTTCACTCCTTCAAAAAGTGAAAATCGAAATTTCGTATTATACGTATCTAATATATTTCAACAAAAAATAGTTCTGCCAAATTTCATGCATCTAGAGCTAACCGTTTCCGAAAAATCCTAAAATTTTCAACCCTCTCTTTCACCCTCCTAGGGGTCGAATTTCGAAAAATCCCTTCTTAGTAGTTGCCTACAATATTTGAGGAACCCCTATGGAAAATTTGAAGTTTGAGCTGTGGATTGATAGATCGGTCAGTCAGTCAGTGAGTCAGGGTATTCTTTTATATACATAAGATGTAGAGGGTGGTCACCCTAAAGAAATAATGGAAAAAATGTGAGAGAAGACGCTAATATTTCGCATGTAGTAAATACCATTGCATGAAAGATCTAAAAAGAAATAATGAATAGTATATTAAAGTATAAGTGGATATTAAGGTCTTTAAAACACGCGCGATTTGTCGAGCACGACGGCGCAGCCGGAGTGCTCGAAATAGAGCAAGTGTTTTAAAGACCAGTTATCCACGAATACTTTACGCTATTTTTTTTTATTGGTACACTTTGAAATCATAAATACTGGTATTATTACTACAAAAAATGGAAATAAGAATTAAGAATGTAAAATGGTTGAATTCGTGATGTGTCATCAGGATACCTGTCAGCGTCATGAAAATGAGAAAACAAAAATTAATTTGCAATCTGTCGCATAGGATTAATTATTGTCACTACAGTTGTCACTGATTGTATATTGCTTTAAAATGAGTTCTAACATTGATTACTTAAATAGAAAAGCAGAATCGCAGTTAATACCGCAAAAATCGGAAGACGCTTATAAAAAAAAATACGACAAATTCATCAAATGGATGGAAGAGCAAAAGGTAACAGATACAGATGAACGAGTTGTACTTGCTTACTTTTGATGTTGCCATGGTAACTTTAAAACACGCGCGTTTTTAAAACTTGGATTTAAACACTTTGAGGCGTACTTTAAATAAGCAAAATAGGGTACCAATAAAAAAAAATGTTTACGGAGGGCAATAATATTTCGCACGTAGTTATCACAAGCTTTAGTGAAAAGTATACAGTGTGGTCACTCTAGGCAGAGGAAAATAATATTTGGAATGTGGTTGTCACTATTGCCAGGAAGAAAACCTGATATACTTTTAGTTAAAAAATACATACAGGGTATTCATCATACAGACAAGATATTGATAATAAAAGAAAGATGCTAAATAGAGAGGGAAGTTTTGCGTAAATACTTTTATATATTTTTATTTAATATTTCAGGATCCCTTAGTCCTAGAGTGATGAAATTTTACGGTACGTTATATAGTATCAATAAAAGTTATTATTTCTTGATACTGGCCAATATGAATTTCAATCTCTCTTATAATCCAATTTTTTTTCTTCCGTTTCCTTTGTTAATTTTGGTAACGGAATATGATTTCCTAATCAAATTTGCACAAAAATGGTCTCCTTTGTTAAATATAATAGGACCAACCGTTTTTTTTTTTATAAAAACTGGTATAAAATAGTTGTGGTCATTTTGTGGCCGAATTTCAACAAAAAAATTACGTTCTGGCTTTGAAGTCAAATGGTATGTGTGATTTGACACCAACTCAGTGGCAGAAAGCTTACAATCTTAAGCTTGCGACGGGGTCCCGGGTTCGGATCCTGGCTAGGGTATGGATATGTAGTGGCATCTTTCACGTGTTGCTGCGACGGTAGCACTGGGCTAGACCGCATGTCTCAGCTGCGGCAGATGGCAATGACGTAGGAAATTAGTGTTGAGCTGTTGTCTATGTGTACGTGTCTTGGTTGAGTGGTGGAATAGCTACAGTTAAACTCCGCCAGGACGTTAATATAAATAAGACTCAAAAAAAATATTTAAAATAATTGAAATCAGCATTTTTCGTACTTTGCGAGGCTGTAAAATCTAAACGGTGTGATTTTGAGCAAAAGAGTTGCACATTTCTATCTTGATTTCTAATATTCTACCCAATAATGTCTGCTTCCGATTTAGCAGGCAGTATATCTTTCTGGTCTTGGGGTCACTTCCCGTTTAGCATTGTTACATAGATTAATACATATATTAATAAAAACTAAAACAGAAATGTGTAAGCGTTCTCATTTAAACCGTTTTGTTTTACAGCCTCATATAAAATACGCAAAATGTTGATATTCAAATGTGAATATCTCGAAAACAATTAAATTATATACACAAAATTTCATAAGAGTTCACCATAGAATAAAAAAATACAAAAATATGTAGGCTGTATTATTAAAAATATACATATTTGATGTGGCATGACTTTGTGAAAGACCCTGTATTACGTCAAATATTTATAAATTACCATTCATATGAAGAAGGCAGTTTTTCGCTATCTTTTTCAAGAAAGCTTATAAATGACCAAATTTAAAACATTGTTCCACTATGCATGTAAAGATAAAGTATAAATGCAAAAGTAAGTTAGTAATAATGTGCCTATTCTCAAAATGTGGAGGATTCTAAGAATAGATTTCTATTTCATTCAAAACGCAAATATCAACACGTAAGTGTGTTAATAATATGTCTATTCCCAAAATGTGGAGGATTCTAAAAATAGATTCTTATTTGGTTGGAAATGTAAAAAATAACAAACTAATACGATGGGCAGTACGTGTGTTAGTGATATGCTTATTCCCAAAATGTGGAGGATTCTAAAAATAGATTTGCAGACTGGACAAAAGGAAGTGATAAATGCTTTTATACAGTTATTGGGAATTAGTTCTTCAGTTCTAATGCAATCTCTTAAGAAGAAGGAAAAATATGAAGTGCATTAAGATTTGGTAACTAAAACTACTTGTCTAATTTCTCAACTACTTATGGGTAAAATACCATTCACCCCTTTCAAACACCTACAAAATAAATGGAAAATTTAAAAAAATCGTAGACATTTTTTTATTGTAAAATTTTACTGATACAAGTTGTTCAGAATAAGCTCAAAAAGTGTAAATTCAACATTTGATTAAATTCAGAAGATATGGAGTTTTTATTTATTTATTTATTTTTTTTCATAAAAAATAAAACACTAATAATAACTTTGAATTTAATTTTTAATCTTTAGGAAAAATTTTCACAACCACCACCACAACTACTATACTTTTTATACTAAATGTTGGAATTTTCAGTGCCAACAAAAATTTTCCGTTATATTTTCATATAGATTTTAATAGAGGTCTGCATTTTCAGGAACACCCCAGAACGTTCATTTAACGCGATTATTTTTGGAAATACTCAAGTTCTAGAATTACAATTTTAGTGCATTTACTTTATATATATTAGAGGCACGGAACTACGTTGGAGGGTCATAGCCCCCCCAAAATTGCGTTGGCCCACCCTTGCGCCTGTTGTAGATGTAGAAGTCGAAGCATAAACAAAAAATTTGATTTAGGAACATTTTATTTAAAAGGCAAATTTAGAGCATAACTAACCATACGAAGACTAAGACCAGAGATAAAAATAGCAGAAAATTTTAATATTGCAACATAAATTGTTAAAATTT
The DNA here is from genome assembly GCA_936432065.2 of Rutpela maculata. Lineage (NCBI taxonomy): Eukaryota > Metazoa > Arthropoda > Insecta > Coleoptera > Cerambycidae > Rutpela > Rutpela maculata. The sequence goes on along the minus strand of OW386287.2, from coordinate 131,329,169 downwards.
TTATGAAGCAACCAAAACAATCAATACAAGGCTGAGGGCCTTGTATTAATGACTCATCGATTTTTGAATTAAAATCACCAAAAGCGAGTATCTAAATTAGAGTTTTGGAGAGCGGGAAAAAATACAAAACCTTAAAAAAATCTCTTCTCGGTCAATTTTTGACCAAATTGGACGAGACTCAAATTTAAAGTATTTTCTTCCCCCTTTGTTTGGATCCTTTATTTATGATTTTTTTTGTTGGATAACCATATTTTTTCTTATAAAAACTGTATCTATTTTTTCCTGGCAATAGCTGACAACTACATTTCAAATATCCTTTTCCTCTGTCGTTTCTTATTTTTTAAAGTGACCATCCTGTATATTTTTCACATTTTTCTTCTTTGAGTTATGTTAACTACAGGGTGGTTTTTTAATGATATATAAAACATAGTATTTTTCTTAAAAACTATGTTAAATTTTACATTTTGTTATCATTAATCTATGATAGTCCGAAAAATATATATCAATAATTGAAATTTTCCATTTTATTTAAAACAGAGTAAAATTAGTTACCAACAAATATCTTCAGAGAACTGACGTATTGTTCACATTAAATTGAATACTTTTGATTTCCACAGCTATTTTGATGAATTGTAAATTTATAGTATATTAGACAATTTTTTTAAGATAAATACTATATTCTATACAGAGTGTCCTACTTAAAAATCCCGTCGCCATTTTCTCGATAACCAAAAGCGATATTTGAATTCTGTTGAAGGTATCCGCTGGAATATATAAATGACTTCAATTTTGAGTAATAATTGTTATTTTACACATTGGCGTTGCGATGCAAAGAAATTGTTCTATCCTAGGAACGTTAAAATGAGGTGCATGAGATGGAGAATTATATTCTAAGCAACTTTTTTAATACGAGCAATTTTCGAAAAATCACTGGTTTTCGAGATATTTGAACATCAATGTAATTTTTCTAGTAACAAAACTCGCATTTTTTTTTCATATGTCTACAATTTACAGTGTAAAATTTAGTCGAACATGCAACATAAACATTAAGCAAAAATTAGACAATACACAATAAACAAAAGTTATGACGATTTTTATATTTAAAAAAATTATGTTGAAGTTCAAATATCTCGAAAACCAGTGATATTTCGTTGTTCGTATTATAGAAGTTGCTCAGAATGTTATGTCCCATCACTTGCACCTTATTTCAACGTCCCTAGGATCAAATGATTTCTTTGCGTCATAACGCCATCTATACCTCAATTTGTAAAATGACCGATTTTTACTCAAAACTGATATCATTTATATATTCTAGTGAACACCTTTTGCAGAGTTCCAATATCTCTTTTATTTATCGAGAAAATGGCACCGGGAGTTTAAAGTGGGACACCCTGTATATCATTGAAAAGTTTTTTCATCTCCTTTCAAATGGTGTAAAAATATACAGGGCGCATTTAAAAAATCCAAAGTAAAGTTCATATCTCCGAAATTCGCCTTCCAATTGTTTTTCTGAAATAATTTTGGAAAATACAAGCGATTTTCTTTAACTATTATTTTTAACTTTTTTACGTAACTCCAAAAATAACGAAGTTAAATTAGGGACTAGCATTCGCGCGACCAACCTGTACATGCGAAATCTACCCCATATTTTTTTTTTCAATATTTTTTAGGTGTCTGTATATTTTCATATTTTTCTTCCTTGACAGTTGTGATAACTATGTGAAAAATATTATTGTTCCGTCTCACATCTTCTTCATTATTTCTTTTCTAGGGTGACCAACCTGTATATGTTCATATTTTTCTTACTTGGCAGTTGTGATAACTGTATGTGAAATATTATCGTCCTCGGTCTCATTTTTTATTATTATTTTTTTGTATATTGTATATTTTTTATTCAAAGTAAGCAATTTTAGGTTGAATACCAGTGATCTATTAACTCTAAAAGTAGCTTCAGTGAATTTTTTTAAAGATATCCTTGCGAAGTATTCTTTATTTTCAAACACATAAAAACATAATAAAAAAATGAGACGTACTATAGTGTAGGTACCCATCTAGAAATTCGCAGAGTGTAGTAATATTCTCAAATCATATAAAAAAAAGTGAACAAACAATTAATAAATAATCAAAAATTGCGGATCACCTCTATAGATTTAAATTGTAGATTTTACCATTGCTAGTTTCCTAAACAAGTGACTGACCACACCAATTTGGCGGGATATTATTAAAAAGGTACAAAACCTAACAAACATCTGGTATCGACCAGGCTCCACAGTTTACAGCATTGGATTTCATAGCCATTTTAAATACTTTCTCAATTTGCTGTAATGTACGTTCATGAATTGTTCACATTCTGATTTTTTTATTAGGTATATAATTTAGTTTTTAAATATGTCAACATTTTAAATCATATATCCTAGTGGAATAAAATTAAGTAACAATATAGGTGAATAAGGAATTCTCTGGCTGCAACAATTTTATTACTTTTATTTGATGTAGATATAATAAGTGCCATGAGAAGTCTTGGACTAAATCGGTTCGTTGCTTCTTGTAAAATTTTAACAGTTTATTTTTCAACACTGAAAATTTCTGCTCTTTTTCTTATTCTCCGGTCCTAATAATCATATCACAGAAATAAAAATAGCGAATGGCTATGAAAAAACTTTCTGACAATTTGTTAATTTGTAAGAAAATAAAAACCACCAAAAATTGCCTTTTTTTAAAATTTAAGAAATATAACGTAATAATGCATCCATTTTAACGAAAGTTGGTGGAAATAGGCCATTTATTGAGCTAAACCTTGGTACCAAATAAGAAAGCTTCTAAATTGAACATGAATTTCGCATTTTTCTAATTTCTGTAGAATTGATGGTTTCGGCGATCTGTAAGTATAAAGATGGCGTCCGAACATTTATAAGACTAGGTAGGTATTTAGTTTAAATGTTAAATATTTCAGAGAATATATAGCACTTAAGTCAAACATTCTAACCACCAAAATGAAAGATGATTTCAAATAAGTTTTTATTAACTCCATAGTATAAAATCAGAGAAGTAATGACAAAAACAATGTGCTTCTTCACATTTTTTAAATAAAGTCGTCGCCATTTGTGAACGTAAGTAGTCAGTAATCAAAAAAATATTTTCCCGCATAGTGTTTTTCGTTAACATATGGTATGATCTAGATACTCAAAGTTTTCCATCCGTCTACAACATTTGTTTTTGAAAAAAAAAATGCACTTTAAACTATATACTAATTTTCGATAAAACGTAACATTTTTTGTTCTTTGCAAATATCTCAATAAATCTTAATTCTAGCGAAAAAATGGCTAGAGATCAAAAATAAAGCCTATAATCTGAAAATGAATTTGTGTCATTTTTATACTTTTTTAGGATTAATAGTTTCGTACATATTTAAGTATAAAGATGGTATTTGAACGTTTATAGGATAAAGTATTTAGTTTAAATGTTGAATATCTTAGAAAATATCATCAAAATTTATAATAGAATTAAAGATAATTTATCGGTCTTTCAAATAATTTTTCGTTTGTTTCTGTATCATAAAAAATAAGGAAACAACATGGGCTTTCACATTTTTTAAAACAAAATGTGGCCATTTTGTTATTGTAATTATCCACTAATTACATTTTTTTTTCAAAAATGTTGTTTCTTGTTAACATATAGTATAACTTAGATGCGCATTTTTTGTCCTTTAAAACACTCGCTTTTAAAAAAAATTCCATCCGCCATTTTAAGTTTTTTAATTTTCGTAATTAGCGATCCAAAACACCGCGTTTCAAAAATAAATCAGCAAATATTAAATATCTAGATTTTAGAGGTGGTTTTCACCCCTTGAGGCTAAGAGCAAGTGTCCGGACCATATGGAAACTGAAGATGACACCTTTTACTACAATAATAAACCATAAAGAAAAATTATCATTACATGTGCGATTATTCCGAGATTTTACATATTTTTTACCTCTAGGTACTGTAGCTTCCCTTCAAAAATGTTGAAATCACAAAAATGTATACCTATTTCATAACAACAAGCGCGTAAAATATCAGTTTCATAAAATAAAAATGTCAATTTATTTACAATCTTTTCATTCTAAATATTAGATTATGAAATAGTTTAATAAGTACTATGATTTAAAAATATGATTTATTACCTTATTTTGTATGAATTATTACATATGTAACGTGGTATCTCAACGTTAGTATATTTTGTTGAATTTGTACAAGTAATTTAATTATAACAAAATGTTAAATTAGGGTTGATTATCACACCATTCTACTTGATTTTATTTATTAGATAACAATCATAGATGCCCTTATATTTAGTTTGGGTGAAAGTTATAAAGTATATGGACCTTTAGCTGTTTTTGTTAACGTTGCTAAATAGGTTGTTTTCAGAGTCATCCCATTCTCTGGTCTATAAAAGGGACAAGTGCCCCTAATAAATAACTGGTTATATTATATTATCTTAAATTAGTTACGTTCAAGTGGGCTGGTCCATCAAAGTTTTGTCAATTTTCAATTCATAGAGTTATATTATAAATAAAGTACAGTTCAAAGTTAGAAATAATGTAAACATCTATCTACAAATTGTTGTCTGTAGGGAAGGAAATTTGATGATTAGTTTGTGGTACAGGTATTAGAAAAACGATTATAAGAAGACATGGAGACGAGAATATTATCGAGTGCCACGTTTTTATGATAGCTATAATAGTAAATGATGTTACTTTACCCTAGTTAAGAAATAGCCCTGTTTGCATACCATATTTAGGATAAAGGAATAAAGTGCAATACAAAAGGTTTTGCTTGATAACTGGCGTTACGCACTTGCAGTTCGGTGGCAATAATCGCAATTTAGAGCTTAAAATTAATCTTATAGGGAGGCAAGGCACCTGCCCTCCTGATCCAAACAGGCGTTTCTCGACATTACATTATTTTGAGATAGAAGGCATTTTATTTATGAATTGCAAAACAGCACTTTATAGTAATCAAACATTTATATGGTTTTTATGAGTGAACACAATGAAGCCTGAGACAACAAATGACATGGAATTGAATTGTCACGACAATTCAGTGCAAGCATAAAATGTTATTTTGTTATTTGATATTAATCAAAAAACACTTTTAGTTCAGGAAAATCAGTATTCAAAAGCAAAAAAAAAATAATTACTGCAATTTTTCTTAAGAAAGGTGTACTTATTTAATTGCATTTTAAGAATCGTGAGTTCCTAGCAAAAGACAAATGCATTTCCCAGTAAATGCCCATAAACTTGACTTTTGGTCAATATCTCGAAAACTATGGAATTTAGCGGAAAATAATAAAATACTTTTTTGAAGGTTGGAACTTTTTATCACCTTTTTGAAAAAATCAATTATCAGGGTCGTTTCTTGCGTTTTACTAGAAAACGGTGCATTTTATCAATTTAAAATTTTGCGGGAGCTTTTTGTAGAAGGTACAGAGGTTGGCCCAAGTAAGATGATCCTGTCTGTACCTTTTCTCGGAAACTGTAAGAGTTATGAAAAACATTGTATGTAAAAAACAAGGAAACATTTATTTCACAATATTTTTGTATATACTGGGTGTTTCACTTAAATTAACAAAGTTGATCTCACAAGAAAAACTGGTTACCCTGTATAAACAAAGATATAAAATAAAAACTTACTTGATGTCAAACAACTTTTGTAAATATATCAACTTTAAACACGTATAGTAGTACACTTTTTTTTTAATAAGTCAAAATGCTGCTGCCAAGCGTTGACCCGCTAACAAAGTAGCAGGAGTTTGTTTTGTGAATAAGTTACATTAATATGATCGAAAAAAAAAAACAAAATTTAAACAAATATGGCAACTAAAAGTGTCGCTGGGTCCGTACTAATACTTTATATAGGTATAATAATATATAAATATAAATTTATAATAATTTATAAAATAATAATATACCCAGTGATAGTAAATAAATGGACTATATAAAATTATATAACTAGTTTTTGCCCTTTGAAGATAAGATATGATTATTATAGGCAATTTTTAACTTTTTAAATTTACGCACTACACAGCGTGCGTAAAGTATGTGCTTTATGCACGTTAGTAGGAAAAACTCTTTTTGCAATATATACAGTGTGTACCCGGATGTGATAAGTACCGCACTCTTGTAAACTTTCTTATTTTTGATTTGCCGGGAAAAAGTCATTCTTTATAAAAAGTTTTGCTTGTCTTAGGAAGTCATAAACAGTTGCCAGACTTAAAATAAATTATTCAGGGAATTCTAAAAATAAAAAAATATGAAATCGACTTTAAGCAGACATTTTTTTTATATTTTTGTTGAAAATTTTACTTAACAAGGTTTTTTCAATTACGAAGAAAAGCTTAAATAAGGAGCTTAGTTGCAAGATAAGCAAATAACAATTTAAACAAAAAAATTTCATTTTATTCAACTAAGTTGAAAACCATTCCACATGTAGACCTCCTACTAGTCATTTTTCTAATCTGTTTCTAAGTTCTTCATAGATAGATGAGCATATTGTATTATTATTGTTATGTAAAATTAATGCTTGGGAATTAAAGTATATTTTTCCCATCCATCCTTTGCTGGTATTGTTTAAGACAGAAAATCATCAGAAAGCTACAATTTTCATTTTTTAAATGAACCAACACTATATAGATTGAACAAATTCTGATTTACTGACATGTAATTCAGTGCGTCGCGCATCGGTGCGTATTCAAGCGCGCGCACGCATGAATCTCCGAGTTATAACGTTACACTTGACTATTTTTTTCCCGGAAAACCGTGGCTTTAGAGATACATTTTGTTAGGACATTTTTTGTTCATAAATACGTGATCTATCCATCTGTATTTTTATTTTTTCCTAGCTTGACTTAATTTCAAAATTTTGAAAAAAATGGATGAAATAATTTTTTTATTCACTTTTTTTATGTTCTGCTACCGAGCGAAATGTAAACTTTTCAGGATATTATTCTGTACACTTTCACAAGCTCATTAAAAGAAAATTATTCGTTTTGCAAGTTTTTGTAGGTAAATACCTTCATCGACTGGGCTAAGTAAAAAACTTCATTAACATTTATAGAAAGCTATTAAAAAAGTTTTCAGGCAAATCCATTCAGGTCCAGTTAATTCCCTAATAACTTATTTTTCTCGTCTAAGTGTACTCCACTCTATATGATTTAAGATTTTGAATTGAATTGAATTAAATAACTAAAAAATCAGAATGTGAGAAATACGTTATTCTTGTGAACTACTGAAGGAAATCATATTCTGTATAAAGTGCCGTTGCCTGCCACTTAAATTTAGGGTAGAAAAATTTTAAAAAATATGCATGCGTTGTGACGCTTCACATATTTTTTCCCAGAACATACCAGTTTTATTACATCATTGAAAAGGTCTTTTAATTTCCAGTCTTCTTTGTAAATATTATTTTCTCTATGTTAACTTTTAAATAAGTTATGATCTCATTTAAGTTATTTATGTTACATGTACCTGTTATTTTTTCAAATATTTTTATTTATATCGTTTTTCTTGCAAGAAGCGATACTAAATATTGTTTTATAAAATAAAGTGAGCTTTGATAATATATTATATATTAATTTTTTAATGTGAGTCATATCCACTAGAGCATAAAAATAACAAAAAACTATGAACTTATTAGTAATTAAATATAGTATGACTAGTATTAATAAATCAAAAAATGCTTAATTGCTCAATATGAGCATCTTTGTTATCTAAACATAAATTGTAAGGTTTCCTCAACTTATCGAGTGTTACTTTTCTTAAAACATTATCATTTAATTATGCACAAGCAACGATGTTTCGTTGAGAGTACCCCACAAGAAAAAAATTCATGTCTGAGAAACATAAAAAAATTGTATTATAAAAAAGACTGGAAATTAAACGAGCTTTTCAATGAATAATAATAAAACTAGCATGTTGCTGGGGAAGAAATGTTTAAAGCATCGCGACGCCCACCGTCATGCATATTGCTTTTCATTTTTCTGCCCCAATTTTGAGTTTCATTATAAGGTTCATAGTCTAATTTTAAATTTAATTCCCGAAACCCTAGCAAAAACTAGTAAATAACTTCATGCAATTGTATACATTCTCTTTCAGTTTGGCGCGTTTTCTCTTAACCACATGTTACTAGGTACCTGACTTTATTAGAGTATCCGGCCTTAGTTTTTACAATGATCCCTTTTAGTTTTCATTGAATAGTCACTTGTTTAGGAAACTATAGCAATGTTTAAAAATCACTATATAAATCTTGAGTGGTGATTGGCAATTTTTGATTATTTATTAATTGTTAATTCACTTTGTTTGTAAGTAATTTGATGTTCTAGTTTCGTATTGAACATATTAGTTAAATTCCAAGATAGGCACATTGTACATCTGGATCTATGTGTATAACCATTGTGATAGACATAATCCATTATTATTATTGAATAAGTGCTTGTAACTTTCACTACCTCTGGGCAAGTGTTATTTTGTCATAAAAGATGCCTAACTGTAATTATTATTTATTATACTCTTTAAAGAAGTTGTAAAGAATTTTTTTATTTATATTTTTACAAAGTTTACATACTATTCTTAGCAGAATATTTAATTACTTTCACATTCAGTGGAAGTATAGTATCGCCAAAAAAATTTTTGAGAATTTTTATTTTCCAAATGGGCTTAGACTGCGATGAAACGTGGAGATTTTAAGTTTGAGCAAAAAGAATTTCTGTCTGTCGGTCTGTCTGTCTGTAACTTTTTTGTGCGCAGGATTACGTTGGAACCGTTTAAGATATTGACTTAAAATTTGGTACAATTATGTATGTTAACGAGACCTGGAACTAGATTATATTTTGATTTTACTCCGTTGAAGGGTTGGGGGGGTAAACTGGGGTAAATGGGGGTAAATAGGTAAATCAAGCAAGTAAGAGTCAAAAAATTGGTATTTAGTACATATAAGAGAAGCTAAGGTATCAAAAAATTTTTTGGCATTAGCCATCCCCATTATCACCCCCCATCCTATCATTAAAAAGGGCGAAAAAAATAAAATTGCCATTTAGTGCGTATGGGAACCAAAGGCCTCAAAATTTTTACTTTATCCACCTCCACTACCTCCTTCCACCACCCCCACCACCGCACTACCGATGTGGCATATCGTTTTATGGGTTTTTGGGGTAGACGATTTCAAATATATTATATTATTAAAGTTGCATAAACAATTATTTCCACATACAATTTTGTTTCGTTGTGAGAGATTTGGGTAGAAAATCTGGATGTGAAAGTAGTGATTCCTTGGGCAGCGGTTTTTAGGAATAAAACGTTTTATATACGTGTTATTAACTTTTATTAATATTTACACAGAAGTTATTTCTTCATGAATATTTCTACAAAGAGATTATTGATGTTGAAATTGATAAATTTAGTTAGATCTATATTCATTAAAAATAAAAGTTTTTACTGTAACCCAAGTAACTGTGGCAAAATCAGTTTCAAATAATTTAATACATTTTTCACATTGTTCCTTACGGGGTGCTATTTTCTTCATAATTTGTTCTTGAAAATAATTCCTCGTTAAATGTTTTTGAGAAGGTTTCCATTTTTGAACCTTTAGGATTAATACCTAACCTTATTATCAGGAGTTTAAAAGTAAGTAAAATCTAATTTTAATATAATAAGCTATTGATTCTTAAAAGCTATTAAAATATTTGTTTTATTCTATATTTTTTACAATTTGAATGTATTATTGTGCTTTGTTGCACACATTGCAGTACGTATTGTAGTTTTCGTCCTTTATTAGGAAACCGTAAAAGATTTTCACGACTTTACGGCATTAGCTTTACCGACCTTTTAACATCAATCTAAAAAAACCGCTGCCCAAGGAATCACTACTTCCACATCCAGATTCTCTATCCAAGTCACTCACAACGAAAAAACTTTGTATGTGAAAATAATTGTTTATGGAACTTTAATAATATAATATTTGAAATCCTCTACCCCAAAAACCCATAAAACATCGGTAGTGGGGTGGGGGTGGTGATAGGGGGGTGGTAGTGGGGGGTGGATGAATTAAAAAATATTTTGAGGTTTCTGGTTCCTGTACATAAACTAAATCACATTTTTTTTCATCCCCTTTAATAAGGAGGTGGGGATGGTAATGGGGGTGGCTAATGCCAAAAATTTTTTTGAGACCTTAGCTTCTCTTGTATATACTAAATACCAATTTCATGGACTCTTACCTGCTTGATTTACCCATTTACCCCAAATTTACCCCAGTTTACCCCCAACCCTTCGACGGAACAAGATGAAAATAATCTAGTTCTAGATCTCGTTAAAGTACATATGTGTACCAAATTTCAAGTCAATATCTTAAACGGTTCCAGAGTAAACGTGCGCACAAAAAAAAGTTACAGACAGACCGACAGACAGAAAATTTTTTTTTTTGCTCAAACTTAAAATCTCGACGTTTCATGACATTTTAAGCCTATTTGGACAATAAAAATTTTTAAAAATTTTTTTGTCGTTACTATACTTCCACTGGACGTGGAAGTAATAGATTGAAACAATTTCTAGGGTATCAAAATTGTGATAAAACCTAATAAGAAAACATTTTATCCAGACTCAAATTCTTCCCTTGTTTTTTCCAATAAATGCATATATAAAAGTGACCATATTTCTCAAAGCATACGCCCTCCACGCCCAATTGTAAATAAGGTTTCCCTAATATCGCAATTTTTTCAATTCTATAATAATGATTGTAGTGGTAAATCAACTGTATTACAACAAGTGTGACGTTAAAAATTCATATAATAGAAATTAAAGGTCGTAAAATTAACTATAACATATATTTTCCTTGCCCCTTTAGCTTTAAAAATAACGAAGATATGAGCGAAATAATTAGTGTTTTGTAATTTTTTTAGTGAAACGCTTATGGCCATAAAATAAAAATTTTAAGAAATGGGTAGGTACTGCCAAGATATGACCGAAATAAGATTTTTGGAATTTCAGCTTTTACCATGTACAGTTTTAAGGCGCTTAAACAAGCAATAATGGGTCGTATTTTTAAAAAATGCCTACCCCATCGAAATCGAGCAGTATAACTGTCAACTTTGTTTCATTGTTATTTTTTACATTTAGTTTTATTACCATTATCCTATGGGTAAGGCCCGATTATAAGGAAATCTTTAGCCATATGTTTGGATTTTTACAAATTTAAATATTGCAAAATAATGCGTTTCTAAACAAATGACTGTTCTTCCAAAAAGAATGGATAGTATTCAATGAAATTTTGGAGAAATATAGCTCTTATAAAGTACAATCACCACTTAAAATTTCAATATTTTCAGTTGATTTACCACTACAGGAAATCACGTTGACAAAAATGTATAATACCAAAATGTACGGCTGTTCTAAATTTTTTCCGGAGCTATGTTAAAACTAGTGTGGTAGCGCCTGGTAAAAAACTTTGTAAAGCCGCTATTCTAGAAAATAGATCTTGGAAAGATGTTAAATATTTTGTTTACAATTATTTTAAAAAAATTAAAAAGTGATGTATTATTTGCAAAATAAATGGTGGTTTACAAAGCACATTTTAAAAAAATCGTTTTATTCCTATCTATATTCCAATATTGTGAACAGCATCTTGTATATTGGTATACCTAATTAGCTGTACACCTAAAATTTTTTACGACATGGTGTTTTGTATTTTCACATAATAATAGTTATTTATGCAACAAGTGTGAAAAATTATACCTTCTTACGAATGGGAACGAGCCGTAAGCGAGTTCGACAATCCCATGAGTTTAAAAAATGCACTTTACACACGAACTGCATGCAATATTTTTTTTATACCGAAATCGTTATCAAAAAATATATGTATACATTAAAATATAAAGAATCTACTTTACGCCCTAGTACGTAAAGTGAAATAATAAAATGGCAAGGTAGTTGTTTAAAAATCGTAATATCACAATGGCCAACCTAATTTTAAATTAGGGAACTAATCAAAATCTTAAGAATATAAGTGAAACGTCAATATTATAAATAATTCAAGCATTATTGCTAATGAACACTGAAGATAAGTATATTTTATAATAATATACCCAGTGATAGTAAATAAATGAACTATATAAAATTATATAACTAGTTTTTGCCCTTTAAAGATAAGATGTGATTATTACATAATAGGCAATTTTTAACTTTTCTAAATTTACGCAAACTCTTTTTGCAATATATACAGTGTGTCTCCGGATGGGGTACAGCTCTCTTGTAAATTTTCTTATTTTTGATTTGACGAGAACTTTCTTATTTTTGCTTTGCGCTGCTTTTTTGTAAAAAGTTTTGCTTGTCTTAGGAAGTCATAAACAGTTATCATACTTAAGATAAATTGTACAGGGTATTCTAAAAATTACAAAATAAGACATCGACTTTAAGCAACTTTTTTTACATTTTAATTGGAATTTTTTTTAACAAAATTTTTTCAATTATGAAGAAAAATTTAAATACGGAGTTTAGTTGCAAAATAAGGAGAGGAGAGATGAGATTACATCAAGTAATGCCATGGATTAATGTTTGTGTAATACATATTTATTCGCATTTTGTGTTTTCTATAAAAATATTAATTAATGATTATTGAATTATCCTAACCCAGGAACAACGAATTTACTTGGTCAAATGCTGTGGAACAGGAAATGTTTCTTATAAATATGCAATAGAAGTTCTAAATGAGAAGTATGACTCGCAAAACAGTATAGCAGACGCAATAAATATGAGAGAATTCCTATTATCAAATATCAAAAGCGCCGGGTATTCCGACGAAAGAATTAGCCGTGCAAACGGTCGACAATAAAATAATTATCTTATATTCGGCGTACTATACGTAAATTAATTTATAAATTTGATTCCACTGGGGATGTAAAGAATATCAAAAAAAGACACGAAAAACAATTAATATAATCAAAGATGACGCTGCTACCCTTGTAGTTTCAGACTGTACAAAAACACCCAAAAAAATCCTAATTTCCGAATTATCGCTAATAGTCAAAAGTTTGAAAAAGTAAATGTTTGCTGCGGCATAATGCATCACAGAATAATCGGTTCTTATTTTATGAATGGAAATTTGCATCAAAATACTTATTTAGAAATTTTCAGTAATTTGGTTTTGAGCGAACTAGACAATAAAAATTTACAATTTAGAAGAAAGATAAATTTTCAGCAAACTGGATGCCTAGTACATTCTACAATTCTAGTTAGACAAAGATTAGAAATCACTTCCACGACAAGTGGATTAGCCACTATGGATCAACAGCATAGCCAGCCCGTTCGCCAGTTCTAACCCAGTTGGATTACTTATTATGAAGGTATTTAAAGCAAAACGTATAAGCAAACGACTTTGAAGACGACGTAGATTTATTAAAGACAGAATTGTGGATGCCGTTGCAAACATAAAGGAAGATGTGATCTCATTCTGTCTATGCAGAACTTAGAAAAGATTAGAAAAATGTGTACTAATAGGAGGTCTACAATGTGAAATAGTTTTCAACTTTTTGAAAATTGTTATTTCCTTATTTTGCAACTAAATTGCATATTTTAGCTTTCTTCATAATTGAAAATACTTTGTTAAATAAAATTTCCAATAAAAATATAAAAAGGTAGTTTGCTTAAAGTCGATTTCATATTTTCTAATTTTTGCAGTACCCTGTATAATTTATCTTGTTTGTCATCTGTTTATGACTTCGTAAGACAAGCGAAACTTTTTCTAGACAAATCAAAAATAAGAAAGTTTACAAGAGTACGGTACCCCATCCGGGGACACACTGTATAATCCGTAAATATTTTCTTATTAGTCAAAGATCATAGATGCTTCTGTTGGTGTGAACTGTATTATCATTGTGACGGAGTGTAACTCAACATAAAGTGTGGAGGAGTCTTAACACAGTTCCATATGTCACATTAACTGTCGATGATTAACACTCACGATAGATTGTCAATTAACTGTGGAGTATATCTTCTTTTCTGTATAACTCCTAAACAGAGGAGTGTAAAGAAAAATTAAAAACAGGAACAGTACAAGTGGAATAAGAGCAATCCGAAATCTATAAAACCACCAAATCTTCCACTATTGGGTACCAGGACAGTCCTCCACAGTGCATTACCGTGCGTGTATGTGTGTGTGTGTGTGTGTGTGTGTGTGTGTGTGTGTGTGTGTGTGTGTGTGTGTGTGTGTGTGTGTGTGTGTGTGTGTGTGTGTGTGTGTGTGTGTGTGTGTGTGTGTGTGTGTGTATATATGTTAGCACGAGATAGCGGCGAAGCTACTAAAAGGATTTAGATGAAACTTTGCATGAGGGTTTCTTGAGTGCTCCAGAAGATCTGAAAAGGTTTTGGTTAAGATCGGATTACGTTTGGTGCTGTTTTGGCACAACAAGTTCTTTATTTTATGATTACTTACAATTTGTAATCGAACCATTGAAAAGCAGTAAAAATTTCGATTTCAACGATATATCACACTTGCACTCTTTCGATTTGGTTTCCGTGAAAAAAATTAAAAAACCAAATAACACGCTTCTTGTGTAAGATATATTTTATAGTCTAACCACAGAGTAAGTAACTACACATAGGCGAAGGCTTTGGCGATTCCTTTGAGTTTTGATTGCTCATTTTCTGTGACCTTGCGTACCAGTTGCGCCTACACTGAGAGAAATATGTTGTTAATTTATTTCTTTTAATAGGTTAGATTTCTAACCTGCAAAATGCATTTTATTTTATTGTGACAAACTAGTTAAAACTTTATAAACATTACATTGAAATAGATTTTGGTCGAAATTATGGGAACCAGGCAGAAATTTTAATAATAGCTACGTAATAATTTTGAATTTTAAGAAATATATATTTTTGAGGTTAGCTATGACGTCACGTAGAGATCCCCGTTTGAGGATACACTGAAAAAACAGTGTATTTTGAGTTGGATCGAAAAATATTACCATTTGAATTGTTTCTAGTCGGCGCCTATTTTCAATTGAGTTGTACACTAGGTTTTATTTATGAGAATTTTAATTCTCGGTTAATGTTTTCAATCTCCTAAAATGAGTGGAAATAAAATTCACAAATCCAAACTTAACACGATAAACGTCAACAGTGTCAACATAAAAGTGAGTTTGATTGATATACCATTTAAAAAATGGCAATGAGTATACAAATTTGGTTTTGGCGGGAAGGCTTGCCTTGGCCTCTGTATAGTTATTGTACTTTGTGGTCTAACCTAACGTTCAATAGACTAGTGTGTTAAGCGTGCAGACTGTATGCTGAGTAATTTTGAGTGTCAGGTGCATCAAGAGATTACAAGTTTTTTCGCTGTTCATAAAGCCCGGAAGGTGTGAAAGAGTGAAAGGCCTTTGTGAACCACTCAGAAGCCCTACAAGTATAAGCAATCTCACCGGATCGTTTTCGGTGAGTTTTTTTCCAATAAAACTTTAAAAGTGACAGTGACATTATATTTTAAAAACTATTTCCGCTACTTCCTGCATCCCGCCAGAAATTCTTCCGGCAACATAACCAAGAAATAGTGCTACATAACTTAAAAACAATTTAAGACATTGGTACCAACCTAAAATATTTTTTCGAAAACTGTCAAAAACTAAATTCCCCCAAAAAAACATTGGAAGCACAAATTTGATAGCTCACTTCCTCGACCGATTTAGTGAAAAATCGGTCGAGGCCAGAAGATAAAACAAAATATATCAACTCAATGTTTTTTCCCAAAGATGACCATCCCTACCACCCATTACCAACGAACGGGTTTATTTTGTTTAGTTGTCTTTCCCGTATCAATAATCAAAATTATTAAATGCTCTTGCCTACGAACTTAGTTTCTATAGTGTTGTGTTTATTTTTATATTAATTTTAGGTCCATGTGCACACATTATAATTTTAAATTGGTTTTTAAGCCTGCCTTCAGAAGACACGAGCTACTATCCCACATTTCTATTTTTCTCCAAGCGAAACCGGACCTAGCCCGTCCAGCCTCACACCCACCTCGGCGGTGTTCACCTCGGTTGTCTGGCTGGCTCCGGGCTAGGATCCGATGAGGCATATATTTGTATTAAAACATTGAATAAAATGTTAATCTTGTGCAGACTATAAATTTTACACTCGAGTTCTTAGGTCCAAATCCCACCGAACTCTTTTTCTGTTTTAATATGAAAAAAATATTTCAACTTAATAAATATATTAAATGAGATCGTTCATATTTTTTAGTGCTCTTTTCTGCTTCAAAGATTCACCGGGTGGGGAGGTTCTAGCCGCTTTTAATAGCTGCCGATTTTTTTAAATACTTATGAAACTGCATTTTTTTCCTACAGGTATCCTCAGATGTTTCTAGATTTCAATTATGGAGTATGGAGTATGGAATTAGCAGGAGGGTGGTCAAAGACTACAGCACGTAGGCCCCATTGGACCCCTTGTACATCCTCCCTCTAGGCAGACACTCGCCTAGGCCTCCAACCAACCTATTCTTTCAAAGTAGGTGGTGTTGTTGCCTAGGGGCATCTCCCTTACATTGGCCAAGGTAGGCCAACACTCTCCCAAGATGGATGGATTATCTAATTGATGAGACGGCTGAACAGTCACAGAGTACGTGTTGAACCGTCTCATCTTCTTGTTCACAACCTCTGCAAAGAGGTGTTTCGCTTAATCTCATATTGTATAGATGTTTCCTTAGCGGACAGTGTCCAGTCTGGATTCCTGTTATAAAACGTAGATTCCTTCTGGTCATTGCCAGGTAGTCCATTGCTGTTTTCTTGTTGGGATACGTGAGTAGTTCCCTAGCAAGCTGACAGCTGCTTGTTTCATCCCACAGCTTCTTAAATTCGTTGTGGGTGTTCTCCTTAATTAATTGTATTATCGCCGTAATCGGTAACAGACTGGCCGGGCCTGGTCCAAAAATAAGTTGGCCTGCTGCCTTCTTGGCCAGTTTCTCGGCTTTTTTGTTGCCACTGCACTGTGCGTGTCCTTTCACCCAGCATACCGAGATGTTGTTCGTACTGGAGGCACCCACAAGTGCTTGATGACATTCCCATACTGCTCCTGTGGTTATTTTGTAACTTCTCAGGGCTAGTAGTGATTGTCTACAGTCTGTGTAGATCCTGATTGTTTTTCCCGTAGTTTGTCTGCGGACAATCTCTTTTGCGGCTATGGTTATGCCCGCCAGTTCAGTTTGTACTATGCTGGCTCGCTCATCCATAGTCCATTTATATTGGATTTGCAGGCTTCTGGAATATATTCCACATCCTGCCCCCTCCTTCTTCCTTGATCCGTCTGTGAAAATGTTAATCACACCTTCACCAGCGGTCTCGTTTTCACTGTTTGTCTGTATTGTGTAGGGTCTATCAAAGACAAATCGGGGAGAAATACCATCTATGCATGCCTGTAGAAGAGGCGTCTTCCTGACAGCCTCATTCCACAGGCGACTTCTGGTCTCCCCACAGCCTACATTTGGTTGTAGGCCAACGGACTTGAGGCGTGCCATTGTTATTAAGGCCACTTCTCCTAGATGTAAATCCAGTGGTGGCAAACACAGCATTACCTCCATTGCTCTCGTTGGCGTTGTTCGCATAGCTCCTGTTATGCTTAGGCAGGCAACTCTCTACACTTGGCTGAGCTTGGCTCTCGCTGTAGTCTGTTTACTCTTAGGCCACCAGACCACATTAGGCCCTTAGGCCTTAGGCCACGACCCATAGGTTATCCTCCATAGGTTATCATACCTCCATAGGTTATAGTTATATACCTCCATAGGTTATCATTGGTCTTATGATGGCAGTGTATATCCACATGACCACTTTGGGTTTCATTCCCCAGGTTTTCCCCACGGTCCTGCGACACTGCTCATAAGAAATGTAAGCCTTTTTTAGTCTTCTGTCTAAGTGAAGATTCCATGTTAGTTTGGCGTCAAAGGTTACCCCAAGGTATTTCACTTCTGATGCGAAACTTAGTGTTGTGTCCAGAAGAACTGGTGCTTTCAGTGCTCCTGGTTTTCTTTTTCTTGTGAAGAGAACCATCTCCGTCTTCCTGGGATTAACAGACAGCGAGTGTTCTCTGCACCATTTTTCAATTATTCTTAGAGCCCCCTGCATCCTTTCACAGAGGACTCCTTCAAATTTTCCGTTGAGCAGTATTGTTACATCATCTGCGTAGGCGATTGTGTGGAAACCCTCCCTTCCAGGTTCTCCCTGAGTTGACATCGATATACGTCTTTGTCAGTCCTCCGGGGATCTCGGAAGGGTTTTTTCGGTGTCTTAATAAGGTTGATTTCAAAGTTTATCCATTGGTGGTCTGATAGTGTTACGCAGTCAGACACATGCCAGTTTTGGATTAGGCTGGATATATGCCACGTTGTTAGTGTTATATCTATTATGGTTTGACTTCTGGAGTTTATAAATGTTGGTGTACAGCCCCTGTTGCTTACAATAAGGTTATTACCAGTTATATAATCATAAAGTGACTTACCCCTTGCATTGTTGTTTTCACTGCCCCAGGTCACATGGTGTGCATTGGCGTCACAGCCCATGATTAGTTCCCAGTTTTGATTGCGGCAGTGTGCTACCAGTTCCTCCATTTCTTTTGATGGTGGAAGAGTGGCCGAGTCCTGGGGGAGGTATACTGATGCTAAGACAACAGTTGTTAGTTTATTTGCCACCAGACATTCCACCTTAACGGCCGTTAGATCAGATGTTGAGAGGTGTTGAAGTGGCTGGGTTTTGATGTACCGAGGGACGTAGATGGCTGTCCTCGGTCTCTCTGTTGTTGGTGAGCTGAAAATAGGTCCACTTAGTCTTGACAACCCTGTTATTTTAGTTTGAACTATCCAGGGTTCCTGGATTAGTGCCAGTGTATCCTGCTCCTTATCCAGGCGTCGGCACAGTGTTGCCGTTGCCGCCCTGCTGTGTTGCAGGTTACACTGCACTATGCTTACCTTACTTACCTTATTTAGTGTCCCAGCCATCGTGGGATATGAAAGGAGAGTTAATTGGTCGTTCCCTCCTCTTCCGTTAGAGGGGAGACGACTTCCATCCTAGATGTGCTGGGAGTTGGAGTGGTGGCATCCATCTTACCGGATAGCTCATCCTCTCCAACCTCCACTTCCATCTTCTTTTGGGGTTGGGGGGCTTCTGGTTCCGCCTCCTGTTTTTCGGCCTTTACCCTTAGGGCGAGAGATTGAAAAAGGTAATGTAACCTCATCGATCTCGCCCCCAGGGTTTTGATGTCCTCGTCTCCGATGCCGAAGACGAGCAGGAGTCCTTTCGGTTCTTCTCTGGCTTCGTGATGGAAAAGGCACCATTTGCGGACGCTCAACGCTGGGTTTTGACCTGCCAGGCGACCAATCACGACCTCTTTTTCTCGTGGTCACTTTCGGCTTCCACGGGGATCCAGAGGGTGGCCTTGGTCAGCCTTGGCAGTTGGTCAACGCGAACGACGACAAGTGTCGCGTTTTCCCACGGCCTCAGATTTTCCACCGAACTCACTAGCCAGCCCAGTGTGTTATCGTCTTCGCAGACAATCCTGATGATTTCACCAGAATGTGTCCACGAGCGAAACATGGGTGGCTGCATTGTGCTTGTTCCGGGGGTGGACAGAATAGTTTTGTCCAGCTCTCCCCTCAGCATTTTCTTGACAAGGACCTCCTTATCCTTTGGGATTTTCCCATAGGGGTTGTCCTTGTCAATTATCGCTACCTTAAGGTGACTTAAGGCAGCGTCCTTGTAGCTGTTAGATTTCAATTATTTATCTAAAGAGTTTAAAATAGGCTCTATTGGGGTTTTCGGGGTCGCTGATTACAAATTAGATGTGAAAACTAGAAAATTTAGCGAGAAAATTCAATATGGCGGAATTTCCATTTTCTTATTACAATTTAAAGAATCGTGTATTATATACAACAAGGTGTTTTTGAGGTTGCTTATTCTGAATTTTTTGTGAAAATTGGAAAATTTTGTTCGGAAAATCCACTCGATGAAAATCTTATGGTAGGAAAACTTTCGACGAAATAGCTTGAAATTCTTATTCAGGGAATTTTTTTTGTCACTGATTATAAATTTGTTATGAAAATTGGAAAATTCCGCGAAGAAAATTCAATATGGAGGATTTTACAGTTTTTTTTAATAAGTTTACAGAATTGTGTAATACATTGAAAATTGTATGAAAGGATTTTTTTTTAATATATCTACTGCGTTCCTGTGTATTTTGGTACAATCTATTCAAATCCAGCATTAAAAATGCTCCAACACTTCAGGATTTTTCTAACTGAAAATGTTTTCAAAATAGTCTGAAATACTTCTTTCTCATCCTAAATACCCACCCTCAGTTTAAAGTACCAATCCACTGTTCAAAATACCCACCACCTGTATAAAAACATGCTTAAGACTTTATTTCTTCCGTTTCCTTAAATATAAGGAATATTTAAAATTTAGATACATTAATTAACTTTCAAAATACTTATGTTATACCACTAAAAATATTTACAATTTTGTTTATTTTAGAAAAACATTGAAGAATAAAGCATATTAAATATTTCTTGCTTAAATTACAGATTTCCACGTCAAATTTTTAATGTGTGACCTAAAAAAACCTTTTAAACAGAACAGAATTTTTTGTTGCTCAAACTTGAAATATTGACATTTCATGATATTCTAAGACTATTTGTGCAATAAAAATTTAATTTTTTTTTTGCGTTACTACACTTCCACTGGTGTGGAAGTAAAAATATGGAAATGCCGCCTTGTTGGATTTTCCTCGAGGAATTTTCCAGATTTTACATCTAATTTGTAATCAGCTACCCCGAAAAGCCCCATGGAGCCTATTTTGAACTCTTTAGTTAAATAATTGAGCATCTAGAAACATCTGAGGATACTTGTAGGGGAAGAATACAATTTTTCAGGCTTTCCATAAGTATTTTAAAAAAATGGAATACTATATCAAAATTTCGCAGAGAATCTATCTTAAAAATTGCGTCCGGAATATTGATTTGAACGAAGAAAAAGTATTTTGCCCCACTGTGCGACATTGTGGCACTGTTAGAACATACCGCTGTTTAATGTTTACGTTATGTGCTGCAAATCTGAAAATCGCAGATATTCTGTCAAATCCCTAATAATTTAGCTTTGCATAGAGAAGTGTATGATTAATGATGTCAAATGGCCATGGCTATAAATACCTAGAGGAAGACTGACTACTTTACTTTTAGATTAATTTAGCTAGAAAAGTAATAGGATTTCTTCGTGAAAGCGCCATTTTACCGCCATATATGTCAAAATAGCGACATGTTCCAGAAGTAAGGCTTTTACGAGTTACATGTTACAGAATCTTGGAAAGTTCAGAAGGTACAGATTGTGCAGTACAAGGGCAAGGTAAAAAGATGAAAATACCACTGGCAAAGAATGTATTGTAACTTTACGCATTAGCCCTTGCTTCCTAAAAAATAAAAATTCAGGATTAGAAATTACTAGTAATTATTTTAACTTTTACAAAAATTTTATCACAGATAAGTATATATAACATAATATATGAAATCGGATTTGAAGAAAACAACTACTCAGCGGGCAAATACCCCGACCTGCATTGAATTACACCTTCAAATCATGATCAGTAACCAAAGTTTTCCTAACATAATATATCTTTCTATTAAGACAAAGGCAATATGCACATTATGTACAGCACAACTATTACAACAATGTTATTTTTTAATTTAAACGATTCTGTTCAATGAAAACAAAAATAAATAAAACAAAAGCACTTGCCAAAATAGCAGTTACAATGAATTTTAAAATATTCATATTAGAATAAACTGAAGAATATCCTAGGAAATAATATTTGCCATGATATTTTTCAGTTTATTCTAAAATCTAAAAGAAGAAGAAGAACTGTCGAGACCTAGATGACGAAATACGTGTACGTGGATGTTTTAAAGTTTGTTGTAACTGCCAGTCAGTGCTTTTATTTTATTTATTTTTGGTTTCATTGAACAGAATAGTTTAAATTAAAAAATAACATTCTGACAGTTGTTCTGTACATAATGTGCATATTGTCTTTCTCTTAAAGTTAAAATAATTACAAATATTTTCTGGTAATGCATTTACTTATCCTATTTTATAGAACTTTCACGACGTAAGGAATTTGCATTTGCATTTAATTATTTATTAACGATTCGTTGAAATATGATGCCTTTAGTGGGCAGTGGGAAGTATACTAAAATTCTATTCACCAAGAAATACGTCCTCCAGGAAGAGTCCGGCACCGTATTGTCCCAAATCCTCACATTTTTTGGTCACATCAACTTGAGAAAGGACAATATAAAACGGTTGATAGTTCAGAGAAAAGCAAGTTTCAAGAGACAAAAACGACGCTCTCCAAAATGTTGTGTTAATGTCACCAAGCAACTGATGAAAAAAAACTTTGGTGAGGCCATGCGTCCAACCACCACAGATGGCATGATGCTATTAGATGTACAATATGTCAAAGAGAGACCAACTTGAATTATGCATGGATCGCAAAATTCTGCCCAAGACCTTGTGAATAAGAAAAATAGTAGTAAATTAAGAATTTTATACTAGTAAAATTTGTGCTTGAGACAAGTGACAAGCTCATGCCTATGAAAATAAATCCTTGCACATTTAATATGAAAATAAACACTTTTCAGAAGAATGAAATTGTTGATGATTTCTTCGATTTTCTCTGCAATTCTCACTAGAAGATGGTAAATGTCAGGAATAACAACATTAAACATTGAATGCCTTAAAAAGAGATGGCATACAGTAATGTCACATCATTTTGTACGAAATGAATCATATGCGTCATCATGACTAATTAAATGATTTACATGTTGTTTGTTTCTGATTGCTGTATGCCCTCGGTTCCATCTTATTGGAAATAACTAAAAGCTATTTAAGTGACATCTGCGAACTAACATAACCACTGAAATGAAACCAGGCTTCGTCGGGAAGAAAGTTTTGTCAAAAACTGCTCATAGAATGCTATACCACGACTATAGTCTGCCTGATGGAGTTCTTGGAAGTAATGCGATTTGGAAATAGACCGGCCTCTACCTGTCTCTAACAGTAACAGTGGCTGTGACGGTTTAAATAACAGATCAGGGTGAAACTTTAGGTGCATCAGTTGCAGGGGGTAGACCGTAGGGGAGGTGGGTCCTGTTCCCCTGCAACAGAACCTGATAGTTGGCTGCTTAATAAAGAAACTTACAAATGAAATACTTGAAGTCCAAGGACATATTGAGGATATAGTCATCATAGTAAGGGAAAAGTTTAACAACATGATCGGGGGTCGTTTACAAAAGGTCCTGAATGATTAAAAAATGAATCGACGAGGAAGGGCTTGAAGATAAGCCCAACAAAAATCAACATCGTTCCATTTACTACAGTCAGAGTGAACTTGCTAAACCTCCCCTACTTAGTTAGTGATCCAGATGAAGTTGGGACGAGCGTATGTAGACTACGAAACTCAAATAACCGCCCGATGCTCTACGTAGAAAAATCAGGATAAATGAGGACAATTGACATAGTAAAAGGTCCTCCACTGAACGTGTGGTCAAACATTAAACAAAAAACAAAAGTTCAATAAAGCTTTTAATATTACCATTGGAGATAAGAAGAACTGGCCAATATAAGCTTCTGATACATTACGAAAAGGACAAATTTGATACGCTGACAGGCTTAGGACGGAAACAGAAACTGAAGCAAAAACACATGAGGAAAGATCAAAGGCGAGTATAAGCCTATCTCTCGAACACTACACTATTGTATTCTAGAAGAAATTCTGACTACATTCGAATATATAAGAGAGAATGCTAATCGACGACACGTTAACCAACAGATCTCCATTGCATCATACAGTCAGGCAGCAGTTAAGGTATCAGGCTCTAACAAGATATCATCCGAACTGGTATGGGACGGTCGCCAAGAGCTCAAAATTCTGGGTGAGCGAAATAGTGTGAAACTACTCAGGACATTCCAAAATAACTTTCAATGAAAAAGCAGATGAACTTGCTAGACAAGAAACAGCCAACACATTCCATGGCCCTGAATCCATGCTGGATAGCACCTATAGTTCAACCAAAGGGGAGGTTCAAGAGTGGGCTATGAACAAACGTAAAAATCACTAGGGAAATATTCCGTAAAATTCACATGGGAAAACTAAAGAACAATTATAACAGGACTTCTAATAGGACATTTTCCTGTCAAAAAGCACCTGTACGTAATCGGAAAATTCAACTGTAGAATATGCGGATGGAAATCATATCATATTCAATGAGAGGCATGGCCCGCAAAAGAAATAATATGCACAAGCTAACACAGAACGATTCAGAAACCATCAATACCCGTCCAGTTTGAGACTTGTATCACCTGATCAGTGGCACAGGGATACTCAAATGGGCAGAGTGAATCAGAACAGGGAGAGTACAATAAGCCCAGAAGAGTAGTATCGTTGCAGTTCTTTAACAGACGAGCTCCAAGTAAAAAACCCCACGATATCACTTACATGGGCTACTATCGTCGTTATTTTAATGCTAGTTACTTATTTTATATACTAAATCAAAAAAATATAGTTATTTGACTTCTGTAGTATATTAAATAGTAATAGATATTTTCAATACCACCCTATTATACTTATAATAACTGAACAATTTCATTGAGAGATATGATTTTGAAACGAATGACCACACATATGCAAGTTAGTAAGACCATGAGGTTAATAGGTAATTACATATCAAATAGTATCGTTTGTTATGATCTATAGTCTATGTACGTTTCCAACTTACAAGCATGTTACATTGCTTAACATGACCACAAATTGAATTAATTAATATATTTCTCCGTCATATTCAAGACCCGATGCCCTGAACCAAAACCAGAATGCAGGAGCAGATATCATTTGTAACAAAGCTTTGTACATCCATCTAAATATAGCTTGGCTGGTCTAATTAAAATAAGGATATAGATATTTGCTATTCAAATTATATAATTCGTTGCATGCTTATCCTTCGGAATTCCCGGCTCAGATAAATTAATCATCATAGGACATTTTGATCCTAATATTAATTATGTACGTATTCAGAGGTGAATTCGCACCTAGTTTGCGGGATAACATTTTGATATAATTGAATTCTCTGTCTGTGACCATTTTACATGCTGCTTGGCCAATTCAATAGCGGCCTAATAATATAGTTTCCAGCTACAGTGATTCTATTTTCATTCAATTTAATATGATATTATGCTGAATTAATGGAGAGAACCATACACATTGCAGGCACCATGTATGTCGTAAAGATTGCACACCTGTTTGACAGCAATTTACTATTACACATTTTATTGTTTAAAACATGCGCTTTAGGACAAAAGTACTTTAAAATCAAGTAGCGACTGAAAGTAAGATGTTCCGAGTTTGCTTCTTTCAGAAATAGCCGAATAAAAGAATTCTAATTTAGAACTAGCTGAAATAACTGCCTGTAGTTACAGACTCTGACTGGCGACAATTAACACAGGCACTCCAAACAGGTAGATAAAGCAGGTTTGAAAGTGTTATTAAAAAGGAAAGAGCACTTACCTCACCGTTTTCTTATAAATATCTGTTGCATTATTTATGTCGCTACTCTTAAATCAGAAGTCTCTAAATAAATGTACTGTTGTAGAGATTTTCAGCACTGTATTCTGATAAAAACAGAATAACCTTTCTAAAATTTTCTGATATTTTGTCAATCTTTATTAATAGAGTTGTACTCTGACTGAATACTTAGAGGAGTGTTTACTTTCAAAATTTCTTAAATAATTCCCTTACTTAATGAATTGATGAGAGATGCAGCTGATTACATTAGGAAAAAACTATAGAATTTGGTTGGTAAACAGGGATGCTATTGGGTACCGTAAGAATTATTCCAACTGATTTAAAACTATGAATAAAATATTTTTTTAATTTTCTGGATGTCTTTCCCCTGATATAATTTGAAGAGATCATAAAAGTAAGAACATCTTTATTTGGTGTTGGCTATTCTCTATAAGAATGCATTTCTATTAAGACATTTCGTTTTCATAGCCATCAACACATTATTTTTAGTTTTTTGTAACTAAATAAGAGAATATAGCGCCAGCACTAGCTTAAGACTTCTCTCGTAGCTTTGTTTCTTTTTGAGTATGATTTCTAATTAATATTGGCCTTATCTGAATCCATTGTAACCACTTTCCCAAAAGAAAATAATTTTTGGATAATTATTTTTACTCGAAAATCATATAGAATTGTCATTTTGCTGAACTAGATGGAGTTGGAAACCGTCCAAACAATAATTACAGAGGCCCACAAAACGAGTGCCAGAAGGCACATCTATGTATTCCCATGCATTTCGACCCGCTGAATACGAATCCGATGTCCATTTTGCCAGATTGGCTCTTGCATTTTTGCTAACCTCAAAAAACACCTTAAAAATGCCCGAAAAATCCCAAACAAGTAAATAAAAAGTTTAAATGAGCTGATCACTATATCTATACGTAATTTGGTGTGCTGAAACTTAATATGAGGTCAGAATAAACCGATCAGTCAGAAATTTTGACATAACCTCAAAAAACACCCAAAAATGATCAAAAATCCAAAACAAATAAATTAAAAGCTTAAACCAAGAACTATAAAACTAACATAACCTAAGGCAAGAGCATTACACCAAGAACTTTGAACCAAGAACTCTAAACCTAACATAATCTAAGAGGCAAGAGCTTTAAACCAAGAACTTTAAACTAAGAATTCTTAACCCAACATAACCTGAGACAAGAACTTTGAACCAAAAATTTAAGCCTATTATAAATTAAGACAAGACTTTAAAGCTCCTAAGGCAAGAACTATTAAGGTTTAGAGTTCTTTGTGTAAAGTTCCTGTCTTAGAATATGTCACATTTAGAGTTCTTGGTGCAAAGTTCTTGCCTTAAGTTTTGTTAGATTTAGAGTTCTTGGTTTAAAGTTATTTGTGTAAAATTCTTGCCTTGTTTTTAGTAAATTGTAGTAAATGTTCCGAAATATCAAAAAAAAATCAACGATAAAATTAAAAAAAAATTATCTAAAATGTTATAGTATGGAAATAGTGGATAAAGGTTTTCCATGGTACCTTGAATCATATGTTATAAGATGTTGGACAAATGGAAAGAACGTTAAAAAGTAAAATATAAAATCCAACAATATGGAAGGAGCCTGGAATCCGTGAAGAGTGTTATTTTTTAACAATACAAATGTTTCCGGAATTAATGCTAAAAAAAGAGTTAATGGAAACTGATTGTTCCGAAAGTCCAGAAGATGACAGTGAATATGAAGATAGTGAATGTGAGTGTTCGATAAGAACTAAAACTCTCAATATTTGGTGAAATGATAAACTTAATAATGTTATTAGAAATCTTGGTCTATCTAATGGTAGAGAAGAATATTTAGCGGCGATTATGGAAAAACACAATTTAATATCAATTGATGTTCGTTCTAGCTCATATAGAAAAAGAGAAAAAGACTAGAACATATTTTACACAAGGAAAAGATCACTTGCTCTTCTATTATCATAATGAATATACTTAAACCTATCTTCTCTTCTTCTTCTTCTTTTAGCGGGGCAACCTAAAGTCGCCACACTCAGGCCCTGTCGCCCATTGTGCTACCGCTACGAAATTATGGAGTACCCCCGTTTCAGGCCGGATTCTAATCCAAAGGCTAGAATCCTACCTATGGGGGCGTTCCTTATTTCCTCCAGCACCGGAAAACCGATACCGAAGTGCTTGTGCTCAAGTTCATAAGGCTAGGGTAAGAAGTTAGGACGTGGATAGAGGTTTCTTCCTCGTTCCCGCAAAACCTGCAGTCGGGGTTGTCCACCACCCCTATGGTGTGCAGGTGTTTTCTGAAAGAGCCGTGCCCAGTCAAAAGACCTGCCACGATTCTGACATGTTTCCTGCTTAGGCGCAGGATTTGTTCTGCTCGCTTCGGCAAGGGCCCCGAGATGAGGAGCTTCGCTTGCCTGAGCCCCGGGTGGGAGACCCAGAAGTCAACGAACTGGGAACGAATCCAGTTATCTATTGACTTCTTGGCGTTTGATCTAGGGTAGCCGAGGGCCGGCTCTGGTCCCAGTAGGGGCCTTTGAGAGCCCCCTCTGGCCAGGGCATCTGCCCGCTCGTTACCCTCGATGTTGCTGTGTCCAGGCACCCAGAGAAGCTTGACCCAGTTGGATGAGCCAAGTTCTCCAAGCGCCTGTTTACAGGTTTGAACCAGTATTGACTTGGTCCGGACTGATGCAAGGGCCTTGAGGGCCGCTTGACTATCGCTACATATATATATATATATATGTGCTTGTTGGAATATTTCCTTCGGATATTCTCCTGTACGCAGACCAAAATAGCAAAGATCTCGGTCTGGAATACCGTGGCGAATTTGCCCAGGGCATAAGAAAGTTCAGCTCTGGGCCTTTCACCGTATATCCCCGCTCCAGCACTTTACTCAAACCTCGATCCGTCCGTGAACCAGACGATATCGGCAGGCCCGAGTATGTCCTCGAGTGGGTTCCAGTCTTCCCTTTTAGGGATGACAACCTCAAAAGGTTCTGAGAAGGAGAAGGAAGGCACCATATCATCACTCCTGGCCTCCAGAAGTGAGTGAGTCCCTATCACGCCGGAAAGTTCCCTTGTGTGCCCTAATTGTTCCCCTCCAGTTTTCCACTGACCACCGCACCTCAGCCTGTAGGCCGCTTTCCGAGCTTCGGCCTCAATCACCAAGTGAAGGGGCACGAGATCCAGAAGGACCTCCAGAGCTGCTGTGGGGGTCGTGCGTATTGCTCCTGTGACTCCCAAACAGGCGAGTCTTTGGAGTTGTGTTAGTTTCTGTTGAATGTATAGCCTGGTTACGGCAGGCCACCACACAACAGAAGCATACGTGATCATTGGTCTAACTATCACAGTATAGTACCACATTGTTACCCTGGGGTTTAACCACCATGTTTTACCAAAGGTCCTTCTACATACACAGAGAGTTGTAGTGGCCTTTTGTATTTGTCTCTCTATGTGATCTTTCCAGGTCAACTTAGAGTCCAGGACGACACTCAGATACTTCACTGTCCTGGAGATCGTTAGAGTCATGTCATAGAGTACAGGTTCGACGAAACCTTCTAGCCTGCGCCTCCTAGTGAAAATTACCCGTTCTGCCTTAGAGGGGTTGACTCTAAGGCCCTGGTCGTTACACCATCTCTGTACGATCTGCAGGGCCCTTTGCAGGAGCCCGCTAACCGTATTTGGGAATTTTTCCGAGATGATAATAGCCAGGTCATCTGCGTAACCTTGAGCGAAAAGATCCTCGTTCTCGAGTTCCTGGAGTAGACCATCGAGAACGAGGTTCCATAGCAGAGGGGAGAGGACGCCTCCTTGTGGGTATCCTCTCCTTACTGAGACTTTTACTGCCGTTTCCTCATTGGCAGCTATAATTTGCCTTTCCGCCAACATGGCCCTCAACCATCTAATGATGGTGTCGTCGATGCCATGATAGGCAGCCGCGGCGCAGATTGAATCGAAGGAGGTATTATCAAATGCTCCTTCAATGTCAAGAAAAGCACCGGCCGCAAGTTCTTTGTGGTGTAGCGCCTTCTCGATCCTGGAAACGATCGGGTGAAGGGCTGTCTCCACTGACTTCCCGGCCTGGTAAGCATATTGCGACGGATGCAGAGGCGCTAGGGTCAGTGCCCCGTCTTTAACAAACCTTTCAACCAACCTCTCTAATGTTTTGAGTAGGAAGGATGTAAGGCTGATTGCTCTGTAGGATTTGGCAGTGTCGTACGATGTACGTCCTGCCTTTGGGATGAAAACCACTTTGACGGCTCTCCAGGGTACGGGAATATACCCCAAGGCCAGACAGGTTCTCAACAGGTGATAAACAGGACGTGCGAGTATCTCCAACCCTTCCTGGACTTAAACCTATCACATAGATTTTAGATAAATATTCGAACCTCGAATTTACTACAAACAAAACAGAAGGAATTCGCATTACTCACACAGTTGTGCACATTTCTTGTATTCATAGGAAGCCAGTTTCCCACTTCACTAGAGCTGCGGTTGCATGATGACGACGCCCGCGGTTCCGCTTTCCCAACCTGACCGGCCGCCGACGCTGGGGTTTCCCTCTCCTGGATCGTAAACTCTTTCTCTAGTTTTGCCATGACGAGTATTTTCTTACCTAGGAACTTAGCCGAAATAAATCGTTGCCCGCCGTCACCACATGGAGGTGTCCTAGTCGCAAAAATAGAAAAAGAAACAAATGGCATATGACAATCAAACCGAATAAAGAAAACTATACAATTCGAAACAGCTCTAAGAAAAAAAAGTAAAAAATCATCAAGGGAGGGTGTAGGTAAATGTTAAGACCAAACGATATTCCTCTCTCAACAGAGCAAACTTTGTCCGAAATTTTTTTCCTAAAAATGTCACTGTTCAGTAATATTTTCCTTTAGATATTTGAAAATTTAAAAGTTACCCATCTCCGCTTACTAGGGTTGATGAACATATATATTGAAATGATATTTCTCTATAAAATTTGCAGATTGCGCTTTAATTCTGACTACGGTATTGTGTTCAGCTCGTGAAAATACGTCGGAAATTATATGTTCAGATATTGTGTAGAGCAAAGTCAATTTTGGGCAATAATTTAGTCATTTCTGGATACGTTTTCATCCTAAATATGGATTTTACAAGATATTCGATCATCGCGCATAAATTCTGACCTTGGATTCGGTTTCAGTGCTCAAGATTACGTATAGATATAGTGATCAGTTCATGTAAGCTTTTTATTTATTTGCTTGGGATTTTTCCAGTATTTTTTAGATGTTTTTTGAAGTTATGTCAAAATTCTTAACTGATCGGCCAATTCTGACTTCAGATTCGGTTTCAGCGCCCCAAAATACGTATAGAAATGGTGGTCAGCTCATTTAAGCTTTTTATTCACTTGTTTGAGATTTTTCGGGCAGTCTTAGGGTGCTTTTTGGGGTTAGGAAAAGTGCAAGAGCCAATCCGGAAAAACGGACATCGGATTCGTGTTTAGCGGGTCGATATGCATGGGAATACATAGGCCTGCCTTCTAGCACTCGACATTTTTTTTGTGTGCCTATATTATTAATAATAACTCTTTGTTCATAATAGTTTTCTATATATCAGCTATTATGTTCGCCGCAATCAGTGTTTATATTAGTTCCATACAGCTTTATACGCCTTTTAGAAATGCTCCTGTATTTGCAAATAAAGACGCGCATTTTGCTATTCGTATTCACTTTTTTAGTTTATTATTTTGGTATATAGGGATATTCCAGTAATAATATCCAAAAGCGCAGTATGTTTTCGAGTATTATGGCTTGTCTTTATTAAGAAACAAGCAAGTTTGCGAAACAGAGGTTCACAGGTATCATCACTAGCGACCCAAGTTTAACATTACGTCAGCGAGAAAATGTTCTAAGCATTTTTTAAATAGTGATTATTGCAAAAAAGAAACTCAGAATATATCTACATAAGAAACACAAACAATATAAAATAAAATCTGTAAAAGTTTTTATACAAAACTTCTGTCTTTTTAGATTTTTTATTTATCCATTATTTTTTTTCTTTTGGGTGACCATATCCATATATTTTTCCATTAAAAGTATATAACGTTTTCTTCCTTGGTAATATCAACTACGGTCCAAACATTCCTTTCCAACATCGTTTCTTAATTAATTATTCTTCAATGTGACCATGTGACCCTATATATTTTTCACTAAAATTATAGCATGTTTCAATGATAGTTGTGTTAACTGCATGTCAAACATTACCTTTCGTCACATTTTTTTATAAATGATTTTATAGGGTGTCCGCCCAGTATATTTTCCACTGAAAGTATGGCAGGATTACCTGCTCTACCTCACCTTTTTTCCATTAATTATTTTTTTATGGTGTACATTTGCATATTTTTCACTAAAAGTCAACTATCTATTAATTTTCTCCGTCAAACAGGTTTGTAGATATATAGCACCAATAGACAGACGGAATTAAAAGACCTTCATTTTCGTAGTCTACATAGTCTGAAAAGTGAATATCCAAAGAAAAATCGGACAGTGATTTTTATACGAGTACAATACTTAAGCAAGGGCAGTAAAATGGCTATTTATGTATTAAGTCCAAAATGTAAGACTTTATTGAATGGGTCCAGTTTATATTCATATAGAGGATGAGTTCAATAAAACATTATCGACAAGTTGCACACAAAGCTTTATGTTAAAACCAGGGTGTATTAAATAGGTGGTGCGACAAGGACCCGTTGAGTGGCTTCATAAGTGCTTACTTTGTACATAATGTAATAGATGGCAGGAGCAATAGTGTCAGTCACTATTTACGCATAGAAAGATAATTTTGCAGATTCTGTACATACGTGCATACAGTGTTGCATACATTCCCGGGCTTTCGTTTTTAGTGAAAAATCTTGTAGTCAAACAAAATATCAGTGACATTTGACATCAAATACCTCGAAGAAATACATTCAATACGCTAGCGCTAAATATAAAAAGTCAGCTATATTTTCATAAGACAAGGTTAGAAATTACGGAGTGCCTATTTGTGTATTTATGCTTATGACTATAAAGACCACAAATTATCACTTTTCTTAGTGCCAAAAAATACTGAAAAGATAGAAATGTGATAGTTTACAAAGTACCTACTTGAAATAAAAAGTCACATATTTGTGAAAAACATTTTTGCTCCAGCAGTATAAAAAGTAATTTTACTTCACAGTCTGAAAATGGAGTTGTTATATACGCTGTAAGTTTTAAATTTACGTAAATATTTGTAACATAACCTATAGATATAAAAACGTCTTTTTAAATATATTTTATGCTTTTAGCGGCAGTTTTAAAGAAAATGGTTGAAGAAAGGTGCACTTCCAAGCAAATTAGATGCTTGTTCTTCAGAAAATGTTGTCGCTAAGGAAATTAAGAAGTTATTAAATGAGTGATGTTCACGATAGTATCATTTATCCTTATTTATGAGAGTTTGCATTTACACTTACTAGAAAAAAAATTGTCTGAAGAATGTGACGTCAAATTACCAAATAAGAATTGGGGTATTCATAAATGTATTGAAAGTAGAAGCTTAGTGTTTACATAAGGCAGAACAGCATGATAAATTAATTACAACATGTTTTAAGACGGTAAGTGCTTTTTAGATAGTATTTGTTTCCAAATGATAATTTAGTTTTTCAAGTAATTATTTGTATAATTTCTATTTTCAGGTTCAGGTTTTGTCTCATGTTTGGTCCTACAAGAGAGGTTATTTTTTGCATAAGGATATTAAGTTAACATCAATCAGTAAACCGATCACTGTAGAAGAATTGCAGCATATTTTTCTGAAATTTTAATCTACAACGCTTGCTTAGGTGGACCAAGTACAAATATTATTATCAAAGTGTTCATTCTGATGTGCAATTAAAGTCAACTTATGTTGGGAGCATCGAGAATGCTCAGTAATTTTGGAGAAAGGAACTATTTGTAAACATATTATGTAAATCTTGTTCTTATAATATTGCAGCCCATTACGCCCAGTACTGTTGTAAATAAATTTGTATATTTTACATAAGTTTTATTTTCTTACCATACCCATATAAATTTGAAACTGGTGAATATTTGTTCCTTTAGTGGAAGACCAGACCCTCTGAATTCGACACCCTCTATATAACTCGCGAACACCCACCTAAAAAATAGGTAATCTGATGTAAAATAACCCGCTAAACTTGATTTTTGAATTCGCCCATTGATTTGAGATTGCCAAAATGACCAAATTGGCAATTTTCTAAAAAAAATAAAAATTATGTGTTATTTTTTGTTTTTCATATAACACGTCATATATTTTTTATTTTACTTCAGAATTTTTTAATTTTTTTACATAATATTCTCTAACTATTCTTTGATATGTTGAAAGTAAAAAACTTTACCTAAAAAATAATTAGTTGGCAAAAAAAAATAACAACTTTTCTTTGACGCAAAATCTTTAAAATTTGCAGAGTAAAATGTCCGATCGAGGTATCTTTTTTATTTTTAAAGTTAGGTGCCTACTATAATCGAAGAAAATGTTCCGAATGAATTAAATAAAATCTTTTATAAGAAGTTTTTTTTGAAATTTTGCTCCCTTATCGAAATATTCATTGATTGTTTCAGCGTCCGAACGAATGCGCGCTACTATGAATCGGCCGCAATCGCTTCTAGAGCTAAACGCAGGCACGTGCCGGGTGATTATTATTTTCCAGTGTCCATTTATGTTAAGTTGAAAGTGCTTTTTGTCTCAGTCCTTATATTTAGTGCGTTATAAACACATAGTTTGGCATAAATTATAATTACTCGGATAGGAAATCAAAGGAAACAAGCTAAAAACGTACTCTTCGCCTGTTCACTGGATTTTTATATAATTATTATACATTCAATAGGATACTTTTCGCAGTTTTTTGTAAATAATGTTACTTTTAGACATTTTTAATTTTATAGTACGATCTTAGTTGGTAAAAGACTTGGTAAAAAAACTATACCAAACCCCATTTGGGTTTCGATTACGAGTCAAAAGAACTACACCACACCTTACACGTAGAAGAATGTAAATTTTTACATTATAAGACACGAGCTATAAAATCATATTTTCACGGTTGTATATTACATTATGAAATGTATATTTGTAAAATATATAAATAATTAGAAATAGTAAAATGAAATATTTCACCAGATTTCTATTCAATTACAAAAACATAAAAATTTAAAAAAAAATTTTTCAACAGTAAAATCACAAGAGCTTTTTTTATCGGATAAATTTCTCTTTGTAACGAAATAATTTTGCCAATCAGTGATTTTATGAGAAAAACTGACATGAAAAAATCGCGTGACCGGAGATCGAGCGATTTTGTCAAATGTCAGTTTTTCGAGCAAAATCACTGATTGACAAAATATTGAGTTAAAAAGAAATTTATCCATAAAAGAAAAGCTCGAGTGATTTTTGGCAAGATAAATTAACGACAGAATATGTGAACGAACAACAATTAAAAATAATTATAATTTTCTCAAAACGACTCATATCGTACAGTATAATTTCCACAAGACTTAAAAATTATAGCCGACAGTACAGATTTTAAGATGACGTGCGACTACTAGATATACTCTGCTTTTGAGGAACAGGCATTTTTATCGTGATAAGAAACGATGCACCTTTTTTATCGCTGTCAAAGTGACAAAATGTGACTGTCAAATAGACTTTTTTATATAGGAGTTAATTTATCAAATTTAAATCATTAAGTAATAACATTTTTATTTATCGATCGATTTTGTTCAAATAGGGTTCTTCTTCTAGCTAACACTAATTTACTGTCCAAATTTCAGTACAATCGGAATTTTCTTTCTTCAGTTATCGTGCTTACAAGAAACGTGACGGACGGACAGACAGACGGACATTTTGAAAGTTGTTCAGAATTCGTTCACTAACACAATGGTATGAAAATTTTTTGTCTGCGAGCGATATTTACGGCTTTAGAAATGTACCGATCAAATGCAAAATCCGATGACATTTCTGTGGCTCTAAAACAATATTTAGAACAGAAAAATTTATTTTTATCACTAAATCCAGTTTACCATGCACAATGTGTTCGTATACAAGAAGATCGTATACCCGAACTGCTTATAAAAGAAAATCAGATATTGAAAATCCTAGTGCTATTTGCAAGACAGCCTACCAAATTAAGCCCAGAATTCCAAATGTTTTAGATTTTGGATGGTACCTAAAGGAGGAAATCTTATTTCCAAAGATGATTTCAAAAAGCCCAAAACCCAATTTTATTAAGTTAACTCCATTTTGTAAATGTAAATTATATAACTGTACTACAAGCTGCAAGTGTAGCAAAGCAAACGCGCAATGTAACATAAGTTGTTTATGCGAAGGAAAATGTAATCTTTAGTACCCACTTGCTGTTATAATTAATGAAAATATATTTTTTAATGTGTATGTTTCGAGATTATCTACATAATTGTATAACATTTAATTGCAAATAGAAACTAAATAATCCGTAGACTCACTTGATCGCTTAAACGACACCACAGATGGGCGACGCGACGTTAACAGAAGTTATGCTTTAAATTAATGCGGACGAGTTGCGCGGCCGCTTCCAACAGCGTCATCTCGTTACATGAGCCGAATTTCCAAAAAATCTCTTTATAAAAAAGTTTGTTTAAAGTATATGGAACATTTTTCTCGTTTATACTATAACTCTCTCTTTAAAAATAAAAAAGTTACCTCGATCGGGTATTTTTCAACGCAAATTTTAAAAAACCGCGACAATAGAGGGTAATTATATTTTTTTTAGGCACTATATTATTAGTTACACAATATTCTTTGCCGTCAGCCTGTCCAAGAATATTGGAGGGATAATGTGTAAAATATTGGTCAAAATCGGAATTAAAATAAAAAAGATATGATGTGTTATGTGCAAAACAAAAATTAACACATAATTTTAAAATTTTTCAAAAAATTTGCGAATTGACCGATTTGGCAATCTCAAATTAATGGGCGAACTCAAAAATCAAATCCAGAAGGTCATTTTACATAATATCATCTGTTTTTTAGGTGGGTGTTCGCGAGTTGTATAGACTACTTTTAAAATGCTTCCTACAGATTGGCTGCTCTCCGACTACTTTACATAACTGAAATTGCTGTTCAGTTGTGAATATATGCAACACTATATGCAGCAAAGCAAATTCATGTACCTATATACAGGTTTTTGTAGGACGCTAAAGCTCGCGCCATCTACTAAATTAAATAGGAAGCATGCACTTATGAAGCCATTATTATCATGGGAAAGTGCCGTAGTCGGACCACCTATTTAATACACCCTGGTTAAAACTGACTGATCGAAGAAAACTCATTTTATAAATTTTATATCTATTCTATGAAAAATGTGGAAAAATTGCTTTTTCTATTGCTTGGTTACTAAGTTATTTATTATATGTTTGAAAATTATATTCGAAGTAAAAAACGAGCGGTTCTAACAAAGAAACTTGTGATAAAACTAGAGATACCGCTGCTACTGTCAAAGATTTCCAGTTACCATTAAAATCCCGGCATTTGTACGAAAAAACATGTAATGCGTTTGACAAATGGTGTTCTAATATGAATATTAAAATAACTTGTGAAGACAGCCTCCTAGCATATTTCAATAGCGATCTTTCCCGGTATAAAAGTTCATCATCATGAAGCAAATATTCTACGTTACGATTTCTACGTGAAAGTGTAGACATTAGTAAATTTCAAAATGTCATTTCATTTTCGAAACGGAAAGGAGAAGGATGTAAACCTAAAAAGTTCATTGTCATGACTACGGATTATGTAGATGAGTTTTTTATTAAAGCTGACATAGCCCAGATGACAGAGAACATTTTGTAGTGAAACCTACAAAAACTTGCAAACTGAATATATTTTTTAATGAGTTCGTGAAAGTGTATGGAATAATATCCTGAAAAGTTTACATTCCGCTTGGATGCAGAACATAAAAAAAAGTGAAAAACATTTTTTTTTCACCCATTTTTTCAAAATTTTTAAATTAAGCCAGGGTAGAAAAAAACAAAAAATACAGGTGTATAGACCATATGTTTCTCAACAAAAAATGCCCTAATAAAATTTATCGCTAAAGCCACGGTATTCCTGGAAAAAAAAATTTATATATATATATATATATATATATATATATATATATATATATATATATATATATATATATATATATATATATATATATATATATATATATATATATATATATATATATATATATATATATATATATATATATATATATATATATATATATATATATATATATATATATATATATATATATATATATATATATATACATTTATTTATCAAGAAAATCATCAAGCAACGGAATTAAAATGATTTGAGATGTACTTTTTTTGCATCCACGTTACTACAATTTAATAAACCATAACAATCATGAAGTGTACATACTTTTTAACAGTTCTGAATGAAGAAAGAATTTTTTGAAGGGCTTTTATTTTTTTCTGTATTTTTTATTGCGACAATTGAGTTCGGGCGTGATAATATATACAGGGAGTTTCATTAATAATTGGACATACCCTAACTGGAGAATCCTTAGTTCAAAATATGAAGATTTAATCTGAAACACTTAGATAAAGTGTGCCTATGTGCCTCCTTACTGAGACACAGGGTCTTTTAATTCTAATTTTAAAAATTATTTTTGTCCATTATTCTGATACTGTTTAATATTTCTTTTTCATATTTGGCAGAAAGTTTAGGTATTTTAGGAAACATTAAACTGTAGTTATAGATAAGTTCTTCCTATTACCAGAGGCGTACAGCAGACGCCACTGGTGGAATCGTCTTTTCAGCTATAACATCCCAAGGACGTTAATAATACGAAATAATTTTATCACAGTTTCCGAAAGCACTTGCTTGGTAATATCCCGACGCCGTAGGCGGAGGGATATTACCTAAAAGCAACGTGCTTGAGGAAGATAAAATTATGAGTTATTTATCAACGTTCGAGGGGTATTCGTATAGAAAATTTTTTGCAATCTAATTTATTTATTTGTTCAAAATTATTTATTAAAAACATAATTATTAAAAGAGCAATTTGTAAAATTAAATGTAGATTATGTATTATGTATTATTTGGTGTAGTTTCCTCCATTATTATATTCATTAAATCATTATTTGCAGTTCCAAATAAATTTTAAAATTTTAAATTATTGAACTGTCATTACTGTCAAACTGGATGACATAAGTAAAAAGATCCCTCAGGGATCTTTTCAGTGTAATTCTGTTCTGATTGGTTGTTTCAGCACACGTGATTATAAATGGACGAATTTAATAGGATTGCTATTTGAGCTAAAAATTTTCAGTATAGTTTTTTAGTTTTTAATCGTTTTATACGAATATGTTGTACTCTTACTTCATAACGATAAAGTAATAATAATTCGAGATAATTGAATTTAAAGATAGGGCTGCACAATATTTTGCTTTTAACGTTCAATTTATTGCACATATTCGTATTGATCATTTCGGCATCTCTACACATAACATTGCTTTGGTCACGCCGTGAAATAAGTTTTATAGTTAAATTTTAATAACAATTATAATAATTATTTTTTAAAATTAGAATTAACACACCCTGTATCTCAGTAAGGAGACACATTATATCTAAGTGTTAAATCTTCATATTTTGGACTAAGGATTCTCCAGTTAGCGTATGTCCAATTATTAATGAAACACCCTA
Source organism: Rutpela maculata (assembly GCA_936432065.2). Taxonomy (NCBI): domain Eukaryota; kingdom Metazoa; phylum Arthropoda; class Insecta; order Coleoptera; family Cerambycidae; genus Rutpela; species Rutpela maculata. The sequence continues at coordinate 131,289,806 of OW386287.2, read as the reverse complement.
TATATTTTTCCCATCCATCCTTTGCTTGTATTATTTAAAACAAAAAAGCATCAGAAAGCTACAATTTCCATCTTTTAAATGAACTAACACCCATATAGATTGAACAAATTCTGATTTAGTGACATGTAATTCAGTGCGTCGGTGTCACAGTCATGCGTATTCAAGCGAGCGCACGCATGTATCTCGCTCCGAGTTATAACGTTATACTTGACTACTTGACTATTTTTTTCCGAGAAAACCGTGGCTTAGCGATAAATTTTGTTAAGACATTTTTTGTTCATAAATACTTAACCTATCTATCTATATATTTTTATTTTTTCTTAGCTTGACTTAATTTCAAAATTTTGAAAAATGGATGAAAAAAAATTTTGTTCACTTTTTTCTTTGTTCTGCATCCGAGCGAAATGTAAACTTTTCAGGATATTATTCTATACACTTTCACGAACTTATTAAGAAAATATATTTAGGTTGCAAATTTTTGTAGGTAAATACCTTCATCCTTATTGGGCTAACAATAAGGAGTATTTATTTGACAACGTGTGAATGTTTTAATAACATTTACTAAAACATAATTTGTGTTAGTATAGCTGGTGACTGTAGACATCAATAATTAGTGACGCTATTGACAACATGTGTTGAAGATTTTAGAACGCACTTTTTAGTCGAGATACTAAAACCAAAGCAGAAATGAATATTTCGAACAATAATTATTGTGTTATAAATATTAACCATTATTATATCAAAACTATGTCATAAACGGTACTTTATAACGCAGTCTTCCATAAATACATTTTTGAGACACATACCCTATATTAAGAATATAAAAAATTTCTAATTTGGTACCAAGAAGCATCGAATTTTACCTTAATAAGTTGTTAAATATATTGTAACAATTACAATATAAAAGAGAAAATAAATGAGAAAATTTAAAAGACAAAAAAGCAGCGTATTTTGTGATAAGAATTTTAGTAGCATATTGCATAATATTAATCGAAATGTGATATGTGAGAGATATTATTTATGTGATAAAAAACGGAAATTAAATTTTTGAAACTTTTTTGCAGTATTGCACGGACCGAAACTGTAATACATGCAAAAGAAAGCTGAAAAGTTTCTTTCTCTGTTTGATAGTATTCATGAAGATTTTTTACGTGACTGCGAGTGAGCTTTTAGAAATTCTTATGTGCTCTTACAAAATTGAGGGAACCGCACGCTTTTTTACTGCATTTTACTCAAACAGCATTGAACATACAAGAACACTGGTAGGTACCTTTCTTTTGTAATATATTTTGCTATTTTATTTTTGTTTAAACTTCAGAAAAAACGTTGTTTTCATCATTTACCCTTATATTATCTCATGAAGCTGTTAACGCGCCTATGCTGATTTTATTTTATTTTATTTTGGGTACTTACGCGTAAAATTTCAAATAGATTGAATACAACTAGAAGTTAAAATTCTGTATCAGATCTACAGAACTGTATTATTTTTGAAATTATTCGTTTATTTATAAATACATATCTACTTAAAAACGAAGCGGAAACTGTAAAACTGAATAGCGTAGAATTTTCGCAATACTCCAAGCTAGCTTATTTGAAGCGAATATTACGTTAAGAGCATAGTTTAAGAATAAAACTACGAATGTACAATATAGAAACTAGTCTTCCACCGCTGATCGAGAATCCGAGGACATAAATTCCTCGAAGGAATTGCTCTTCAGTGACAGAACCTCATAAGCTCTCATTGCAGACGTCCACAAAAGATAATAAATTTCCAACTAGTTCTTTCTCCTAGCACTGCACTTGTGGTGAGACAAAACCAATCTTGCTACGACTTCAGTTTTGGTGGAGACAAAACCGGAAACTTGATCCTCGAATAATGATTTCTCAGGCACGTAGACAAGGACGTTTTTCATAGAAAGTTCCTCTTACATTGCAAAACTTGCTGATGAAGTGTTTTTAAGCAGATCGAAATGAATTCTAACATTATGCGGAAAACAGTGTTTAATAAGCGGTCGTTAAATTAATTTCAATCGGATGAGTTTAAATTATTTGTTCTTAATGACATTTCTACTTGAAAATATTCATTCACATTTTTCGCAACCTTACTAAATATTTGAATAAATTCTGATAAACAAAATCGGCAGCTACTGGAAGCGGTTGGAACCTCCCCACTCAGTGGATCTTTATAAGTTGTGCTTAGATATTACATCGGAAATCAGCACACTGAGCAAACAGATAAATTACACGTGACTTTGGAGCCATTTATTTTATGAACAAATATCGAACGAACTGAAGTGGACTACAAGCAATCTGTTAAAACAATATGTTTATTTATGTTGCATGTTAATCAATTGCCAGATATTATAAGAGTATTAACAGATAACGTTTCGAAGATTTAGTAGAACATTGGATAGCGAACAAAAATAACAACACAAAATTTAGCCAAATGACACTCGAACCTCAACAAGTCAATAACATTATGGATAATTCAAGCAGACTACGCATGCGTCAAATTAAAATCTTCCTGCTCGATCAAAAATGTCTCAGCAAGTCGAGCTTGTAATATTCGAACGTTTCAGATTTAGCTCGGTTAGCTCGATTTTCATTAAACGAACGATTGTGACGCGTCCCATCAGTCAGACGTAATATCCGAACATGGCTATAAACAATTATTACCTTTAAAAAACCAACTAAAATAAGTTTTGACATCTGTCAAAAATATTTGGGTTGATTTGAATGTTGATTTTTGGATTATGAAATAAATTTTGAGACAATCTATGGGGTATTTGCACGTGACGTCACACTTAAATATATATATATATATATATATATATATATATATATATATATATATATATATATATATATATATATATATATATATATATATATATTGTCAAGGGCCAGAAAATAATAGTAAATTATTTTTAAAATAAATTTAAAGAAAATTCAATTCTAGTTTGGTAAAAATATATTTTATATAAAATTAATTCATTATTAATCTAAATTTAAATTAAAGCATTACAAAATTAAACAATATAAATTTAAACAACAAAATGCTGCACTTGCTATTTATTTGGAAGAGTACAAAGTCATATTTTAATTTCGTAATTGAGGTCAAGTAGTTTTTTAGCAATACTGCAAAGACTGCGGTATTGCAATTTGGGTGATTCCACGTTTGGGTTTTGAAGAAGGTGGTTGTGCTTGGTGGCTGACATATCTCCTCAGGATGAATGACCTGATAATAATGTAAGTAGAAATAATTGTTAATTAGATAAGGATTTAGGGACCCCTATATATTGTTTTTATGGATAAAAATAAATGTTCTATTTTTTTTAAACTCTTGTTTCATCTACCATAGCTACCCCCTTGTGCGTATATGGCTTAGGGAAAGTGTATACGTAACATATGGTGGAGGTGCCGAATTATGCTGTTAATTTGCGCCGAATTTTCTTAGCTTTTTTTTAGAGAATTTTGGAATGAATCTTTGCTTTAAATTTTAGTGGGTGCATGGGGTTATTGTAATTTTTTTTCGTGAACAAGTAAAGTTTGTTATATTGCTCTAAGTTTATATAACAAAACAAGCACGTTCTCAAAATAGAGTCTAAGGACCTATTGAAATGATTGTACCATAACCCAGTTGAATTGATGAATGTGAAACAAAATTTAAGGTCAATTTAGCTTCATTGAAATAGAACATAACTGTCTGCTTTCATTTTAATTTTTTTTCATAGAAAATGTGTGGTATAATTTCATTGCTAAACAATATAAAAACAGTATAGAGAGGGTTCCACTAATTATTTTTTTTCGATTGTTAAATTTAGTACAGGACAGGATCGTGTAAATTTTCTAGGTCCAGATGGAAGTTTTGGCAGAATTTTACTAATTCCAGATTTATATTTTCTTTCATCATATCATTATTTTTTAATCGTACAGAGGGGCACATAAAATATATAGACATTTTTCTTTCCTACAGCTACTCACAAATTTTATTGCAGCAGTTAGTATTTTATATTTATACATTTTGTGGGGGTTTCAAAAAATAATAATAATTTTAAAATCTTGGGCATATGAGTGGTTCCGAGAAAAAGCCAACTCCAGTCACTAGGTCTGCACTAAAGCTGCAATTAAAGGAGAAAAAGATTTTGGCAAATTTCAGACCACAGCACAGAAGCACCGAGAGATTTGGCAGCCCCACCCCAGAATCTGACCCATTTGCACGTTCTCCCAAAGTCGGAAGATCACCGGAACGACACAGACAACCGGTGGACACAACTGACAGCGACAGCGAAGACAATAGGTACACCAGTTTGGCAAAAGTAGTGAGTGGTGAGAAGGAGGAAAAGGGTGACAGTTCTGAAAGCTTAGAAAGGCAGCAGAACAATCAAAACATTGAGATACTTACAGTGGAAGATAACGTTACAGCCCCAACGAGAAACCAAATAATTGGCACAATGGACGTCACAATCTCTGAAAGTTTAACAAAAGCAAAAACACCAGTGGTTCCAAAATTCCTGTGCCCACCAACTTTTGACCCGTGCTCTGGAAATGCTGTCAACTTTATGAAAAATTATGAACGAACTGCAGTGGCGAATAGCTGGGACAACAATCTGAAAATCACATATCTGGGCACATTTTTAGAAGGAGCGGCACACCTATGGTTTAACCGCTATACGTCGGATGCCTCTAATCAGGACAAAAAATGGGCAAACGTCAAGGACGATTTCATAAAAGAATTTGGCGGTAACGACATGGTCAGGCTTCTGGAGAAAAAACTGTATGAGACAAAACAACGTCCAAACCAGTCCATCAAAGCGTACTACTTTGAACTCCAGACTATCTTTTCGGATTACGATCCCACGTTCAAGGTAGAAGAATTTAGGAAATTCTTCGAAAACGGAATGAATAAAGAATTATATAGGAGTTACAGGCTAATCCTTGAAGATGACCTCGACTGGGATAAGTTCAAAAAGATAGTCCAAAAGCTTGAAGACATCTCCACACCCGGCGAAGAGGGTATATCACTGCATACCCTTAAAATCAGTGAGGATACTAAATGTCATCACTGCCACCACATGTGCGGCCAGGGAAATCAAGGCCCACAAAGAGGTGAGAGCGAGAGAAAGCGAGCGGATGCCCAAAACAAAAATAGAAATTATGGATACTCTCGAAACAGAAATAACTATCAGAGATCCAGCGCCAACAGGAATCAGGTTAATTGGGGCAGAGCAGGACCAAGTACAGGTCAAGGATTCGAACCAGGTCCACGAAACCAGGGTTTTAACAGAGGTGGAAACAACCCACGCCAACAAAGATTTCCCCCAAATAGCAGAACCAACGATGGCAGACCACGTTGCTTCCAGTGCAACAGAGTGGGGCATTTTGTAGTTTCGTGTCCTGAAAATAGACGTCAACACCCAAACACCAGCGGACGACGAGAATAAGCCCCGGCGTCGTCCTTGCCAATAAGGGGGCCCATCCTAGTAGGCACAATTACGAGATAATAACGGTTCCTTGCTACATAAATGGGTACAAGGTAAGAGCCATCCTAGATACAGGGGCTGAGAAAAACGTTATTACAACCGGTATTCTAAGGTACTTTAAAAGGACCCAGAATAGAAATTTAATTGTGGCTGGGGGAGGAAGAATCCCTATACTAGGAGATACTAAATTCAACCTTGGCATTGGGGGACTCGTCATGAATTGTAGAGCCAATGTCATCGACGGTCTACCGTACCCGCTACTACTTGGAATGGAATTTCTCAAAAGCTGCAGAGCAGTGATAGATCTTAGGGAAGAAATGGTGACATTATCTGTAGGTAACAAGTCCACCATAGTTTACCTAAACAACACTCGAATAACAAAAGAACAACAACCCTACGAAAATAACATCCTAACGAAGGAAAAGAGTACAAGCGAAGAGCCCTTAACTAAAAGTTTAAAAGAGAAATCAAGTCAAAAGTTAAGAGATACCAAGCAGTCCAGCTCAGGATCGAAGCAGAATAGAGGAAAAATAAAAAATTATAGGCCCATATCTCCTCAGAGTGTGACAGGGGAAACAAGAAAACAGAAAATTTTCAGAAAAAAGGGCAAAAGAGCCAGACACAGAAGCAATGAGGAACAGAGAATAATGATAGAATTCAATAAGTTCTTGAGGTCGAAAAAAGACCACGAAAATGATATTTTGAAAGCGAAGATAGAGGAAAAGACGCAAGATTTGTTTGTCACTGACAATTCTTACGCCTTAGCTCACTGTGTGTCGGCTGACATGAAGATGAGTAAGGGCATCGCAAAAGAATTCAAGAAAAAATTTGGGTGCAGGGAGATTTTAGTTCGGCAAAAACAGAAACCAGGAGGGCTAGCAGTGTTAAATGAAAGTGGTCGATCATTACTGTACTTGGTAACAAAACGACACTTCTGGGAGAAGCCATCGCTGAAAACAATGTGGAAGTGTCTATACAAAATGAGAAATTACATTGTTGCCAATCAAATATGTAGACTAGCGATGCCAAGATTGGGCTGTGGGCTTGACAAACTTGACTGGAATTTGGTGAAAAACATGATTTGTTGTCTGTTTAAAGATGTGGAAGTCGACATTCTGATTTGTAACTGGAGCACACCTAAGGAGGTGTTGTGCCAGGTGTCCGATTTGCCAATAGTCCATGTAGAAAACAAAGACATGCTACAAGCAAATGAGACGGAGCCTGAGCAAAAAATTTTAGTTAAGGTCATACTGCAGGAAGACTATATCCTAGATGCAGGAAAAACGTATGACCTTAAAGTAGGAATTTCGGAAAAACAAGAAACCGTGGACTTACATCGATGGGAATTCCAAGCCAATGAAGACTTTTATTCCTCTAGAGGGCTAATTTTATTAAATTCTCCAGCACCTCTAGACAAAAAGTTGTGTATAAAAGTGGAGAATAAATGTTGGAGGAAGATCAAAGTTCTAAAAGGTTCCACCATAGGATATTTCGCCCACCCAGAAATCGACCTGCCAACGCAAGGGATTGTCTTGTTTCTAGAAGAAGAAACAAACGACATAGTGACGCTGAAAGATCACCAGTTAGATCACGTCACGGACACCTCACAAAAAGAGGAACTTGCAGACCTACTACAAGACTATCAAGATGTTTTCTCGAAATCTACGCGACAGATGGGCTTAACAACATTAACAAAGCACAAAATAGATGTTGGCGATGCTGCTCCGATAAGGTGCCGACCCTATAGAGTCTCCCAAAAGGAGAGACAAATTATAGACGAGCAGATCAAGGAAATGCTTGAAAGCAATATAATAAGGCCCTGTCATTCACCATGGGCAAGCCCTGTAGTGCTTGTTAAAAAGAAAGATGGTTCTACAAGGTTCTGCGTAGATTATAGAAAACTAAATAACGTTACAAAAAAGTCTACCTATCCAATCCCGAACATCGAAGACATTCTTACATACTTAGGTGACTCAAGATACTTCACAACATTAGATATGTTCAGTGGCTACTGGCAGGTTGAACTCGAGGAGGAATCCAAGGAGTATACAGCGTTCGTCGCACAGGGACATGGCCTCTATGAATTCAATGTCTTGAGTTTCGGTCTATGTAATGCTCCTGCAACATTCCAGCACTTAGCCGACAAAGTTTTCGAAGGGATGAAGTGGAAAGATGTCCTGATATATCTTGATGATATTGTTGTCTTCTCCAGAACATGGGAGGAACACCTGAAAAAATTAGAAAAAGTTTTTCAGCGTTTGCGAGAAGCAGGTCTCACACTCAAGCCTAGCAAATGCATATATGCGAAGCCCGAGGTGAAATTATTGGGCCATGTTGTGAGCAAGGAAGGGATAGCCCCAGACGAGGACAAGTTAAAGGCGATAAAAAATTTCCCAGAACCCAAAAATATAAAAGGTGTTCAGAGTTTCGTGGGTTTATGTAATTACTATCGGAAATTCATAAATAATTTTTCTATAATTGCCAGACCTCTACACATGGCAATAAAAAAGGATACTGGCTTTGTTTGGGGTTCTGAACAGAAAAAGTCATTCGAGGCCCTAAAGGAAAAATTGACCACAGCCCCAGTTCTGCAGCACTTCAATCCAAATAAGGGTTGCGAGCTGAGGGTGGACGCGTGCACCCTAGGGATCGGAAGTATTTTATTACAGGAGGGGGAGGATGGACAGCCCCACCCTGTTGCCTATGTCAGTAGAAGCCTCTCAAAAGCCGAGAGAAATTATACAATCACCGAGCTGGAAGGACTAGCCGCAATTTGGGCCCTGGGTTATTTGAGACATTTGATTTACGGAAGACCCGTAAAAATTGTCAGCGATCACCACGCCTTGTGTTGGATTAGGTCATTGAAGGATCCAACAGGTAGGCTAGCAAGGTGGTCACTAAGGTTGTCGGAGTTCGACTACACCATCGTGCATAAAAATGGTGCTGCACATGCAGACGCGGACTCACTGTCACGGAATCCGGTTTTTAAAGCCGGTGAAAGTACAGAAAATATAGATGACATACCTACTTTCCTTCTTCTCCCTGAAGATGTGTCCAAAGAACAACAGTCAGACCCTTCATTGAAAGAGTTGATGGCTGCGGTGGAAAATCCCAAGGCAGCTCCGATAGGCATAGCCAGACGAGCCAAGAATTTTCGAATCGTCGATGGGGTACTGTACAAGGTTAACCCATCAGCGGAAGGGCGTGAGAATTTACTGGTCATTCCTGCACACCTGCGAGGAGAAATCCTGTATTCTCATCATTCGGAGCCACTGGCAGGCCATTTGGGAATAGCTAAAACATTAAACAAAGTTAAAACTAGGTACTATTGGGAGAATTTGCAAAAGGATGTCGAAAAATTTATAAAGGGTCGTGCAGACTGCCAAGCAAGGAAGGGGCAACAGAACAAAAAACCTGTTGGGCTTTTACAGCCAATACAAGTGGGGACGCCGTTTGAGAGGGTAGGAATTGACATCCTAGGACCATTTCGGCGTAGTCGAAATGGGAAAACGGTGATTGTAGTGGCGACCGACTATGCTACCCGTTGGGTAGAAACAGAGGCTTTACCCTCAGGGAAGGCCAAGCCGGTAGCAAAATTTATTTTAGAGAAAATTATTGCACGCCATGGATCCCCACGATACTTATTGAGTGATCGAGGAAAGACTTTCCGGTCCGAGCTAGTGAGGGAACTGCTAAAGTGTATGGGGACCTACAATCAATATACGACAGCGTACCACCCCAGTTGCAATGGGTTGACCGAGAGGTTCAACAAGACGTTGGCAAACATGTTGTCAATGTACACAAACACACAACACACAGACTGGGATGAGTACCTCCCCCATGTAACTTTTGCATACAACACTACGCGACAGGACACTACAAAATTTTCCCCGTTTATGCTAGTCTATGCTAGGGAGGCTATACAGCCTACCGAGGCCAACTTGCTGGAGTCATGCAACACCGCAGACGCTTGTCAGATAAGGGAGAAAGCTCTGGCCGTAAGGAGTCAGGCTGTGGCAAACATCAAAAAACGACAGGGGGTGGACAAGGTGCGCTATGACAGTAAACATAGGCACCTGGAATTTAAAAAAGGGGATCAGGTCAAGGTTTTTACGCCGGTACGGAAAGTAGGGAGAAGCGAGAAACTGCTACTTCGTTGGTTTGGGCCCTATTACATACTAAAGAAGAAAAGTGATGTGGACTACCTCGTCAAAAAGGGCCAAACCAAGAAGTCCAAGTCCGAAGTAGTGCATGTGAGTCGTATTCTGCCCTACCATGACCCCTGGACCCCAATTCCAGCACCGAAGGGTGCTAAGCTGAAGTAAAAAGTTTTTTTTTGTTCTGTAATCATGATTAACCCTATATTTAATTTAAGTTAGATATATGGATGAACTAGGTACTAATAGTTTTTTTTTTGTAAAAACAGGTTGATCGTGCTAGTAATGTTCAATTTCCATGAGGGAAGCCCACACCACATGGAGGTTACGGCTGGAGGGTTTTGGAGGACACTGCCCTCTACGGTGACCTACGAAGCCACTATCCCAATGGTCTATGAAACCACATGGAGAGAGAAGGAGGTAAGAGGTGGTTCACCGTTCAAGGGGGCTTGCGAGCACTTGAAGAGTAAAAGCCCACAGTGTATTATTCTAAATGGCCTCAACCAACTAAAAGAAAATTTTAAAAGTGAATTTAATTCTCTTACTCGTAGCTGGAGCCCAGCATATTTGAAAAACTGCTCTGAACCAACTAAACGTAGTAGGGAGGTTAGAGCATTAGATTTTCTGGGGGAAGGCTTATCCTGGTGTTGTGGGGTGGCTACTCAGCATAAACTAGACTCTTTGACGATGAGCGAGCAAAATTTAAAATCACAATTAGCCAAATTAACAAATGGAATTTCAGAGACTTTTTCGACAATTTCCCAAAATTCGAGAAAATTTGTAGAATTTCAAAATTCAATTTCAGATACATTTAAAACCACGGAGGACAGAATTCACAAATTAGAATCATATACCGAACAAGTAACTAATAACGTCAAAGAATTTGAAAAAGAGGAGAGTTTTTTCCTGTTGTCGGTACTCAACAATCAATTTGAAAATTTACGTCATATCATTGAAATTACCCGGGCAATCAAACGTCAAGGAGTCATAAATTCATGCAGGCAACACCAAATCCCCATTTCGATCTTAGACCCAGCCGTTTTACGTCATGACTTGGAAAAATTAGAGGGTGAATTATTGAAATTAGGTCAAAATTTAGCCATCCCTGTTCGTGATTTATCTAAATTATACCAAGTCCCTATATGTGACTGTGGTTTTAATGGAGATAAACTTTTTATCAACATCCGGGTTCCTGTCACGCAACAACAACAAACGTGGGAGCTATTTGAGCTTATAACAACCCCATTTGCTTGGCAAAACCAAACTTGTTTAATTAAGCATGAACCCTTATTTTTAGCCGTCTCAAAGTCCCCTCTAAATTCCAAATCACAAGTAAGGCAAATTTCAGGGTCAGGGTTGCGGCATTGTCAGCCATTTAATGATCGACTGTGTTACTTACCACGGTTTTCTGCAGACATGACGCAGGGACCAGCTTGTGCAAAAAAGTTGTACAATGGGGCCTCTGTTGAGGAAATTAGTCATCACTGTCCAATGAGTTGCCATAGGTCAACCACCACTGTTGTTTCTGAGATTGCTGAGGAAACTTATGTCATTACTCACCCTAAAAATGTTACAAAATTAGTGTGTCACAATTCAACTCAATTCTTAGACGAATCAGCCTATGTAATGCCAGGCTCAATTAAGTTATACTTACCATGCGATTGTGAATTAACCATGGATGGGGAAGTTCTGATTCCAAGGAGATTTCCATGTCTCGAGTCGCTTCCATTAGAATCTGCTGTGACCCATATAATCCCCGCGGCCTGGTCCACATTAAAGTCATTCGTGCTGAAACCATACAATCAAGATAACTTACCAAAATTTCTAAGGCCAGAAGACGGCCTTAATAAGAATTGGTCACTAGAAATTCCCCATTTCAATTTAACATCACCAAAGTCAAATATAAAAGAGATTATAGATAGCGTTGATGCCGCGGTAAAATTTTCATATGCGGACACATATGGGCAACATGGAGATACATTATTTGTTGTGTGGAATTGCATTTTATCATTAGGCCTATGTTATATATTTTTTGGCGGCCGGCATAACCTAGCGGTTATACCAGCCCTGGCAGCTCCAGCACGAGGCGAGAACAAGAGTAAGGTCAACCATGACATTTATTTTGTATTATTATGCATTGGATTTATTCTATTTGTTATATATTTTGCCATAAAAATTTGTTTACTAATAAGACGTGGAAAAGAAACGAGAAGAAAAAGTCCACAACCAAAAAAGAAACAAGCACCCCCCTTGAACGAACCCCTCTCCTCTGGGAGAAAATTTATTCTCCAAATGGGGAGTAACTTGGACCTCAATAAACTTGAAGCTGGGCACAGTCTAGAATGTGTCCTGCAGGGAATTGAGGATTCCTCAGCTGAAGGCCACAGTGCCGAATCGGGTGTCTAAAAAAAAAAAAAATTTTTTTTTCTCGGACAATTCCAATTGGACCAGAGCAGTTGGTTGAGCTGCGAAGCAATTTTGCTAGGCGATTTAAGCTAGTGGCTATGCGCGGTGACTAGATAAATGGCAGAGTAAATAGCTGACCACTCAACACTGCCCTTGTTCAAGCAAAATTAACGTTGATCACACAATAACCATAACAAACTGACATTTAAACACCCGCGGTATACTGAAAGTATAAAAAATTTATTTTTTTGCTTGGAGCCTGTGATAAATAATCAATTATTTATTTATTAATTCCCATAGTTCAAATTCGCGATATAGGACAAGTCAAATATAGTAAAAGTGAATGTTTGAAAAGTCAAAACCGAAGTTAAAACTTTGACTAGTAGAAGATAGAGACTAAAATTAAATAAAGGGCAAAATAATAAGGGCACTAACTGAAAGTTAGATAATTTTAAAGTACCTAAAAGATTACCTAGAGTTGGAAAAGTTAGTGGATTTTTTTTTTATTTAATTGATTTTCTTCGTTTTTTTTTAATTAATTAGTCATTGTCCTCCTCACAAAAGTAATATTGAATGGAAACAATTTAGGGCATTTTGCGTATATGACACAAGCAGTCATTTTTCTGTTTCTAGGTAACACATCTAGACTACATGTACAGTGTGTGTATGTACCCACTGATGGCGGTATCAGTAAATATTAGTGAATTCATATTGATATATATTATATCCATGCACAGAATATTATGGTCCATTAGAATAGATTTATAGGAAGGATGCTAGTAGAAAAATTTTTTTTACTAAAATTTTTTTTTGCATAGTTTTTCAAAGAATAAGATTAGATTATGCATCGCAATACAGTCTGTCACTAAATAAATAGGAATCATAATGAAGGGTAAAATAGAATAGTAAGATATAGAAGCAATAGGCAACGAACAGTTAGGGTCAACTCTTACGCTTAGAATAGGAATTAGAGGCCAGATATTTTAAAGGGGATCTCGTTGTGCGACACTACATTTAAGAGTTGTAGTTTAATCAGAAGAATTAAATGTTAAAATCATAAAAGTGTCATTTATATATCACTATTTTTATGCTCATGCGTTACCATAACCTAACAATATATCGGACCTCTAATAATAAATTTAAAAAATTAGTTAATAAGTAGATACTTACAGTATTCTGTTTCGCTTTTTATTTTTTCCATGTACCCCGAGCACACCTATGGAGGGCGAATGGCACAAGTCGGTTCCTGGAAGAAGAACAATATTAAAAATGACATCCATACAAAATGAAGTACTGCGACTTACCAAAACAGATTCAGTACACATGATGAAAACCAAATTTAACCATTCTGAGCCACTGAGACGCCTGCCTTTCCTATGCAATCACCCTTGAAACACGCCTGTGTGAAAGTCCCCTATAAACTGCAACTACCATTCGAAAGGGTGCTGCATATCATTGGACAAGCTGTTATCATTGTCTACAAACACTTTCTCTTTCCCAGATCTAAAAATAGAGGACAAAATTTAGTACTTAAACGACAGAATGCCAGTAACAAGAACTTACCTTAACTAATAAAATGAAGCAAAGCAGTTCTCCCACTGGTCAGAGCACCAACACTTACAAAAATGCTGGAAACGTTGGCGTCCCCTGAAAATCTGTCTCGTCAACAGGAAAGAGAATGGTGTGGGCCCAAGGCTAAAAGGCTCAAATGGCAGACAGTCATCAATAACAAACACTTATCACAAAAAACGCGAACCAAGTAAAACGGAAATGGAGGTTATGTGTTTATGGTTGACAGCTCCAAAGCCGATAGACGACGACAGCGGACCGATGAGTTTAGCCAGTGCCGGACCTAGCCCAAAGACTCAATTTTGTGTGTGCTCAAGTTTTATTTGTAATTTATTGTAATCGTTGCAACAATTTACTAGTTATAAATTAATTTTACATCAGTTAGAATTAGGTAATTCTCGAAACAGGAAATTTTTTTTTTTTTGAGGTCAATTAAATCTAGATTGATAGGTATAAGTTTTTTTTTCTCCTGCATTGGTTATCAAGTTTGAGTTTCAATTTTTTTTAAGTAGAGATTATTAATAAAGCTGGGGGCCAGCTTTCACGAGGCCGGGGAGATATGTCAAGGGCCAGAAAATAATAGTAAATTATTTTTAAAATAAATTTAAAGAAAATTCAATTCTAGTTTGGTAAAAATATATTTTATATAAAATTAATTCATTATTAATCTAAATTTAAATTAAAGCATTACAAAATTAAACAATATAAATTTAAACAACAAAATGCTGCACTTGCTATTTATTTGGAAGAGTACAAAGTCATATTTTAATTTCGTAATTGAGGTCAAGTAGTTTTTTAGCAATACTGCAAAGACTGCGGTATTGCAATTTGGGTGATTCCACGTTTGGGTTTTGAAGAAGGTGGTTGTGCTTGGTGGCTGACATATCTCCTCAGGATGAATGACCTGATAATAATGTAAGTAGAAATAATTGTTAATTAGATAAGGATTTAGTTTAGGGACCCCTATATATTGTTTTTATGGATAAAAATAAATGTTCTATTTTTTTTAAACTCTTGTTTCATCTACCATAGCTACCCCCTTGTGCGTATATGGCTTAGGGAAAGTGTATACGTAACAATATATATATATATATATATATATATATATATATATATATATATATATATATATATATATATATATAGATATATATATATATATATATATATATATATATATATATATATATATATATATATATATAGATATATATATATATATATATATATATAGATATATATATATATATATATATATATATATATATATATATTCTCAAAATAGCTATTATTAAAATTTCTGCCTGGTTCCCGTATTTTCAACTAAAATCTAGTTCAATGTAATATTTATGAAGTTTTAAATAGTTTGTCCCAATAAAATAAAACGCATTTTGCAGGTTAGCAATCTATTTTTATTAATAGATCATTTTCGGTTGACGTCAAGCTGCCGATGTGGAGGGCACCCAACTCATTTTTTTTTTTTTCTAGAGATGGATACAAGCTGTTATTTAAAATAAAATGATAGGTTGTTAAATAGCAACTCATCTCTAATTAATTGTTTACATTTTCATTGCTTGTTATTGAATGAGGTTTCGGGTGCCCTCCAGACAGCTGCGTCAAAATCAACTGACCGAAAATTATCTATTAACATTATTAAAAATATATTTTTAAATATCTCCTTGGCCAGTATGGCTCCAAGTTGAAAATGCGGATACAAACATTGAACAAGATTATTAACTTAAAAATCTTAAACTTTGAGGTTATGTTAGTTACATGAAGCACATTAGGCAATCCAACGACCTGTCAAAATTGTTTTTCAATATGGTGTGGCGGTCAAACACGAGTTTATTTCTATTGTTTAAATTGTGACCAGTGGAGCATTTTTTCATGTAGATTTTACGTTTTAAAGGTTTTTAATTTGAGTTTTTTGTAAAGAATTGTTTAATGTGTCTTATTAGATTTTTTCGTGAAAATATTATTGGCTATAATTGGAAAAAAATGTGCATAGTAGTGGTTGTGTGACATCGTGGAAATAGTAACAAGGTTAGCTTTTACCGTGTACCCGACGTCGTGAATTCTAAATATTTCCCTCATATAAATGATCTGTCGAGAAAACGACGTCAAAGATGGATAGCCGCTATTAAAAGGGATGATTTAACACCTTCCATCTCGATTTTCCAACATCAACTTCTTGAAATATTCACTCTGCATATAGTCCAATCAATGAATGCCCAGAAGGGGACTGTAGAGAACATTTAGGAGGGGAGAATTTTCCTATTCAGAGATGTGACATTCAGAATGTTTTATTTTTTTCAGCATATTTTGGTATCCCAGGTGGCTTTGCCTTTGTAGCAGCCGAATGTTTTTATGGTCATAAGTAGATTCTAATTTGTTCTATATATGAGTAAAATTTGATTCAAATCAGAAACAAATAGAAAAGTTATAAGGGTGTCTTCATTTTAAGTGAGTCACGTCACACTGTATATTTAAGGAAATGTATAGATTTCGACAAAATATTACGTTAGTAAATACGTCGGGTGTTGTAAAATAAAGATTGTTTTGTGACTGTGATTTATTAGCAGACCACGGTAAACCGATTTCATAGAAATACTCAAGGTACATAATTGATTTTTTTTTAATCATCGATTTTCCTTGGCGAGTATCTTGTTAACTATAACACATAGGAAGAAAATGCATATAAACATTCTTGTGGAAAATTTGATTACGTTTAATTCTGCATAGATTACCTTTTTCCATACGACGCATCGTTTCCGAGTTATAAGAGAAGAATCTAAAAAAGGAACCTTTCCACCCCCCTCCCCCCATGAAGCGGCGGGGCTAGGGGCGGGGACTTTTAGTATTTTTACCTCCTAACTACCTCCAACACATCTCTGAATAGGAAAATTCTCCCCTCCTAAATGTTCTCTACAGTCCCCTTCTGGGCATTCATTGATTGGACTATATGCAGAGTGAATATTTCAAGAAGTTGATGTTGGAAAATCGAGATGGAAGGTGTTAAATCATCCCTTTTAATAGCGGCTATCCATCTTTGACGTCGTTTTCTCGACAGATCATTTATATGAGGGAAATATTTAGAATTCACGACGTCGGGTACACGGTAAAAGCTAACCTTGTTACCATTTCCACGATGTCACACAACCACTACTATGCACATTTTTTCCAATTATAGCCAATAATATTTTCACGAAAAAATCTAATAAGACACATTAAACAATTCTTTACAAAAAACTCAAATTAAAAACCTTTAAAACGTAAAATCTACATGAAAAAATGCTCCACTGGTCACAATTTAAACAATAGAAATAAACTCGTGTTTGACCGCCACACCATATTGAAAAACAATTTTGACAGGTCGTTGGATTGCCTAATGTGCTTCATGTAACTAACATAACCTCAAAGTTTAAGATTTTTAAGTTAATAATCTTGTTCAATGTTTGTATCCGCATTTTCAACTTGGAGCCATACTGGCCAAGGAGATATTTAAAAATATATTTTTAATAATGTTAATAGATAATTTTCGGTCAGCTGATTTTGACGCAGCTGTCTGGAGGGCACCCGAAACCTCATTCAATAACAAGCAATGAAAATGTAAACAATTAATTAGAGATGAGTTGCTATTTAACAACCTATCATTTTATTTTAAATAACAGCTTGTATCCATCTCTAGAAAAAAAAAAATGAGTTGGGTGCCCTCCACATCGGCAGCTTGACGTCAATCGAAAATGATCTATTAATAAAAATAGATTGCTAACCTGCAAAATGCGTTTTATTTTATTGGGACAAACTATTTAAAACTTCATAAATATTACATTGAACTAGATTTTAGTTGAAAATACGGGAACCAGGCAGAAATTTTAATAATAGCTATTTTGAGAAATATATATATATATATATATATATATATATATATATATATATATATATATATATATATATATATATATATATATATATTTAAGTGTGACGTCACGTGCAAATACCCCATAGATTGTCTCAAAATTTATTTCATAATCCAAAAATCAACATTCAAATCAACCCAAATATTTTTGACAGATGTCAAAACTTATTTTAGTTGGTTTTTTAAAGGTAATAATTGTTTATAGCCATGTTCGGATATTACGTCTGACTGATGGGACGCGTCACAATCGTTCGTTTAATGAAAATCGAGCTAACCGAGCTAAATCTGAAACGTTCGAATATTACAAGCTCGACTTGCTGAGACATTTTTGATCGAGCAGGAAGATTTTAATTTGACGCATGCGTAGTCTGCTTGAATTATCCATAATGTTATTGACTTGTTGAGGTTCGAGTGTCATTTGGCTAAATTTTGTGTTGTTATTTTTGTTCGCTATCCAATGTTCTACTAAATCTTCGAAACGTTATCTGTTAATACTCTTATAATATCTGGCAATTGATTAACATGCAACATAAATAAACATATTGTTTTAACAGATTGCTTGTAGTCCACTTCAGTTCGTTCGATATTTGTTCATAAAATAAATGGCTCCAAAGTCACGTGTAATTTATCTGTTTGCTCAGTGTGCTGATTTCCGATGTAATATCTAAGCACAACTTATAAAGATCCACTGAGTGGGGAGGTTCCAACCGCTTCCAGTAGCTGCCGATTTTGTTTATCAGAATTTATTCAAATATTTAGTAAGGTTGCGAAAAATGTGAATGAATATTTTCAAGTAGAAATGTCATTAAGAACAAATAATTTAAACTCATCCGATTGAAATTAATTTAACGACCGCTTATTAAACACTGTTTTCCGCATAATGTTAGAATTCATTTCGATCTGCTTAAAAACACTTCATCAGCAAGTTTTGCAATGTAAGAGGAACTTTCTATGAAAAACGTCCTTGTCTACGTGCCTGAGAAATCATTATTCGAGGATCAAGTTTCCGGTTTTGTCTCCACCAAAACTGAAGTCGTAGCAAGATTGGTTTTGTCTCACCACAAGTGCAGTGCTAGGAGAAAGAACTAGTTGGAAATTTATTATCTTTTGTGGACGTCTGCAATGAGAGCTTATGAGGTTCTGTCACTGAAGAGCAATTCCTTCGAGGAATTTATGTCCTCGGATTCTCGATCAGCGGTGGAAGACTAGTTTCTATATTGTACATTCGTAGTTTTATTCTTAAACTATGCTCTTAACGTAATATTCGCTTCAAATAAGCTAGCTTGGAGTATTGCGAAAATTCTACGCTATTCAGTTTTACAGTTTCCGCTTCGTTTTTAAGTAGATATGTATTTATAAATAAACGAATAATTTCAAAAATAATACAGTTCTGTAGATCTGATACAGAATTTTAACTTCTAGTTGTATTCAATCTATTTGAAATTTTACGCGTAAGTACCCAAAATAAAATAAAATAAAATCAGCATAGGCGCGTTAACAGCTTCATGAGATAATATAAGGGTAAATGATGAAAACAACGTTTTTTCTGAAGTTTAAACAAAAATAAAATAGCAAAATATATTACAAAAGAAAGGTACCTACCAGTGTTCTTGTATGTTCAATGCTGTTTGAGTAAAATGCAGTAAAAAAGCCGTGCGGTTCCCTCAATTTTGTAAGAGCACATAAGAATTTCTAAAAGCTCACTCGCAGTCACGTAAAAAATCTTCATGAATACTATCAAACAGAGAAAGAAACTTTTCAGCTTTCTTTTGCATGTATTACAGTTTCGGTCCGTGCAATACTGCAAAAAAGTTTCAAAAATTTAATTTCCGTTTTTTATCACATAAATAATATCTCTCACATATCACATTTCGATTAATATTATGCAATATGCTACTAAAATTCTTATCACAAAATACGCTGCTTTTTTGTCTTTTAAATTTTCTCATTTATTTTCTCTTTTATATTGTAATTGTTACAATATATTTAACAACTTATTAAGGTAAAATTCGATGCTTCTTGGTACCAAATTAGAAATTTTTTATATTCTTAATATAGGGTATGTGTCTCAAAAATGTATTTATGGAAGACTGCGTTATAAAGTACCGTTTATGACATAGTTTTGATATAATAATGGTTAATATTTATAACACAATAATTATTGTTCGAAATATTCATTTCTGCTTTGGTTTTAGTATCTCGACTAAAAAGTGCGTTCTAAAATCTTCAACACATGTTGTCAATAGCGTCACTAATTATTGATGTCTACAGTCACCAGCTATACTAACACAAATTATGTTTTAGTAAATGTTATTAAAACATTCACACGTTGTCAAATAAATACTCCTTATTGTTAGCCCAATAAGGATGAAGGTATTTACCTACAAAAATTTGCAACCTAAATATATTTTCTTAATAAGTTCGTGAAAGTGTATAGAATAATATCCTGAAAAGTTTACATTTCGCTCGGATGCAGAACAAAGAAAAAAGTGAACAAAATTTTTTTTCATCCATTTTTCAAAATTTTGAAATTAAGTCAAGCTAAGAAAAAATAAAAATATATAGATAGATAGGTTAAGTATTTATGAACAAAAAATGTCTTAACAAAATTTATCGCTAAGCCACGGTTTTCTCGGAAAAAAATAGTCAAGTAGTCAAGTATAACGTTATAACTCGGAGCGAGATACATGCGTGCGCTCGCTTGAATACGCATGACTGTGACACCGACGCACTGAATTACATGTCACTAAATCAGAATTTGTTCAATCTATATGGGTGTTAGTTCATTTAAAAGATGGAAATTGTAGCTTTCTGATGCTTTTTTGTTTTAAATAATACAAGCAAAGGATGGATGGGAAAAATATATAGGGTGTTTCATTAATAATTGGACATACGCTAACTGGAGAATCCTTAGTCCAAAATATGAAGATTTAACACTTAGATATAATGTGTCTCCTTCTGAATGTTAGAAATTCTAAAAAATCCATCCGATCGGCGCCTCAAACGCACATACACCAAA
The DNA here is from genome assembly GCA_936432065.2 of Rutpela maculata. NCBI lineage: Eukaryota > Metazoa > Arthropoda > Insecta > Coleoptera > Cerambycidae > Rutpela > Rutpela maculata. The sequence goes on along the minus strand of OW386287.2, from coordinate 131,269,253 downwards.
ATTTGATTTGGTTATTGATGGGGGATTTCTCATACATAAGCTCATCTGACAAAGGGATTCTCAGTTTCCGCAATTTGTGGTGGCTACGTGAAATTCGTCAAGAATCACCAATATGATTTTTAATCTTTTTCTTCATACTTTGGTACCGCAGATGGCTTTGCCTTTATAGCAGGTAAATGATTTTCAGGTCATAAGTAGATCCTAATTTTTTCTATACCTGAGTAAAATTTGATTCAAATCGGAAACAAAATGAAAAAGTTATAATTTTAAGTGAGTCATACTGTATATTTAAGGAAATGTATAGATTTCAACAAAATATTACGTTAGTAAATACGTCGAGTGTTGTAAAATAAAGATTGTTTTGTGACATAATTGATTTTTTTTTATTAATTATCGATTTTCGCTGGCGAATATCTCATAAACTATAACACATAGGAAGAAAATGAATAGATATTCTTGTGTGAAATTTAATTACGTTTAATTTTGCATTGATTACTTTTTTCCGTACGACGCATCGTTTCCGAGTTATAAGCGAAGAATTGAAAAAAGGAACCTATCCACCCCCATCTACACCTGAAGCGGCTAGGCTAAGGGCGGGAACTTTTAGTATATTTACCTCCTAACTACCCTTAACAAATTCCTGAAGAGAAAAATTCTCCCCTCCTAAATGTTCTCTACAACTCTTTCATTGACTGGACTAATAATTAAATAAAGTTTATTACTTAAAAACAATCAAAAACGTCTTGCCACAAACCACAAAAAACACTATATTGTTAAAATGTTAAGATAGTTAGCCAGACCAACGGAAAAACACACTGTTTTGATAAACGTTTTACGAGTGTCAACAAATGTTTGACCGTCACGCCATGTTGGAAGTCACGTAGTTTTTTTTTCAATATGGCGTGGAGGGCAAACACGGGTTTATTTTTATTAAATTCCGGAAACCCAAATTCCAACCCAAATATTTTTGACAGATGGCAAAATACATTTTCACCTAACAATAATAGCAATAATATTTTTTGGATGCTGTCATGTGTGCACATATAACGATTTCTTTTTAATTCTTTTCACGGAAACCAAATCGAAATGGTGCAAGTGTGATATATCGTTGAAATCGGAATTTTTACTGCTCTTCAGTGGTTCGATTACAAATTTTAAGTAATCATAAAATAAACAACTTGTTGTGCCATAACGGCACTAAACATATTACGATCTCAACCAAAACCTGTTCAGATCTTCTAGAACACTCATGCAAAGTTTCATCCAAGTCCGTTAAGCAGTTTCGCCGCTATCGTGTTCACATACATACACACACAGACGTTTTTTAAAAACCACTATTTTGGATTCTTGGGACCTCAAAACGTAAAGATTTGATGTTATCTCAATTTTCGATTTTGTAGTAACCTCCCCCAATTTTATTGTGGGGAGGTTAATAAACAAAATAATATACTGCAAATATTGTAAAGTTAAAGTGCTCACAATTTTTTTTTAACTTGTGAGAAAGAAATGTTCTATAGATCTATCCAATTAAAGATCCCATTTATTTAAAATTGTTTAGATTTATAATAGAGGGTGCATATATATTTTTGATCCATTTGTATATCTTTTGTATATATATATATATCATATATTCTGTTTTTCAGATAATGATATAAAAATACGGGGAAAGTCATATGCACGGAGTTTCTGTAAGGGCGGATAGTATTTGAAAGCATAATAATAACATATGTTCGTAAAAAAATTCCTACCGCATATTCGCACTTAAAGTTAAGATAGCAGATTATTTATTACCTTTTATTTCTCATTGTAATGTGAATGTGGGTGATACTAATAATGTATGAATGTCGTTAGTAGTTTTTGTTTATATCTTGATCCGCAAAACTCGATCGGGTGGTGAACTCATTTTTATGGATTTTCCATCAAGCGATTTAAAATTGTCCCATTTATAGACTGAGAGCTGGCTCCCATCTGATCTAACCAGGGAGATCTAATTCTGTTTAATATTACAGTTTCGAGTATTGTCCGCATGAAATGGAAATCTGGCGGTCTGGCACTCCAAAACGGTCGGACATTAAAATGGGATTTCGTAAAAAATACTGCAATTTGACCGGGAAGATCTATTTTTGTTTTAGAGTCTATTTGTTAGATTACTACCTCTTAAATTAATTTTAACTGGTGTGCCACTCGAAATCGGTCGTAAAATGGCGGCCAGGTTAACTTACACTTTAAAAAAATTGATGTCAATTTAACCGAAAGTATCTAGTTTTAATTTTTCAACCAAATTACAGGTCAGTGCGTGGCTTTTACGAATTGCTCGGTCTGGCAGTAAAAAACAGCCGGATACAAGATAACAGATCGGTTTTTGTAAGGTAGCAAAGCTTGTTAATCGTCGATGAGCTACGAGTGAGCTACATTATTTTTCGGTTGATGATATATTAAAAAATTGATGGAAATGTAATTTTATTGTATGAAAAGAATTATAAGTTTTTCGTCAACATTAGTTTTGACATTTAATTAAAAGATAGCTTGAATTTCACACTCATGGATTTGTCAGTGATGCTATAAAATCCAATTATTTTTGTAATATTTTCTGTTCTCTACCACGTCACGAGTATTTTCGTTATTCATCGTCTTCGTCCCCGTCATCTTCCGAAGGGACGTCAGATTCGGTATCTTCGTCGTCTAAAAAGAGTTAAAAATTAGGTAATTATTACTATATTGTATTGAACATACCTGAAGCCTCCGCAATTGCGTCGATAACAACAGGTGGAGCAACGTCTCCATCAAACCACACAGATTCGTATATCCCAGAAGGATCTATCTTCCAGCCATAGGGAATCAAATGTGGCGAAGCTCTTAATAAGAGGCTCATTCATTTTTCTGGGCTTGTAAGCCATCTCAAATTTTCTGTACCTTGCCTCATTGGACACCTAAGGAGATTGTACATGAAGCAAACAAATTTCTCCGCCGTAGTTATGGGAACAGAATCTGGTTCCGGATCTTGGTAGAAAATATTTGTGAAATTCGGAGCTCTTTTCCATTTGTTTAAAAGGAGTAACTTTACCCTTTTTATAGAAGTAAGATGTTGTGTCACATCCTGTGAAGGCATGCAGACCAGGCAAGGCAAGACATACATCAGGACCAAGTTCGACGAACAATTTCCCTACGTCTAAGTAACGAAGTGAGTTGTTAAAATATATAATAAAATCCAATCTCCATCAAAATTTTAGATTCAGCATTAATTATGGAAATTACCCAATAAAATAACAAGTACATCGGTGTCATTGCATCGCCCTACAATATTATTTGAAGACTAGAATTTAGATATTACATACAATATTCTCGTGGGGTTCACTGGTCACTGCTTCGATGAATAAAACAAATGAAAGTTGTATGGTAGGTATTGTTATTTTACTGAGTAGGTACAAAATTATGTTTACAAAAATATTCGACCTTAGCCCATATTAAAGTTTGATACATTTATGTTAAATGAGAACATATTTTGAGTTCGGGTTGTTCCACCAGATTGCATAGGTTTGGGTGACAAACAATATTACATTTTTCTGCAACCCGCCCTCCCCTATATTGTTTTGTACGTAGCCAGAGAGTCGTACGTTATTCGTCGTTCAATGAAATGCAGCGTTGCAAGAAATTTGATCTGGCACCCAGTATCCGGCTGCTTTTGATTGCCATATTTAACAATTCATGAAAGCCATTCAGTGAGCTGTAATTTTATTCAAAAATAAACATTAGATACTTTCGGTTAAATTGACTTCAATTTTGTTTAACTTTGGATTGGTCTGGCGGCGATTTTGCGATCGATTTCGAATGGCAGATCAGCTCGAATTTATTCAGGAGGTAGTAATCTAACAAGTAAACTCCGAAACAAAAATAGATCTTCCCGGTTAAATTGAAGTAAATTTTTTCGAAATTAGAAACGCCGCCAGTTTAACGTCCGGTCGCTTTGGACTGCCAGACCGCCAGATTTCTATTTCATGCTAGCTCCAGACTTGAGTAGTATACGTAACTGTATTAGATCTTTCCAGTTATATCAAATGGGAGCTACCTCTTGGACTAGGTTTTCGACATGATTATTGATTATTATATCCGGATTAGGGATTTGTATGGTTAATCGTAGAATTCTCTCCTTATTCGGAGTGACTCGACAGACGTTTGGCGATACATGCATTATTGCTTTCCTTTGCTGTATGGTATATCTGAAAGCATCTGTCGTTGTTGCCTATTAATTACGGCACACCAAATTAACACCTTGGTGATATCTGTCCAGTTCTCTTCGACTTTCTTCCTCATTTGGTTTTCTCTGAACTGTCAATCGTTCTATATTGTCCTCTCTCAAGTTAACTCGCTCATGATATGACATAATTCGGGATAACACGATATTGGAGAATAGCTTTGGGGAATCTGTTTCTGGTATAATCAAGCTGTTGGTGCGACTGTTCAGTGAATTCGCAGCAAACGTTTCCATATGCACATCTTGGAAGCATACGTACTCCCTACATCTGCACTCCTAACGGTTCATGTCTCAGAGGTGCAAAGAAAAATTAAGAAAACCAGAGTGTCATCCAGTATGATCTTTGTGCATTCTGTGATATTTTACAACATAACAAATTTTCTTCAACTGGCAAGTGGCTGACCTTGCCTCCTTCTTTATCGAATCTCGTATTCGTAATTACAGGTATTATCCACAAGGGCTTCGAGGTATAATACCATCCTAATTATTACTTTACAACCATCCCAAGTAACAATTTAAATTTTATCGTGATCTTCAGAACCTCTTGAAGGTACTGGTCTCGGTTATCAATTGTCGAGTATTTTGTGAATCATATTCTGTTTTATCCGTACTCATCTTGAAATCTATTTAATAAAACTTCTGACAAAACTATCTATCTTTGACAAACGCTATTAAACCTTTATAAAGCTTGTATAAAGCTAAGAGGGACCATTCTTAAAAGTCATTTTAAAAACCAATTGGTTTTATTCTAAACAGCCTTGGTAAAGTTTTGAAGACCTTGATAAAACAATTCATAAAACCAACAGTAAATCCTAAAGCATAATTTTGGCCTATCGACAATCCGTTGTTTATACTATTATAAAACCACTTCGTAAAGTCATGAAAAAAGCTAAAACGTTTTAAAACTGCACTTAAAAAAGCTATTTGCTCTGTTAATATGGTTATTTTTAATAAAAAGGTTTTATGCTTGCCATCATATTAAAACTAAATTGGCAATGCTGGCAAATTAGTCGCGTGTTGGTAATGGATATTATAATAAGCATTTGCTGTAGTTCAGCTTTCAGCTGGTCTCTCTATACTGGTTAAAATTATCAAGTTCAGTAGGTACTCACTGCGAGTGAAAATTTAGCTGCGCATAAAATTGTACTGATATCACAACTAGTAGGTCGAAAAATACGGAGGCCCTTGAAATATATTGAAAATTTTGGAAATTTGAAAAAATATTTTAAAATTAATTTTTTTTAAAAAGGTGTATTTTTTGTTGACATCAACTTAAATCACACGTTAGTAATAATAATCGTGATTTTAGTTCTTATTACCCATAAATTGTTCCAAAAATTGCAACCAAGTAATTGTTCATTTGAATAATTCCAACAAGACAACTTTTGTTTTGTAGAAAATTGGCGATTTTTTATTAAAACCTGTTGGTTGCCGGCAATACCACAATAAGAGTATTTGGTCCTAAGATTGTCATAATGCTCTCGTACAAGAGCAATTGCGACTAATTACAATCAATTTAAGTCTTCTTACATTTATGTCAGTCCATTTGGTATTGTCTAATACCAATTGATTGTGTCTAACACCATTTGACCTATTTGTTGGATTTTTTCACAACCACCATAAAACCTATTGCCCAAATATATTTGACTTTTTTGGCGTTTATTTACATATAACCTCACACTTGTTAATTACTTTTTCCTTAGCTTAGCTGTGCTGTGATTGCTCTGAAATGGTCGGCTATATGCCCTTATACCCAGTTGCAGTGAACTGCACTAGAATGTGAATAAAATAGCAAAAGGATATAAATAAGAAGAACATAACCTCTCACATTTATTTGATTATTTAATTAGTCAAATGTGTGGTGTGGCTCTAATTGTTTAAAGTAAGTATCAGTTTAAAAATATGGTATTCAGAATACAGTTAACACAAAAATTCTTGTTAGAAGGCAAAAACAGACACTTGATGTTGATAAAAAACCAGTGGTACCCTAGAAATGTTGAAGTTGATATCAAACCCATTTGAAGTAATCCTACGTTTCGTCTCGTAATTGAATGGCAGGTACTAGTCTCAGTTATCAATTGTCGAGTATTTTGTGAATCATATTCTGTTTTATGCGTACTCATCGAAACTGGTGTGTTATTTTTACTATTTTCAAATATTTATTTCTGGCTTTCCGTTTAAAGTAACCACTTTTTTTTATTTTCATCCATGTTTATGAAATATGCATCTCCATGTTTAATTTCTTGAGGGACGTCTCACAAAAGTAATTAAAAATTAATAAAATATATTTATCCATCTGTCAAACTGCAACTATTGAGGTTTTATGAAGGAATTTGTCAACACTAAATGGTTCTTATGTTACAGTTGGTATTATACAAGTCAATACAGCTTTATAGCAGTTTTATGATTATTATATTCAGGTGCCCCTTTAAAACTCTTAGGCACACTGATTTTATGAACGTTGTCTCTGAGGTAAATTGGTTTCTTAGGCCAAATGATTTTATCATGGTAGTGCTGACCACCACCATAAAAACTGTGGTCAATAGACTCGATTTAAAACAAATGCTAAATGGTATTGAAACTCAGCCTCCAGGAGGTCGTTACAACTCTTAATAAACCTACTTAGGCTGAAAGAATTGTTGGCCTGCTATACTACCGCTATAAAGCCATTTAGCAAACTTACATCCTCAATAAAGCTATTACAAACTTATTCAAATCCACATAGAATTTAAATTGTTACTTGGGATATATCCTTAACGTGTCTTTGCGGGTTTCATTAACCCGGTCTACAAACACAATTTTCATTTTGTTGTAATTTACACCTAAACCGTAATCAGAACTTTTGAAAGTTTTCCAGTAGGTGCAAGAGTTCGTCCTAGCTTACTGTAACTATAAGGGTATCATCTGCAAATCTCAAGTTATAAATATTAGTCCCGTCTATAGCTACCAGTTCTGCATTATACGTCACATAACGTTTTAGCATGTTGAAGAGAATTGGTGTCAGAAAGGTCTTTACTAACTTTATATTTGTCGGAAGAGTTGGTGTTGTCGATTTGCAGCAGTTTTCTTCAGGTAGTCAGATCAGATATTTGATTGATCCCATCCCTAATAATGCGTATTTCACATTGTCAAAAGCCTTGTGGTAGTTTACGAAGAAAAGGTATATAGGTACGTAATATTCTTGTGCCTTCTCGATAAGTGGTAAATGTTCTTTAGTAAAACCTTTATCAAAGCCTTGCTAAAGAGATATTTGCCAAGGTGGATGATACCGATTGAAGTCTAGATTGAAGAATGTAAAAAACATTATTATACTGGCGTCTGACATTAATGCCAGCAATTTGCAGTTATCACAGACATCGGCTCGGTGGCGCACTGCTTAAGGTGTTCACAAACTACAGTATGTTTGTGGACTGCCCTCAAAAATTACCCTTGGGACCGGCGAATAATGGTCTGGTCAGGGTAAATAATACTTGTTCAGAGTCTTATAGACTTTTAGCGGGGGTACTTCAAGGGTCCGTCCTGTCACCTATCCTTTTGAGCTTATATATTTCAGACATTCCTACACATCCCTCCACAAATCTCCTACTATACGCCGACAATACGACTATCTACGCAAAAAGTTTCTACGAACAGACTGCGACACAAAAAATAAGATTCCATACAATAAAACTACTTGACTAATACAAAAAGTGGAAGGTTAAGATCAACCACACCAAATCGGAGATCATAACCCTCCACAGAAAATTTACTAATACTAGGACTATTACAAAACTAAAACTAGACGAAAATGAAATAAATGAATGAAAGACAGTGAACTTATTCGGACTAGACGCAGGATTATCATTTGCTCCTCATGTAACAAAAGTTATAAATATGGCCTATGCAGCTTTAAATAAATTATATCTCTTGTCAATAGGCGTAGCAAACTTAGCAATAGACAACAAAGTTTGCCTCTATAAAGTAATTTTCAGACCAATCCTAACATATGCCTGTGCGTCCTGGAACCTCATCTCGAACGCACAGTGCCTGCGATTACAACATACGCAAAATAAGTTGCTGCGTGTGTTGACAAACTCCCCGCGATACAATACTATCGCGGAGCTGCATAGGTTCACGGGGATGCAGATGATACATGATTACATCGACGAAATAGCACAAAAATCTTTCACGTACAAACTGACGAACTCCAAACTTACACAGAACATTGCCAACATCAGACGAAGAGACAATATACAATACACACATAAATTAAAACACGAGGGACTTCCAATTTACTCGACTAACGTTATATTTATCCCTGAAACTCACAAACTTTTAAAAAATATATCTCCCTGAAAACCACCTACACTATCATCATCCCCTCTGCCTGCCCCCCTTGACCCTTCGTTGAAATCTATATTCCATCTAACAAATTGCCTTGGCAAATAATTTGTTTTTATTCACTTGACACCTTAAGCAGGGTTTTTAAACTATTTTCCCTGAACTATCAAAATATTACACCCATCCCTATCTTTCCAAAACACAGCACTAAAAGTGAAATCGATTAGATACACAACTAACATATACGGTTAAACTTTATAGAGACCGCCTTTACTCATTTAAAGCAACAAGTCCTGAAAATCATCTGCCTTAACATCTGGCCGTTATGCCACTTTACGTGCTCAGTCACGTATTTGTTACGGTACGATTGCTAAAATTGTACACTGAAATAAATAAAATGATACGAAATGACTTATTGACTGATAACAAAATAAAATAAAGAGTATTGTAATTTGGTAATTTGGTAAGGTGTTAGGCTTGCGACTACGGGTTCGAATCCTGGCTTGGGTATGGATGTGTAATGGCGTTTTTCACGTTTGCCGAGACTGTAGCAGTGGACTAAACTGTGGTTATGTAAGAGACAACACGGCCTAGTCGCTCTCCTCTCGAATCTCAGCTGCGGCAGATGGCAATGTCGCAGGGAATTGGAGTTGTGATGTTGTCTATGTGTGTGTGTGTCCGTCCTGGTTGAGTGGTCGAATAGCCCACGGCTAAACTCCGCCAGGAGATTAATATAAACAAGACGATTAAAACAAAAAACAAAAAAAACCTCCCGACGCCCATATTTTTTAACATATTCCGTGAAGCCTTCTTACTAAATATTCACTAACTCTCTATGGTAATATTGCCGACCTCATCATCATTTACAATTTTAGTTTTTGCTTATCTCCATTTCTGATTTCAGATTGAAGGTTCACGGTTGTAATCCTATTGCCAGCCAGTGAAAAAGTAAGCTCTGATTATGGTTTAAGTGTAAACTACAACAAAACTAAAATTATGATTGTAAACATAACGAATGCACATCACCCCGATAAGTTAAGGGTAGGTGACTATGAGGTAATAAACAAGATAGTGTACCTTGAAACTCTTGTAAACAATACTGTGAATATGAGATTCATTAAAGAATGCAGATGGTAGAACTGACAACGTGCCTATTGAGCAAAATTAGTTTTCTCCATCTTTTTTACGATTCTGAGAAATGGACCAATGGGGAAGCAGGCAGCTCAATTTTCGAAGAAATACTTATTTCAAGGGGCAACTCTGCAGCATGATATTTTTCCAAATCTCTTCATTTTCTTGGCTACATTAACTGGACAATATAAAACCGTTAATAGTTCAGAGAAAACCAAGAGGCAGGAGGTGAAGTGCATGCCCTTCAAATGTTGGGTCGATGTTACCAAAACGTCTAACATACAGATAGTGTGATGCTTCGAGAAATGTTATACAGTAAAGGGAGACCAAATAGAATAATATATTAATCACAAAACGTCTACCAAGACATTGTCAGTGAAAAGACTTTCAGCTAAAATTAGTAATATTTTAAAATGAAAATTCAGAAATTTCGACTATTCAATAAGAACGACAAAACGTATATGATTTTCGCCTAGGTATCTATAAATAGCGGTATTAGTAACTCTATTACATGATCATGAAGGACCACAGTAATTTAGATTGTATGAATATCAAAAAAATATAAGTTATTTCGAAATTTTTGAGCCAATGAGAATGCCAATGGAAATATTATAAGACAGACTTCCTTTAACTGAGAATTAATAGTAGCCGTATGGATTGGGTTATTGCAGCTTTTCTTTATTTTTCTGTTATTATTTGGATAAGTTGTGCTGTTGTAACCACCACAAATTGGACAATGATTCTAGGAATTACATAGTTATGAATTATACTTATTATTCGAATTTATTCCTTTGAAAATAAGTTTTTATGTCATTGTTTACTTATAATAAATCTAGGCTATTAAGGGACATTTCTGCCAAAACACTGGTTCTTCCGATTTCAACAAAACATCAGTTTTTAAAATCACAAACTTTTTACTGAGATTTCGATTGACTTTCAACTACTAAAATGTCCGTCTCGTTGCCGAAAGGCCAAAAACTTCTGCATCACTTCTAGTAAGGCGTTACAAAATTAGGATCATAATTCCCCAAGCCGATAATTGTCTTTAGTCGTTTTATCAATGTTGCCATCATTTTATCAAGTCAGCTGTCGTTTCCTCCATCGTTTTATCAAAGACGTATATTTTTGGAAATCAGATACGTCTTCGGAGCGATTTTTCAAAATATAATTGAGCCTAAACTCTGACTGTATGTAAATTTTGCCTCTAATTTATTTTTTTTTAAACGCACATGCAAACTCAGAGTTGTATATAAATTTCCTATTTATCTAAGTCCCTTTTGAGGTACAAATAATTAACAAGTAAATAATTGCTGACAACAAACAACGTGTCATTCTATAGGGACATACCTGGCCCACATTACAGAGTTTATAGCTGAGTTTATCGACTCACTAGTGAAATCGGGCGTAATATAATTTATACCCATTGTCCCAAAGGAATTCGACAGGCTTGACCATGACACGTTAGTTCATGAATTTAATTGTTTCGACTTAGCGAAGCCTCCTATGAACTTTCTTAGGTGAATTTACAAAACGATACAATGTGCTGTTCTTAATTGGATAGTTTATCGAGGTCATGATAACAAGCAATATTTTTCGCATTGATACCTTATCAATATATTCTAGAATATTGTTTATATAGTTATAGTGGTGGTTTAAATAATTAGATCAAATTTAATAGAGACATAAATTCATATTGAGAGAATTCTGATACTTTGCCAGTTTCCACAAATCTTAGAATAGCATGGCATAACGTAGTGCATAGCAGCATAGCATAGCATAGCACAGCATTGCATAACATTGCATGACATTACATGACATAGCATGGCATGGCCTGACATAACAGCATAGTACGGCATAGCGGAGTATAGCACAGTAACGCATACATAGCAGAGCACAGCACAGCATAAATAGAGCTGGAACATAATGTAGTCTGCATGTATCATAAAAAATACTCGGGCATGACTGTATGAAATAAGACATATCCTTTCAACTTCTAAAATTGTTTAACAGACTCCCTCCAATATTGAAAGCACTCCAACAGGGTGCTTTGAAACTTGCTTATCAGGGCGGCTACATTAGGGATCAGTGCATGAACTCACATGCAGAAATCCCTAATCCAGACAATTGGGAATGGATGTGGTTGATGCGGTGGACTCGTCCCTCGATATGGCAGGGTCGTCGTAATATTGTAAATGAAAAGCAGTATGTTCTTCAAAGTGCAGCTAGAAACGCTTCCTGGTAGAATCTGAGCCTCTTATGTGTATCAAGTGCAAAAATTGCACCAACATGACCATGAGAGGATGAGGAAAGAACTTGCGTTACCCACGTGAGTGTGTGGGTTTCTTATTTTCAATCTGAATCACGCTAACATCATTAATTTCGCAAATGATATCGTTATTTGATAAACATCTTTTTGAATATCAATGATGTAACGTATGATGATTTTCCACTTTGAATTCAGCCAAGAACACAAGGAGGGAAGCGCTTCGGAAGATGTGATCATAAATTATGTGGAAAAACCCGTTTTTTTACTGTATTGCATATCAATTCCTCTTCAAAATATGCCGAACCTAAATTTCGTGAGATACCCAGATGATATCACCTTAGTTGCAGTAAACGAGGATGAGTTTACCCGTGCTCGATAGATTTCAGAGAGTAAATTTTGATTATGGTGTAAGTTTAAAACGAAAATCATTAGTTTACTGTCAAATGTTATACTTAGACCACGGAATGTTGGTGGGACGTGTAAGCACTGAATCTTCTAAATAATAATTAAATTAGACAAGTTGATGTTAGTAAAAGTTAGAACATTACACACTTATGTTCAGCTGTAATGTGTTTGAATTAAATCATCCATTGATTTGATAAAATACAGATTGTAATGACCAGTGATCGGAATTTGGGTTTAATTTTCAGGTGCGTCGTTACAAGGATTTATTAAAATATGCATACATTTTTAGTTGTACATTGTACATATGTATACATGTATTCTATTATGCCAAAATAAATGGAAAACTCATAAGGTATGTTCATATTACATTTAATTTCGATTTATTTTGTAAGAAAGAACAAATATACATTTAATTTCTTGATGTAAAATTTTATATACCCTATGTGCGCCACTGAAATTAAACCCAAATCATTGGTAATGACACACAATGATTAATATAATTTACCACATTGTTCATGGCATCTGCATTAACACGCAGTTCTACTGTAATACTATATCTTTTGCACAAGTATGCAGTATACATGAATACGTCACTTTCGGGGTATTTCACTGTATTTTTACTTTGTTGTATTATATTCTACTTTTTAATCAAATAATAGATTAGATATAATTGAGACCTTCACTGTTATTGTGTTCAAAACAGAGAATTTTACTTCATGCTTCCTATAATTTTCAAAAGAATGGAGAACGCCATTAACATTCGAAAGCTGCAAATTCTCCATTCAAATGTCTGTTGATAAGTATTGGCATTATATATAATCTGAAGAGACTGTTAATAAAAAGAATGTAAAATCTTATTATCTGCTTTAAAGATCAATGCAGCCGTAAAGACAAAGTTACACGATACGATTAAAGATCAGGCCAAAGCTTAAGGGCTTTAAAAGCTTTCTGAAGTGGTTTTATATCGGATGATTGACTCATTTTGGTTTCATGCTTCCACAAGTTATCGTCATGAAAATCAAATATATTAGACGCGGTATGAAATATAAAATTTTAGGTCACATTTTATGGGGTTTATAGTGAAAATAAAGTAACGGATTAGGTGGTGTAACAATGTCTTTAGTACATACGCATTTAGGGTAAGGTTCTTGATACACGCGTTAGTTATTATAAAATAGACTGTAGAATATATACGTAAATTTATAGAATACTAGCCACAAAATGCATAAATATGTAAGTCTCCATGGACAGCCAATAAAACATACAAACCTATTATTCAGGAAGTGTGTTTTTCCAAATGGACCTCCAGTATCAAATTCTCTCACATGTTATATCCGAGGTTATATCTTTTTAGCTATTACAACCGAACAGAGAATAGCATAAAATTAGCTATTACAACCGAACAGAGAAATAGAATAAAACGGTTAATATCTCAGAAGAAACCAGATGGTAAACTGCGAAGGAAACACCCTCCAAAACGTTGGGCCAATGTTACCAAGCATCTGATGGGAAGGAGATTTAGTGAGACCGTATGCCTAATAGTCAATCACGACAGATGTTGTGATGCTGTCTGAGATGCCATCAGCAAATTCAGACCTATTAGAATAATACATCTAGACCATAAGCTGCCAATATGAACCCCCCCCCCCTCCCCCCCGTGGGAATTTATGACTCACATATTTTTTTGTTGGTATTGGCATCTAGTTTAAGGTTTTAGTTGTTTGCCCTTTGACAGTTACAATATATCCCGGAAAAGCCCGGAAAACCACAGAGATCTGAAGAAAATGACTTTTTTGAATTCATTCCTATTCCATTTCAATTTTAAGTTAGAGAAAGTATATTTATAACCAATATTTTGTGCAGAAATTCTTTCTTCAGGTTTCCTTGGTTTTTCGGGAAAACAGCTGGAAAATAAAATTAATAGTTACATATTGGCAGAACGTTGTTTAGTTCTTAGTACATCAGTGCCACTAATCAATGGTTGCATATCTGTACTTCTCTCTTGAATCATAATCCCATGTGTTGAATGAATTGTCCCACTACCTGATGGAGTTTCTTCATTTAGGTCGAAATTATCCCAACATAAGTGCGACACAATGTTACCTTTTGTAGATATATTTGAAGGGAGAACTTAATCATTGCACTTTATTTTGTTGCATATAGCAGTCTCTAACTCAAGCAAGTGTGAGTACGACACACAATGACCATATCTATTTACCAAAATTACCAGTTCTGCATTTCGTGTAAGGTGCCTTATAGTCATTCCTAAACTCAATGCTTTGACATTTTCCATTTACCATTAGTAATGCTATAGCATAAGTCCTGTTCATAGGAATTCACTGTGCGTTTGACTTTGCATTCGCAACTTGAAGTGGTTTTCCGCTCGTTTCTTACGAAAGAAATTCACATAGTAAATTAGGAGCCTTCGTTTCATCTGACGCCAGGAATTCGGCTGAAGGAGGCCAAGGCATTGCAGGTGAATTTTCGTATGCTTGCTGGACATGCCGTCTCAAAATCATTGCAGCCTCTTGTATTCTTCTCATATCTGATGAAGCAGCTCCAAATGCAGCTTCTACAGCTTGTCCGGGTTCTATCCATGATGAGTACACAAGTTCACTCCTGCAGTTTGACTGCCAAAATGATATATGATTCCCAAAATGTTTTTTTAATTTTTCTTTTAATTTATTAGCTTTATAATTTTCATTATAAAATTGTGGCGAATGTTCCTCCATGAATAACAAATATCTTTCATGCAGCATTGCCATGCGTTCAACATTACCACCAATAACTATACTTTCTTGAACATTGTTCGTTAAATGTTCAAATGCTTCTTTGTGCGCTTTTTGGTGTGCAAGTGACTCACTTCCTGGAGCGGCATGGGGTCCCTTATCAGGATGTCTTGTGTATTCCGTACGACAGGTATTATGATAGTGCACATCACGAGCTATAAAATCTACATCTTTCAGTTCACATAACAATTGGTCATCTGCTTTTGCTTCTGCAGCTTGTATAATGGACAATCCCGCGATTTCAGTAAAACATTTGGTAGGCAACTTGTACTTTTTTCGAAGAAATCCATTTTCGATTCTTGTGGCAAAAAATGCAGCTATCGCTCGGAAATAGATTTCCTGTAGGAGCTGATCTGTGGCTTCGCTTGGGTGTTGATGTGTCGCTTTCATTGCTCGATGGCCGCACACGTTTTGTAATTTTTAATATGTTCGTAAACTTTTGGTAACACCAGCGATGGTAAAAATCATGATCTACATCGAGATCCACTGGCACCTGTCTACACACACTTTCAAATCTATTACTTTTAGTGAATTCCCTCAGTCGCACTTCAACACACTCATGAACATTCTGAAATGATTGGACTGAAAATTATCGGAGAATACTGTCTGATTTATTTTCATTAAAATGGATGATGATACATCTCTTCCCCTGTGATGTTGTTGATTCTCCATCTCGCTTCAAACTTAAAGACTTTTCATCACACATGGTTAGAGTTTACCTGAAACAGAAATCAATTTAGTAATGAAAGTTAAATGGGAATATTAGGAGCAAAGAATAAAGTTTTTCTGTAAAAAATAATTTTCTCCGTATTTCCGTGGTTCTCCATGTTTTTCCGGGATATGCTGTAATTGACAAGGGGCAAACAAGTACATGACAATACCAACAAAAAAATATGTGTCAGAAATTCCCACGGGAGGGTATACACTAGCCTTCGCTCTAATCTGTCTCAAAATGTCCATCAAACCGATGTAAATCATAGATTTACACAATTTGTTAATTGTTAAACGAAACTGTCATTTTCTTACATCACTTACTAATATCTCTTCCCAATTTCGACAATACTTCTAAATCAACAACCTCGCAACATTTGTTGTCTTTCCTGACACAACTAGAATATATTAAGAAGTTACAATAAAAAAGTGATGAGACCCACAAACCAACGTCAATTCTTTTTCACCTGTAAATTGTACAAGGTCTTTTATTTAAGTTTCCCATGCTTACGTAACGTTCTCTTATTGTAATATTGCAAACTTTAGCCTTTTAAATATTACTGGTTCTGCACCGAGCTCCAGTTTCGCAGTTAGAGTGTGGAAACGCCAACAGCAGTATGATAGAGGCATATACATATAGGTACTGTGAAGAACGGCCCTTCCAGAGTGTCAGATGTTTTGGCCGCCATTCTAGAAGGATTAGGTGATTCTTTTGTAGAATGTTTAGGCAGTTTAAATATGTCTGCAACCTACAGAGGATTTGAAAATAAAATACTCAATCGGTTTTACAGGTTATGTATTGACAATAATTATTATAATGCAAGGAACTTAAAATGTTTGCAGAATATTTTATAAAATAGTAAAATAAACGATACTCATAAGTTAACAAACAGATCATAAATATAAAATAAGCAATTTAGGAAATTAATAACTGATTTTGTAATTAAATAATTAGTATATGCTGTTAAGTACCTAACTGGCCAAGTTTGTTACACAGTTCTCAGGTTCAAATAACCAACTATTTAATTTTTGCAAAATTATATTACCCATTTTTGAGATTCAGGTACTTATTAGTTGTACCCCAGACTGAAAATAAAATAAGTTATTAATACCGATATTTTACTAGTGCCTGTTCACTAAGCTTTGAGAGTAATTGTCACTGTCACTGTTATCGAATGCAATCGAATGTAATTTTGGTAATTTGAATTAAAAGCTTATAACTAATCGGTCTGGTTAACAACTGACAGGGGCTTAGAAAAATGACTCTTAAGGATAGGATTTTGCAGAGTGAGAGGCAAATATGTGTTTATTTTCGATGTGTTATAAATATTTAAAAAACTAAACATATCATAATATTTAAAATTGTTTTAGATACTTGCTATTGTTCTAACGAATGCAGCTATATATATTTTTTATTATAAATTTCCGTTGTACTTGAATATCGTAGTTTGTCAATGAAAATAGTTCCTAATATTATTAGTAGAGCATGGCATTTAGCTATATACAAAATTTTTGACAAAAACTGTATATGGTTGTATTCCTTAGAGCAATGAAACTATATTAAAAATTATACCATTTATGATTTCTTATATATTTATAATAAACTGAAAATAAACGCATATTTTCCTCTCACTCTCACTCTGCAAAATACTATCTTTAACACCTGGAAACTACGATTCCATACATCGCAGTACATTAGTGCTCATAGAAATTTAGCAAAGTCATGTATCAATGGAGGCGACTCAATGTGCACGCCAACACTAAGTCAATAAAGGTCACAGTCGTTTAGTAAATTAATACAAGTTATTAAATAGTAAAATATTAAAATCTTGAAAAATTGACTTTAACAAAGTTTTGCGTATATTGTATGAACAACAAATAATCAATCTACACGCAAAATAACGTTTGTTATGAACCTATAATATATTGTTTTATATATACACAAACAAATAAATTCTCCATATTATTATTTCAAGAAATAATAAATTTTCAATTTTGCCACAAAGTATCTGCTTTATATGAAGAATTTATTTATTTGCTTATGTATGAAACAATATATCTTTGGATCAAAACATTTTTTTTTGTGTAATACTGTTAAACGCAAAAACGATTTATAAGCTCTTGGTAAATTTGAAAAGTAAAATAGCTTCGTTACCCTAATAGCCTTGAGAAATAGACAATTTCTTTACTCTGATATTTGTTTTCACTTATAATATCCCTAGAGCTTAAATTATTTCCGGAAATTTTTTCGAGATCATGATAATTTTCTTAAAATATTCATGAACGAGGAAGAATTTACCGATATTAATTTAAGCTCGTGGGATATTCGGTAAGAAAATTTCATACCTAAATAAATTAAATAAATACTAATTTCAACTGACATTAAGATTATTCTAAGACATAACAAGGTATAAGATTAGTAGACCATAAATGGGTTTTGTTGACAAAATGGCAGAAACGCATCGGAATTAGTATTGTTGTGTCATAAGTCATAAGTATAAGAGTAAGTAAAATGTCTCGTTTTGGAAAGAAAAGTAAACATAATATTTCCACCCATTTTAGTTGCAAAAAACTACTACATGAGGGGTTAATATATATTCATTGAAATGTTTGATATTACGTTTTCACTAAAATGTGTGGAATTCTGTTTTTCTTCTATTTTCTAATGTTACAACAGTTTGGGTGAACCGGAATACCTATATTCGTATAATAGATAAATAATATCTTTTTTTAGTTTCAAAAAATTACTGAAAATTGTTTATTTGTGTGTTATAAATAAGTTTTGTTCACTAAAATATGTAGAACAATTATTGTTTCAAAATATTATATTTATGTAGACATTTAATTGATATAGATTCTTCACCGATGTATTCACCATTGAAACGCGAGGAGTTTTTAAAGGATTTTTAAACACATTTGAAATATTCAGTATCATAATTAAACATGAAATAAAATATTCTTTCACGAGCTCAATATTTTTTTTTTATAATTATCTAAGTTTTTTCGAACTCGTTAGTTCTCATCAGTAGAGTATAGAAACATTCATTCTCTAATCATGATAAAAGCAAATAAATAATAAAAAATAATTAATTGTAAAAAATAAATCAAGAATAGGCTTGTAAATAATGAATGAATGTTTCTATACTCTACTGATGAGAACTAACGAGTTCGAAAAAACTTGTACAATTTTTCTAGAGTTGAAATCGAATGTAAGATTCAATAATTGTTGTGAATGACTGAATTTCAATAAATAATTTAACTATTTTCAATATAATTTTTTTGCCTTAAAATGCCAGGAATCCTATCATGTAATTCATAACTTCCTCAGTATTGGCTAGAAGAGTAGTTGTTTTGGTTGTTTTTCCAATAATGAGTGTTTTAAAGTGTTTTGCTAAGTAGTATATTAGCGTAACCCGATTAAGGTACCAATCTACAGAAAGTAGATAATTTCATATTAAATAAAAAAAGTGTGAATGACTAAATGTAAATAAACGATTTAAGTATTTTCAATATTTTTTCTTTAAAATGCTAAGAATCCTATCATGTAATTCAATACTTCGTCAGTATTAGCTAGAAGAGTAGTTGTTTTGATTGGTTCTCCAATAATGAGTGTTTTAAAGTATTTACCTAACTAGTATATTAGCGTGCCCAGATTATGGCAACAATATACAGAAAGTAGGTATTTTCATAATAAATAAAAAAGTGTGTAAGTTGTGATTTGCATAATACCTAAATAATATTCTCTAATCATGAAAGAAGCAAATAAATAAAAAATCATTAATTGTAAAAAATAATTATCTCGTTTAATATGACAAATAAAATTCCATTTTTATGTAAAAGCAAATGTCAAATATGATCATATGTCAATAATTTGACAGAAAAATTTCCACTTATTAATTTCACCCAGGGTACCGTGGAGAATAAAAATTTCCGGAAAGGACAAGGGTAGATAAGCTATATAATTTTCGCCCACTAATTTCATAAAAAAGAAAAGTTCTCCTTAAAGTCATTAAGCGTTATATATTTATAGTTGAACATATGATCTTTATGTTTCTATATGTTTTACATTTGAATAACAACAGTAGGTCATAGTAATATCATGTCAAAGTGGGAATGTTTGCAGTTTTTTAGTAATTTTTTACCTTTTTCCGAAATGTTAGTGTATATTTCAGTTAGATGCGTTCGATGAAACAAGATAAATTATACCTCATTTCATTGTTAAGCATTTAAGCTTTTAAATAATGGTTAATTTATACTGTTTCATCAAGCGCTTCAATGTGTAAAAAACAAAATCATTTCCGCGGGAGTCGTAGTAGTGTCGACGTTGCGTGCGAATTTAAACGTGTCAGCGCTCAAAACCACATATTGTGGTATGTATTGAATAAGAATATGTTTATCCACGACCATCGTATAATCATTGCATTCTACATTTAACAACTGTTAAATAATGATAGTCATTATTCCAACCAAACGTATAATGAACATAATCTAACACATATTTAACCAACCAGGAACTAGTTGTTTTCATTCTAACGCACCTTTGACCAATCAGGAACTAGCAATTTTCATAAGGAAACGGCGAATCCATTTTTCCATGTTTTCGTGCATATTTTCGTGTTTGACGTTTAACACGTCAACGTTTTACTGTAAATGAATTTTATTTTTTCAGTTTTAAACGATTAAAACAGTTAAAATATGCGATAGTCTTGGATAAATTATAGTATTCAGTTCGCGTATAATGGCTATTACACACTCGGATGATTTACGACACGCCTTCGTCTCGTGCCGTAAACATCACCCCCGCGATTAATAGCCATCATTATACGCTCACTAAATAATCTACTATTCCAAAGAACAGTTTTTTATTACTCGTCAAGACTATACTACTCGGAAAATATAATGACATACAACATGGCCGATGGGCGGAAAAAGGCCCTTATCTCCCCTTGTCCTTTTTTGGGTTGCTATGGTAACGAAACCAAGAACAAACTTCTGATTGGCTAAAAAAGTGAGGTACGAAATTTTCTGTAAAATATATTTTTTAAAAGTGGCCTTTGAAGGCATAACTTAATTACCAATGTTTTATTATTATACTTAAAAATTTATTATCTGATTTTTTCGTATATTAATTTTTTTTTTATTTTATCTTATTTGTACACTAAGAAATAAAAAAAAAATATTCTGATAAACTTAGTAATTTGCTCGATACTGACTAATTCTTCGACCTAGGCGCAGCGTCCGGGTTGCGCATTTGTAAAATGTACCTTATCACAACTCTGACCACGCCCACAACCGTGTTAAAGTAAATTATACGCGGCCACAACACCGTCGTGTAATCTATACCCGACCACTAAATAATATTATTTTTTACTTATTGCAGTATTGTTAACTTTTTAACTGTATACATACCTCTATCAGTGTGTGAGTTTTGATAAATCACAATAATGGACGACATCAAAAAGAAATTATTAGCAATATGTGACAATCAATGTGAATCTTTGTTAATGACAGAGATTTTAGGGTGTTAGTACGAACGAAATATAATCTTGAACGATTTGAAAGTGACTATAATGCATTTTGCGATCATTGGATTGCCGGCTTTTCTAACCCTACAGAAACAGAAATATTAAGTACACAATCAAACAAAGCTTCATGCAGAACTGATATCGAGAATCGAGGTTAAATTTATGTTTAAAGCTGCTATTGGATAATTGAAAATATACTCGCGTACACAGTTTTGAATGAAACGCACCCGATTGTGGTCTTATGTGTCTTTTTAAACTTAATATCAACTTCAGCAGAGCACATTCTCCACTTCATTCCCACAGTTTCCTTTTTTTCTCTTAAATTCATTCACTTTATTACAATCTTTTATTTAACTTGCTTTGTATGTATGTTAGTTTGTTTGTTTAGTTCAAATCTTGCAAGTCAATTTTAAAGCAGTTATCCCAACAGATTGAGCTGAAATTTTGCATACACGTTTAGTTTGGATGACAATGCATAGTTAGCTAAGTGACGTCATTCTAAATCCAATATGGCGGACTGCCAAAGATGGCGGACAAGTTATTTTTAATGCACCCCCATGATATGGGTATCAAATGGAAGGGCTTGCTGAGGAGAATACGAAAATAAAATGATGTCACACTAAATTCAATATGGCGGACGCCCCAAGATGGCGGAAAAAAATTTTTAGTTTTAAGACTATAATATGATCGTATGGTGTATTCGCTCATACATTGCATTCTAAGAAATGGTGAAGGATCCGGTTGAAACTATAAGTTTAATATCGGATAAGAACGGCGCAATGAATATATAAAACTAATTAAGATGTAGCTAAAAATTTAAAAATAAAATTAAATGTAAAAAAACTATTTTTAAAAACAAGCTTTTATTATTTAGGTGTACCAAAACGAAAAAAATAAAAATAAAAAAAAATTAATTGTCTTAAAAGCTTGTCGCGTGAATAGCAATAAAAAAATACTTACTTAGGTACTTACAATTTCTGTCAAAAAAATTAATGCCTGTATGAACTTCTTGCGCGCAACAAGCTTTTGAGACAATTAATTTTTTTTTATTTTCATTTTTTCTTTTTTGTACACGTTTGTTTTTAAAAAAGTTTTTTTTACATTTAATTTTACTAAAACTGTTATGGTGACAAACAAATTTTTTACGGTACAGTATTTTCATGAGATTAGGCAAAGTTTTCCTAACTGTCCACTGTGTTTTTTTAAGGTTAGAAAAGTCGGCAATCCAATGATCGCAAAATGTACTATAGTCACTTTAAAATCGTTCAAAATTATATTTCGTTCGTACTAACACTCTAAAATCTCTGTCATTAACAAAGATTTCATCCGAAAATTCGCATTGATTGTCACAGATTGCTAATAATTTCTCTTTGATGTCGTCCATTATTGTGATTTATCAAAACTCACTCACTAATAGAGGTATGTATCTAGTTGGAAAGTATAAAATAATATTATTTAGTGTTGCGGTCGGGTATACAGTGTCAGAAAATGTTTCATTTGGGTCGGCAATGAGAGCAAGCGAGAGCGAAGCAACTAGGCTATTCTTTTTTATCGTATAACACATCCTACTCGTGCCACCTGCTTTCCCCACCACATGTGCGTGAGCAGCTCTGTCTGCGGGAAATGTAAAGAATTATTTGACTCGTTTTGAAAGTAAAACGGGTTAAATAATTTCAGTTATTAAAGCACGTAATAATATTACCTATACTGAACAGAGCCAACTACGTCCTTCCTTTGAATAAATGGTACTGAAATTTTTAATAGCAATGATGTACGTGTTTTCTTGATAGCGGGTCATTATTTGCTCCCTCTAGTAGAGCACCGGTACACGCCTTTATTGTAGGCGGTCTGTCAAGCCGTTGAAACTATGCCCGGCACCCAAATCCAAAATCTTCCGATACTGTAGATTACACGACGGCGTTGTGTGTAATTTACTTTAACATGGTTGTGGGCGTAGTCAGAGTTGTGAGAAGGTACATTTTACAAATACGCGTCCGGGTTCAAAAATGCATGTACCAAGCGAGGGCCGGTAATGATTAGAGGGTGAGTGGAGCTATTTTGTGCTCTATATTTAGAAGGAACTGAAAATAACTCTGCATTGCATGTATCAGGTATTCAGGTTGTGTCAACATTAATGGTGCGTATGCAACTACAAAATATAAATTATTTAAATTAAGCCGATACTTCTTTAAAGTACTGTAGAAAGCATATTTTGAAAATATAAGTGAATTACGTGATATATCCTGTAGTGAAAATTTAAATAATTAAATATTCATGCAATGGCCACTTTAAGAAACTTTGCAGGCGAAAATTTCCTATTCTGGATAATAATTTGGATAATAATCACTGCACAAGTATACTATAGCCTCTAATAATAATAATAATAATAATGGGTCTGAAGGAGGAAGCGAAAAGCCTAATAATAGCGGCGCAAGATCAAACACCACACCAGATACCACTAGAAGATGATCTTGAAACATCCTGTTGACAGCAAGTGTAGGATGTGCGGAGTACACTCACCGACACAATAGAGTGACCAGATAATCTCCCCTGAGTGAGCACTTCCAGTACCAGTATCGAAAAAATATTATACCCCAGCGACGTCACAATTATGTGGGACTTGCCGATTATAACTGACAAAAATTCACGCCAATCGACCAGACGTCGTCGTGCATAATAAAAAGGAGAAATACTGTTTGCTGACCGATATATCCACCCTGAAACACTCCAACGTGATGCTCAAGGAAACAGATAAGTTGAACAAATGCAAAGACCTACAAATAGAAGTTGGTGAAGCAGAATGTGGAATGCAAAAACCACCGTCATGCTAATAATTGTAGGATCCCTTGGAACTGTTAAGAAGGTTCATGACCGAATCTACAAGAACTGCCAGGTCAACAGAGTGCCCAAAAAGTACAGAAAATCGCACTACTGGGAACCTCGCATATTTTAAGAAAAATTCTTTACTAGGAGTCTTTGTGATACCTTTTTGGGGTCTGGTCTCTGAGCTATTGGCATAACAAACGACACCGAAAGGGCCCATAGTCAATACTTAGAAAAAGCTTAGTTCTGGCAAATACTTCTTTTATTCACTTCACTCAATAACCTGGAAGGGGCTCCAACAGAGCCGAATCATAAACGCGCGCGGGGATCGGTGAATAGTTTTCTGCTGTGACCGTGAAAGTGTGCCATTTGCTAAGTCTATAATGATTTCAGGTCGTGTTATATTATTATCATCTTTACAAAAAAAGGTTATAATAGAATAATTTAATTAAGTATTATTAAGTAGGTATGCCTTTAGGGGGCAAAATATTTACTAACGTAATATTTTGTCGAACTCCTCTATACAATTCCCTAAATATATAAGAAATATAAAAAACAGACTGCAGCAATCAGCTATTCTCCGGACTAATACCCCGCCGACCGCTGAAATACATACAAGCCTGGCCGCTTTAAGTGCTATGTATTTCCATAAAAAGCTAAAAGCTTCGATTGCAACAACAAACAAATACCAGCACTTATTTCTACTCAAAGCAGCTCTCGTGCCAGCCACTCCACATCACTTGCAGACTTGCAGTTTCAAGCTGTTGGTTCTCGTCAGTGCAAGGTAGGTCATGCATGACATGCCACAAAAATGGTAGGCTCTATCTAGCTGCTGATGTTCATCGCAATCGAAGTGGCAGTAGCCCTGACATGGGCATAGTTAGTAGAGGGCAGAATATTTACTAACGTAATATTTTGTCAAATCCCTCTATACATTTTCTTAAATATATAAGGAATAAAAAATCAGGCCAGACTTGTAATTTGCAATCCAGCGCTCGGCGGGGAATTAGTCCGGAGAATAGCTGTTGGTTACATTCTGACTTTTTTATTCTTTATACATTTAATTAAATGTATAATTAGAGGAGTTCGACAAAATATTTCATTAGCAAAAAGTATTATTAAATTATCGCTTCAAATATCGACTCATTTGGGAATGCTCAACAATTCCATTCATTTTGAATACGGTTGCGATTTTCTATTATGTAGCCGCATTAAATTTACCAGAATTAACTTTTTAATCCATTATCTCTCCATGTTACACTAAACATAAGGAATGTTTGAAAATTGATTTTCAATGTTCGGATTTGAATATTCGTGCCAAAGCACATATTACTATATGGTAAAAATTGGAAAAACATTTAATCTATTTATCGGCCTATATTCAGCGTAAAATTGATTGGATGAGTCGTTCAGTATCACAAAGTATTTTATGGTAGTGTTTGTAAAATTACATACTTTTATTTGCTTATCTAATTCTTTGTCTATTTATTGAATCTAATATATTATTGCAGATAAATTATATAGTAATAGAGTAGGTATTCATTGTGTTCAATATTCTTGGAGTATGAGTCTTAATTTCGGTTATTCGATCAGTGAGTACAGTAAGACTGGTCATGCGAGGCATTTGGATGGACGATCCATCTCATCTAAAGGCGCGTACTCATTATCATAGACTTTGCCGATCGACTTGGCCGCCCAGCTTTGATGCTCGGCTAAAGAGTAGAGAATTATACAAGTGGGGACAGCAGGACATTTGAACTTTTGGTATTTTCATTCATGACCTCGTCAGCTTAATTTGGAGATATCGCCAAAAGTAACTTAATTTATATATCATATCAGATAGGATGTTGACATTTTTTGTTTTATGGAATGCAAATTTAAATGTTCTTTTGCAATGTAGAATATGACATGTAGTAAGGAAATTTACAAAATAGAGCAAATATATGTTTTTTAAATTAAATTTATTCCAAATCCAAACTAGTGGAAGCATTATACTCTTTGCGGATTTACTGAGATTTTTATATAATTGGATACTATAAGATACTCTTCGCATTTTTCTTGTAAATAATGTTGTTCTTTGGACATTCTAAATTTTGTGATACCAACTTTGTCGTGAAAAAAAAATATATGAAGAAAAAAAAATGAAAAAAAAAACAACCACCCTCTCAGGGATTCGAACACAAGACCTTTAAAGCTTTAGCCATTGGACCATCACACAATACAATAAAAATCGAATGTCTGTAGTATATATCACATTCCAGATTTATATTTTAACGGATTTGATATATTATTATGAAATATATATATATACATATATATATATATATATATATATATATATATATATATATATATATATACACTAATTTCAAATTTTAAAAATTAGTTTCATTTGAAAAATTCCGAAAATTATAAAAATTTTGAAAATATGTAAAAATGTAAGAAGTATGGAATATAATTAGATAAAAGTTCTAAATAATTGGTGTTCTAAACTGATAAACATAAAAGTTACAGAAGTTTTCAAAATTTACAGAGACAAAAAAATGGAGAAAAAAATTCATGTAGCTCCAAAACGGCTGGTATTTACAAATTTTTTTACATAATCAAAATTATTCACAATTTATTCATTAATCGTATGAATCATGTTTCAATGCTCCAGCCATCGAAAAATAATTTCTCACCGCAGCGCCATCTCTGTGCACTGCGAAGGAACAATTCTAAATGCAGTTATTTAAGACCTTTTTTAGTGTCAGTTATCCGCGATTTACAAATTTTAAGTATTTTTATTATTTTACAAGATAATGACCCGGGAACTTTTAACTGAAACACCCTGTATATATATATATATATATATATATATATATATATATATATATATATATATATATATATATATATATATATATATATATATATATCCATTGGAAAATTTCTTGAACCTCTACCATTTATATTCAAAACCAGTTTTTCTTGGGATTTAGGTTCATTTAAATAAATTAAAACATATTTTTTAACGTTTCGGCTAGGGGCCCTTAGTCTTCATCAGAACATTTTTTTTATTATTTAAATAGTGACAAAACGATATTATAATCTGAAATAAATTATTTTTTTTAAGGTTAATAATTTTGTGTACAAAAATTTTTTAATAAAAAATCTTACCTAGGCAGCATGACTTCATGGAATGATATTCCATCATGTTTTTCTTTCTTTTTTTTTAATAATTCTCATTGCTTTTGTATTATTTGACTATGTTGTAAATTAATTTAATAATTTTTATGCACGATTGTTTCAACACGTGGCAAAAGCTTCGCGGAGCTGCCGTGGCGACAAGGCAGAGAGCCAACCGTACCGGTACACAGTTTATATTTAGATAGCGGTAGTAGTAATATTATTGATATTTAATAATTTTTTATTTATTTAAGGCTATTGGTATGGTTGGTTGTTTTAATGTGAAAAAAACATTATTTTAAGAAAAATTCTGAACTGAAAAATCTTATGAAATACACGAATTTTCACTTTCACTTTTATATTTACAATGTGTCACAGCATGTCTCGGGGCTCCTTACACAGAGTTATCTGTCTGGAGCCCCAAGCCATGCTACAACACATTATATTTTGCTTAGGTTATTTAAGCCAACTGAGGCAACACGGGGAGTCCGTTTGGCAAGGAGCGCATTGAAGAGGTAAGTAAGCAATATGGTCGAGACCAAATGGGGGGGGGGGGGGGGGAGAAAATGTTGAAACGCGCGGAAACAAATTTGGCAGCTCACTTCAAAAAAAAACTTAAAGAATTATAGAAAAAAATTAATAAAAAATAATAAAATACTGCCATATTTCAAACAGTTTAAACAAAACAATAAAAAGATAGATAATTCTAAAAGAGCCATACCACAACAAAGCAATTCAACAACAAAGCAATTCAACAACAAAACAAACAAGAAAATATCAAAAGAGTCATTTCACACACTGTGTGCACAACCAAAAAATATTTATGCATAAAAATTTTTCTTTTACTAACCACAAAAATACTAACATAAATACCAACCCTAATAAAATTGTAACAAACTATATCAGCCTACCCCTAGAGCACCGACATACTAAAACAGAACAATCCGAGGCAAGTATCTAGAGATGGAAAGCCTCAGCCGAAGGCACATACTACGAAAGGCAGCTCACTTCGAAGTGGAGTGGCGGTAGAGTCATGTCTTGGAAGTGGTGTCAGTCGGTCGTCACTGGTTACCAACCCTAATAAAATTGTAACAAACTATATCAGCCTAACCCTAGAGCACCGACATACTAAAACAGAACAATCCGAGGCAAGTATCTAGAGATGGAAAGCCTCAGCCGAAGGCACATACTACGAAAGGCAGCTCACTTCGTGGTGTAGTGGCAGTAGCGTCATGTCTTGGAAGTGGTGTCAGTCGGTCGTCACTGGTTTCCGACATGTTTTCCGACATGTCGAGTGGCTAGTTTCGCTTGTGGCCACTATCATCATCGGTTTTGATTATCGAATTGTGATATTTACGTGTACAAATAGTGTTGATCCATAGACGTAACAACTATTATGACATGCGAGAATCATATACGTAATATGCAGATACATCAGATATAAAATACCAGCTACAATCGGAACTTGATTATCACAGGGATAATAATAGTCTACGCAAAATGCACATATCTGTAGTTTACATACAAGCACATTAGCTTGCTCTTCGTGTATTTCCAGCTTTTTTGTTATTTTTTTATGCGATTTGAAGCTGTCACAAGTCTTCAACTTACACAGTTGTTTCAACTAGGTACTTGTTTTTCTGTTTTTTTGTGTATTCTATATCTCAAGATGACCGTACTGTTATACACTTAGGTCGCAAAACCCATGATAACCTGCGGATCAGTGGTATGGTAGACAAAGATACCGCAATTGGGAGCTGCAAGGCTATTAAGTGGCGTACAGAGGCTTACTTGTCTATGCGCCACGGAGGTCATACAAACTGTTTCCCTCAGACCTGCGACCACTACACATATTTGTCCAAACGGAAGCTCGAATGTTGTGCAGGCTAATGTAGGGCAAAACGCCCATAAGGCAATAATACGAAGAAGAGCACCAAAAGGTATACTCAGAGCTGAGGACAGATTCCATTTTAGGAATGCCCCCAAAGTATAACTTCAACAAAAATTTCAAATCAAAATACCGGACAGAGGGGACTGGAAAACAGTTCTCCAATAACGGTACCAAGAGCTTGGTATATAGATGAATAATGAGGCAAGAAACTGTTAATTGGTCGATTGTCATTTTTTCCCGATAGCTAAGCAGCGCTAAAGGCAATTGATTCCATGCAGGTAGATTCGACACTATAGTATTGCATAAATGCCTTTATGAACCTAAGAAGCCAGAACAAAGTGGCTGTGGCATGAAAATCGGGACACAAACAACACAAAGGGAGTGAAAATGCTATGAACTTTCCAGGGAAGGAGCGTCTAAGGGCCTAATAGGACCCGCAACCTTTTGCGGTGCGGCTAAGCAATGCATATGAGTATCCATTAATAAATGGGTGCAGAATATACCTCTGAAGTGGTTGAAGAGTTTTCCGCGACAGAAACAGGCCAAAGAGTACATTAATAAACGATTGATCAAATTTACGAAAGAATAAAAAGGCAATTAGGATAATGGTGGATCTTCTAACTTGACATCGTCGGCTCAGTAAGCATGAGTCTAATGAGTCTGGCAGATGACGCAACATGCAGCTTCTGCTAAGAGAAAGAGAAAACCTCAGTATGTGTGCTATTCCACTGTGAAGGCCTAGTTAGACTGAGATTCCAACTACTTGGTGAGAAGAAATCCGACAGCTATACTCTTATCTCTTAACTCTTACCAAGGCTGTGGAGTCTGTACAAAAGATAAAGCTGAATAAGGAGCTTTAAGGAAAATTAGAATAGAAGGGCCACGGGCACGGTGGTCAAGGCCAATCAGTCAGCTCTTTTTTTCTAATTTGACTCTGAATCTGAAGACCAATATAATAGCCCATAACCTTTTATTTTCAAACAGATCTCTCTTCAACTTTTAAAACTGTTAACAGTATTTAAATAATTTTTATTATTACTATTTAAAAAATTAAATAGATGTCTGTCATTTAAATAGACCTCTTTTTTTTACAATTAATTATTTTTTATTTATTTGCTTTTATCATGATTAGAGAATATTATTTAGGTATTATGCAAATCACAACTTACACACTTTTTATTTATTATGAAAATACCTACTTTCTGTATATTGTTGCCCTAATCTGGGCACGCTAATATACTAGTTAGGTAAATACTTTAAAACACTTATTATTGGAGAACCAATCAAAACAACTACTCTCCTAGCTAATACTGACGAAGTATTGAATTACATGATAGGATTCTTAGCATTTTAAAGAAAAAAAAATATTGAAAATACTTGAATCATTTATTTACATTTAGTCATTCACACTTTTTTTATTTATTTTAATTTCATATTAAGTAAATAAAAAAAGTGTGAATTACTAAATGTAAATAAATGATTTAAGTATTTTCAATATTTTTTTCTTTAAAATGCTAAGAATCCTAACATGTAATTCAATACTTCGTCAGTGTTAGCTAGGAGAGTAGTTGTTTTGATTGGTTCTCCAATAATAAGTGTTTTAAAGTATTTACCTAACTAGTATATTAGCGTGCCCAGATTAGGGCAACAATATACAGAAAGTAGGTATTTTCATAATAAATAAAAAGTGTGTAAGTTGTGATTTGCATAATACCTAAATAATATTCTCTAATAGACCTCTTGTTAGAACAAGTAAATAAGTAAAATAAATAAATAAAAATGTTTTAAAATTCATAACAATAGGCTAACATAATTTTAATAAACAAAAATTAAACAAGTAATGAATAGTTTGCCCTTTAATTTAGATAAATTGGAAGAAAACACAGCGGTAGTAAAATTGGCTAGTACAATAACACAACATACGTTTTTATGTTTATCATTTCTGAAACACATTAACGGATGCGCTTCAGAGAGTAGCTCGAGAATTTCTATTAGATGGAAACTTAAGCTGATATTTCAACAAAGCTTTTATCGCACATTACATCACACTTACTTTCCTTCCCCATGGTCTTTCAAAGATTCATTAAATCATCCATAAAAAGGATAAAAGTATTTTTGTGACGATATAAAAAGCAAATAACATACATGATCTAAATATAAACATGTAATAGGAAAGTTACACAAGGCAAATAAGACGTATATGGATAATGGTGTTGCGTAACAGGATTATTAAATAAGCGTTTCTTGTAGACGATTCATTTCCTGTTAATGTTTTTTAGTAGAGTAAAAATAAAGCTGAAAATTGAAATAAAGAAGAGATGAGGAGATTTTTTTGCTAGAATATGGAGTACACATATCAAGAAGTATGTATGACTGCAAGTTTTGGACTTAAGACATAATTTGTTTCTCTTTTTTGCCAATATCCCCTGTGGTATTGGTCGTATTGTAAAAACAAAAAATGGAAATTGTTCACAATAAAATTTGAAGAGATGTAGATATAGTAAAGTACCTAGGAAGTTTTAACTTCGAAATAATATCATGAATAATGTCATCAATGAAACAGATTTCGATCATTTTTGGCAACTTAATAGTAAATGCATCAAAGAAAAGTTTCTATGTTATGCGGCGGCTTGCTAATTTATAGGGTGTGGAGGCCCCCCTTTTCATGGGGTGGCAACTAAGAAAAAATTAAAACCTTTGGAGCTGAAAGAAAATTAAATTTTAAGAAGAAAAGGTTCTATGAAACTTTTCATAAAAATTGAGTCTTTAAGTTATACGACTTGAAAATTGGGATTTTAGCTTAAAAAAAAAGATATTTCAAAACAATATTCGCCAAATAATTCGAAAAGTTTTACATTAAGCGAAAACAGGCTAGAGACAAATAAGAAAGCTACTAAATTTTGGATATATTTCATTTTTTCTAATTTCTGTAGAGTTAATGGTTTGGAAGATTTGAAAATATAAAGGTGGCGAAAGATGATAATATTTCGCTAAAAAAAATAATGGAAAGACGTGACGGTTGGCAATAATATTTCGCATGCAATTAACACAACTGTCAAAGAAAGATATGAAAAATTATACAGGGTGGTCGTTCTAAAAAATTGTTGAAAAAATGTGAGGGATAGTATTTCTCATGCAGCTAACACAACTGTCAAAGAACAAAAATATGAATAATAAAATATACTGGCTGGTCACCCAAAAAAGAATTAAAAAATTTGACAAAGGACGAATAATAACACAAATGTTAAGAAAATAACCATAATTCTTAGTTAAAATATACAGGGCCATCCAACAGAAAGAATAATTAATGACTAAAGGATGCAAACTGTGCATTTTTAATGAGGCTGTGAAGGAACGTTTTATAACGTTACACTTAACTATTATTTTTCGGGAAAGCCGTGGCTTTAGCGATAAATTTTGTTAGGACATTTTTTTGTTCATAAATACGTGATCTATCCATTTGTATTTTTTATTTTTTCCTAGCCTCTAGTTTGAATTTGTGTTATTCAAATTATTAAAATTGTTATTATTCGAAGATAAATAATAATAATAATGTGCACATATCATGTAGATCTAAGTGTAGCTATGCCCAAATCAATTGTAATTTCTACATGTACCACAAGATAAGCTGCCCACAGTCCACGTGTAACTGATTTAAATGATTTATCGTCATTAGCATTACTAATGGTGCAGGATTGAATGATTATGATCCAAACCCTAGTGGATACATCAATAACACACACTGTCTACTACGAAACATGAACAGATTACATTATGGCCAAATATTATAGTACTGCATTATTAATAAGATTTGCTATGTTAATATATATTACAATTCAGATTAAAACATTACTTGCATATACCTGTAACGTGACATGTTTTAATAAATATTATAAATAGCTTGAGGAAATATTACATTACATAAAAAAACCAAGAAACTGGACCAAAAGTCCACTGGGTGTCTAAAAGATGTTGCCATTTGAAAAAGTTGACATAATTACAAATTAGTGATTTCGGAAATATTGATTTGTCATAGCTACTAAACCGATTCGAAAAATCTCAAGTTTATATTTTTCTCTTGTTGTTTTGGTAGATTTGATTGATTTGACTGCATTCACTGTCTGTCTCAAAAATTTTTAAAACAACGCAGTTGCACTTAAAATCGTCTGGGGAAACCGGAAGTGATGGAAAAGTTTCAATTTATGAAAGATTTGCCGTTCTTAGCATATATTAACCCTGCCAAATTTAAGACATATCTTGAAAACTCTGGAAACTATGGTATGTCTAATAATATAATAATAGTAAAAGATTTAGCCACTTTTTAGGGATAATTACTTCCACATCCTCGTATTGAAGTGGAAGTATGGTAATGGTAAAACCAATTTCAATTTTTTGTTCAAATAGACTTAGAACGTCGTGAAACGTTGAGATTTTAAGTTTGAGTAAAAAATAGTATATTGTGTATTTAGGTATGAAAGAAATATATTCCCGGACGATGATGCAAATTGTTGGCCGAGGCGCTAGCCGCATCGAAGTCATCGAATGTGCTTTCACACTGAAGTACACATACTATTTTTTCTGAAATCACAATCAATATTATTATAAATCAAGGAATTTGTGTTAATGCATAACATTTCTTCATTACAATCTAACTACTTACTAATAAATGCAATTTTAATGTGAGTTGGTTTGTCTGCGTGTATTTATTTACTTTACGGTTTGGTACGGTTTTATTGATCGTTGCTTGGCAACGGATCTTCTCCGGTCTGTTTTGTGATGGTTTCTTAGCAACGGACTAAAATACTGGAATTGTCCATTTTTCGATCTGAAATCGCACCGAAAATGTAGATATTGCCGATCGATTTCAGAAAAAAATATTTCCGTCTGTTTGTCTGCCGGTGTGTCAGTCCGTCTACCTGTAAATTTTGTCCGATTACTCTGCAACGGTTTCTGATATTGACCCGAAATTTTGTACACCTATGTATTATAAAGAGATCTGGAACTACTTCTTTCAGCATCAGCCACCCCCACTACCATTATTTTTAATAATAAGGTTGGGGTGGTAGTGGGCCACTTGGATAGGAACAGAATTAGGTAGAAAATCTTGATGTGTAAGTAGTGATTCCATAGACAACGATTTCTATTTCCCTAGCTTACCCAAAGGGAGTATTATAATCGTGAAAAAATCACCCTCTGAGATTTCTTCGGATTTTCACGTTTCAGAGTATGCATATTATGAAAATTAAAGCCATTTAATGTAATCAGTCTGTCTGTCTGTTGGCGCTGTATCTACAAAATCATTTGACGGGGGAGAATAATAGTAAATTGTTGACGCTACTGTCAAAGAAGAACTGGGATACACAAAAATATGATTAAGGAAAAAAATATGACGGAGAGCAGTAATATTTAGCATGTAGTTAACACAACTGTCAAGGAAGAAATATAAAAAAAGTAATATACAGGATGATCACCTTAAAAAAACAAAAAAATATGACGGCGCACGATAATATTTCGCATGCAGTTACAAACTGTCAAAGAAAATTATGATAAATAAAATACATATACAGGGTTGTCAGCCAAAAAAAAATGTTTAAATGTGACGGAGGACGATAATATTTCACATGCATATAACACATATGTCAAAAAAACATGAACGAAATATTTACAGGTGGTCACCCGAAAAGAACTTGAAAAAATGTGACCAGGGACGATAATATTTTGCGTGCAGCTAACGCAACTCCCAAAGAAAAATTTGAAAAATATACAGGATGGTCTCCGAGGGGGCAACCGCTGGCGAAATTTTGTACACCTAATACCTATTCTAGAAAAATACCCTTTATTTCCCCTTTAATTCCTTGTAATTCCCCTAATTCCTTAAATACCATTATTTCCTCCTAATACCTTTATATTTTCTAGATTATCTCGGGAACGGTGCACTTTTTGATAAAAATACCTATATACAAAATTGTTCCTTATAAAATTCTCTATCAAAAATGTCTTTACGCTTTCTTCCTAAAATTAATAGTACCGTGGGAAATAACGCGCACACATAAGAGTTGGTTTCGGTCAACACAATAAATTGTTATCTTTACTATAATCTACTTTAAAGTTCAATACTTAACGCTAAAGCAGTAGCTACTAAAATTATAATAAATTCCTCTCACCCCTCTAAAATAACGCGATTTTTGATGAAGCGAGAATATTGTATACTGGGTGGCTCAGCCGATAGGGACACTGTTGTAACTTTTGAATGGGAGAATTAATTTTTTTTCAAATTTGATGTAGTGATATGGGATATAATTTCCAATTATATAATGTAAAGAACCAAAATGGCCGACTTCCGGTTTCGATTTTACCCGAAAGTAAGTTTAAAATACCCGGTTTTTGCGTAAAATCCCGCACATTGGCAGCCCTGAACAGTAACAACGTTTACAGCAAACTCTAAAATAATGCAGTTACCTTCGGTCGTCTGAGATGTAATGGGAGAAATTGAAATTTTTTACATTGTGGTGGTGTATAGATATTTATACTTTTTTCGCGTAAAGACAGCTTTAGAAATAGCCATACGGATATTCAGCGAATTATATGACCTGCGCTGATTACATTTGCGTCTCATTTACCAAAGTACTATTAATTTTAGGAAAAAAGTTTAGAGAAGTTTTTTATAGAGAATTTTATAAGGAATAATTCTGTATATAGGTTTTCTTATGGAAAAAATGCACCGTTCCAGAAATAATCTAGAAAACCTTAAAATGGGGGTGGAAACGACGTCCTCTAAGGGATGAAGCACACAATTTTTCAAACTTTACGAATTTTGTCCAATATATTACAATTTTAACTGTTATATTACTGAAGTATTACAAGACATCGTGCAAAGTTTTAATAATGAAAAAGCTAGTCATGGAGAAATTGTAGACGTAGGACAGCGATTTGTTCCAGCTTTATACAACTCTACCTCCGCAGAAAAAAGTCTAGAAGTGTACAGATTCACGACTTTTAACAAACTTGTTGGTAAAGCGAACAATACTGTAATATTATCAAAACTACCAACAACTTCTGCTGCTGCTCGGCAACACTCATATCGCTTTTTTTACCAAATTCAAACATGGAAAAACGTTGCGCTAGAAGCTACTGGTTGGGGATGGAAAAAAGTTGGCGGTATATTAACCCGAACTATGACAACAAAAGAACCGGCTCCCGAATCTGTTATAACACTAATTTCTTGTTCATGCAAATTAAGGTGCGAAAGCAGGTGCAGTTGCAGAAGAGCAGGCTTACGTTGCTCCACAATGTGTTACCATTACCACGGACAAGCATGCATGAATGTCGAGTCTATGGAAGACGATGAAGATTAATTAACGTAGGTAACCTTTTGATAATTAGTGGATTCGGCCTACAGGGGACACCACACGCCAGGTACTTTACCTCTAGGGTGGCGTGGAAACAAGTACACTATATAATATTCTCGCTTCTTTAAAAATCGCGTTATTTTATAGAGGTGAGAGGATGAAAATGGTACATTTATTATAATTTTAGGTGGAGTTTAGTAGCTACTGCTTTAGCGTTAAGCATTGAACTTTAAAGTAGATTATAGTAAAGATTACAATTTTTTGTGTTGTCCGGAACCAACCCTTATGTGTGCGCCTTATTTCCCACTGTACTATTAATTTTAGAAAAAAAAGTATAGAGACGTTTTTTATACAGAATTTTATAAGGAATAATTGATCAAAAAGTGATCCGTTCCCGAGATAATCTCAAAATGGGGGGTGGAAACGGCGTCCTCGGGGATGAAGCACATATTCATATTTAGGGGTGGGTACTTTTCGGTTTAGTAATTCTTATGCTATCCTTAACATTTCTACCAATTTTCAAAACTTTATGAATTTTGTCCGATATAAATCGTTATATTACTGAACTAGAAGTCCATAGTATCATCGGTAGTTTAATTAAATTAAATATTTTTTCTTTACTAGATATTTTTAGCGCTAATCTCGGCGCTAATGTTTTTACAACACTGACGTCCTTTATATAAGAATTGGTATGTAATTCTACAAGATAAACATTCTATTTCAATATTTTTACGCTCTAATTCCCTCCTAATACCTTTTATTTCCTCTTAATTCCTTTCTAATACCTCGTAATAATATTTATTTCCTCCAAATTCCCCTGTAATTCCCTTAATACCTAACAATTCCTTCCGAAATACCTTCAATTCCTTCCTAATTCCTCCGATTTGTACACTATTTCCCCTCAGCGGTTGCCCCCTAGATGGTCTTCCTAAAAAAATAATGAAAAAAATGTGGTGGTGGACGAAAATATTCGGCGTATAGTTCGCACAACGAGAAAAATATACTAAAAAAAAATTACAAAAAAATTTGATAATATTTACCCAGTTCTTCGTTGAAAAACATACATAAAAAATAAAATTAAGGAAAAAATAATGACAGAAAACATTTGGTACGTAGTTAACACAACTGTCAAGGACGAAATATATGAAAAAACTATAGAGGGTGGTCACTCTAAAAAAAATTAGAAAATGTGCACGATAATATTTCGCACACACTGAAACACAACTGCCAAGAAAGAAAATTATGAAAAGAAATATATACACATGTAGTTAAGACAACTGACGAAGAAAAATGTGAACTAAAATATATAGGGTGGTCAATTTTTTTTTTTAATGCAACGGTGGACAATAATATTTCGCATGCAGTTAATACAGCTGTCAAAGAAGAGAAATATGGAACAAATATTGGGTGACCACCCTAACAAAATTTTAAAAAAATGTGGCTTTGCACGATAATATTTAGCATTCAGTTAACACAACTTCAGAAGAAGGAAAATATGAAAGAAATATATACTGGGTGGTCACCCAGAAACAAATTTACGGACGTAGAACGATAATATTTCACATACAGTTAATGCAACTGTCAAGGAAAAATATGAAAAAATATACAGGATGGTCACCTTAAGAAAGTGAAGGAGGACGATAATGTTTCGCATGTAGTTAACAGCAACACTCGAAGAAGAAAAACATGAAAGAAAAAGTATACAGAGTGGTCAACAAAAAATATTTAAAAAATGCGACGGAGGCTGATAATATTTTGCATGCAGTTAATTCAACTGTCAAAGAAGAAAAATATGGAAAAAAAAATTGGCGGAGCACAATAATATTTAGCATGCAGTTAACACAACCATCGAAGAAGAAAATTATAAAAAGAAAAATATGCAAGGTGGGCACTCAATTTTTTTGTTTTGTTAATGTGAAGGGGGACGATAGCAATTCGCATGTAGTTAACACACCTGTCGAAGAAGAGAAATAAGAAAAACAACAGGGTGGTCACCCTAATAAAATTTTTAAAAAATGTGATGTAGGACGATAATATTTCGCATGCAGCTAACACAACTGTCAAAAATGAAAAATATGAAAAAAATATACAGGTCACTCTTAAAAGATAAGAAATGTGACGGAGAACGATTATATGTGGCATGTAGTTACACAACGGTATAAAAAAATGGTACAGGATGGTCACCCTAAAAAATGTGTGAAAAAATGTAAAGAATAATGTTTCGTATGTAGTTAACACAACAGTCAAAGAAGAAAAATACTAAAAATATACAGGGTGGTCATTCTAAAAAATTAAGAAAAAAAATGTGATGGATGTCAATAATATTTCGCATGCAGTTAACACCAACTGTCTAAGAAGAAAAATATGAAAAATATACAATACTAAAATGGGTCTGGATTAAGTAAAAAAAAAGCTTTTTTAAGCCTTTGGTTCTTGCACACTAAATCACAATTTTATTTTTTTCGCTCCCTTTAATAATGGGGTGGGGTGATAATGTGGGCTAATGCCAAAAAAATTTTTGAGACCTTAGTTTTTCTTATAGATACTATATACTAATTTAATGGGCTCTTACTTGCTTGATTATCTATTTACTCTCATTTATCCCAACGGAATAAGATCAAAATATAATCTAGCTGCAGGTCTCGTTAAAGTACATAAGTGTACTAAATTTCAGGTCAATATATTAAATGGTTTCGGAGTAATCGGGTGTACTGACCTACAGACAGAATTATTTTTGCTCAAACTTAAAATCTCGACGTTTTATGGTTTTATAAGCCAATAAATAAAACAACAATAAAAATTTTCTAAATTGATTTGCGTTATTATACTTCCACTGGATGTGGAAGTAATATAGAATAATTTATGAATCATAAAACGTTCGGCAATACGTTGCGAATAAGAAGAATAAATAAAGTGTGAAAAACAGAGAGGGGAGTTTTGGGTAAATACCTTTACCGATTTTTTAATTAACTGTGTGTGTTTCACTTCTGGTAACGCTTTTATCCAATTTGGGATTTTATTTAAAAAATTAGGGCCGCAACAAGTCTATTGATATCTAACGCTGAATTCTATTGAGTTCTCGTGTTGTATTTGTGAATATCTTTTTGTTCTTTGTATTGATGTATTGTATTTTTACAAATATATATCAGGCAAAGAAAAATATATAGTGACGGAAATGTTAAAGTTTCCAAATCTACCTTCTACACCGTGTCAGCGTTTATTTTTAAAGTTTGGGGAAGTGTTGGAGTAAGTATTACCATTGCATTCACCGCAGGCTATGACGCAATGCAGTACACTCCACCTGCAACTACAACACATCATCTCTTGCAGTTGCAAAAAATTACTTTTAAAACATTTTGGAGACGGCTGTTCTTCTATTGTAATGGATTTTAGCAGCTCGTTATATTAAAAAATTATATTTCCCTACATAGGCAACCCAAAAATATAATTTGAATCCTCATCTTCTTCAATATATCTATCTACCAATTCCAAATCAGAATTCCGATATAATTGTACTATTACATTTCACGTGTAATTTAGTGAACTAGTATCATTTTCTAAGCAGAGACTTTAAAAGCTCAACGGTAAATCAGACAGTAATCATGCTTGAATATTCCCCCCATTAACATTATGGTTAAAATCTGGATACACAGCTACATACTACGAACATCCATTGCAGCCTTATTTAAAATAACGCTATGCCTAGATATATTAATCATATGATAATGCCTGCCATGTTTGCGCATAGCAGATATATTTAATCAATAATTTTTATCCCTATACACAACAGACGTTAATCAATGTTATTGTAAGTGCGTGTAAAATTATTTTGAAACATTTTTCAAACGCAAACAATGACTAGGTGACTATCAAAACACCAAAAAGGATCAAAGAGTTTACAAAGCAAGTACTTCATTTTCGATGAAATTTATTGGCTTCTGCGTGTCATTTAAATTCAGATATTTCACATGTTGAAGTTGAATAAATAAAAAATTAATTTGACATTCGGACTATTATTAATTTGTAAAGCCATAAGACTCGACTTTTTGATATGGCCCACTAAAGGTGGCGATTTCGCACCTTTATTACAGTAATATTAATATTTAAAGTATTATTGTGTTATGTGTAGGTCACGAAAACAGTCGGTCATAGTCATAACGTTAAGGGGAAAACAGCGTTTGCTGAATCTTTTAATCTAGAATTACAGTATCTTCACTGATTGACCTGAAACTCGCATGAGCTTAGGAAGGATATAAGACCTCTAAAAATAAATAAATCATAAATTAAAACAGCTCAAAATGGTGGATTTTTTCACTGAATTTATTTGTTATAAATAGTCTCGAATGGACTTTTAAATGCCTAAGTAAGTTATTATTATCTGTTATTGTTTCAACACCATGAAGTAAATTTATTGTTTTAAAATATTGACAGAATTCTTTAAGAATAATTCAATAATTTTTCGCGAAAATTATTGTATTTTTTGAGCTGCCTTCATACTTTATTTATATATATAGAGACATATAGAGAATGATGAGAACATAAAATATTATAGTCTCGTAAATTCATGCAAGTTTCAAGTCAATCAGTTAAATATACTGTCGTAGCGCTTCTCACTCACGGCGCGACAAAGGCAAATTACGGTTTTCTTATATTTTATTAAACTTTAAACTATTAATACAAGAAGTTTCTCTGTTAATGGTTTAAATCAAATTAGTTCGTTTTTTTACATACTTGTTCAAGTGAAAAATGCATTTTCTCCCATAGGTAAGGTAGACATTTGATGATGTCCATAATTCACAAATAAAATTTCAGCGTTAATGATGTTAGTCAATGACACTATTTTTTTCATCGTTGAGACGCTCCTGTTGAGCCTTGACTTGTTACTTGCATGGCATGTTGGTAAACTTACTATTAATCAATTAGGATCCAATTTAAATTCAGAATTCAAATGTATTCAACTATATTTTATTGTATGACGTACTTTACAGAAACACGAAAATTTTGAAAATCTTGCAGCTGAGTTGTGAACAACTTGTGTTTGCCAAAACAATCTTAATATAAATTTGGTGTAATGTACAATTGAAATGAATGCAATATAAACAAATAATAAGGAGTATATGTAACTGATTAAAAAGTAAGACATGTGAGAATTGGTACTAATTGAATCATGTGGCGAATGAAACTCACGCAGGCGTCTGAACGTGGCAAAATATATCTTAGTGCTCAAAAACATATTTTTTTTTATTTCTTTTTGAAATTTCTTTTTTATTAAGTAGGTATTTTTATATTTTGCGGAATATTGTTACACAATTTTGGTCCAAAAAGTGTGTCGAATTC
Source organism: Rutpela maculata (assembly GCA_936432065.2). Taxonomy (NCBI): domain Eukaryota; kingdom Metazoa; phylum Arthropoda; class Insecta; order Coleoptera; family Cerambycidae; genus Rutpela; species Rutpela maculata. Next base: position 131,227,286 of record OW386287.2, on the reverse strand, counting down.
TTGAGAATCATTATTATTATTACATTGTGGTGTTTTCAACTCTCTGTTTATATTGCCTTTAGTAAGGTAATTATGATCAGAATAATTTCTTAAGCATGAAAAATAATAATGTACTGCTTTTACGCAAACAGTAACATATAAATAGCCGCGTCAATGAAGGTTTTCACTTCTTAATTCTCAGCAACAGCTCCTCCAATTTTGATCATTCTTTTTTTAAAATGTGTCTTTTTTAATGTTATTCAAAATCAGAAACATACCAAGTGGCGCAAATAATTATTTATATTGTTTAAACAATAATAATATTTACAAAAAAATATATTTTAAAAAAAATTTTTCGCAATATTTATAAAACATTCAGTTGTTTTGATTGAAAATTTAGGTTAAAAAATGTTTCTCACAGTCAAGATTGATAATTATTTATATTGTTTAAACAATAATAACAGCTTTTACACAGAAAATCTAGTTTTACTTCCACATCCAGTGGAAGTATAGTAACGACAAAAAATTTTTTATTGTTCAAATAGGCTTAGAATGTCATGAAACGTCGATATTTCAAGTTTGAGCGAAAAAAAAAAATTTCTATCTGTCGGTCTGTAACTTTTTTGTGCGCACGTTTACTCTGGAACCGTTTGAGATATTGACTTGAAATTTGGTACACATATGTACTTTAACGAGATCTAGAATTATATTTTCATCTTGTTCCGTGGGGGATAAATTGGGGTAAATTTGGAGTAAATAAATAGGTAAATCAAGCAGGTAAGAGTTCATAAAATTGATATTTAGTATAGACAAGAGAAGCTAAGGTCTCAAAAAAAATTTTGGCATTAGCCATCCCCATTACTACCCCCGCCCCATTATTAAAGGGGATGAAAAAAAATGTGATTTAGTTTGTGTACAAGAACCAGAAACCTCAAAATATGTTTTTACTTTATCCACCCCACACTCCCACCCCCTGTCACCACCCCCACCCCACTACCGATGTGGGGTATCGTTTTATGGGTTTTGGGGTAGAGGATTTCAAATATTATATTATTAAAGTTCCATAAACAATTATTTTCAGATACAATATTTTTTCGTTGTGTGATTTGGATAGAAAATCCGGATGTGGAAGTAGTGATTCCTTGGGCAGCGGTTTTTTATGTCTCTTTTCCCGATATTCATAAAAAAATTAATTTAGTCGTGTTTGAAGGTTTTTCGCTCAGAATTCTTTCGGATAAAACCAATTGACGTGAAATTTGGACAGTAAATAGGGAATGGCTCAAAAAACAAAAGTTATATAGTACCGATGTGTGTCTTACCTGGGGATGGATGCCCTTCTAGGGTGTGGAAATTATTATGTTCAAAGTAACTGCAGAAATCCAGAGGAATAAATTCTAAGCAATAAATGTTCTATGAAATTTTTTCGATGAGTCAATACTTTTTGAGTTACTCTTGATTGAAAATGTTGATTTTTCATCTAAAAAATGCATGTTTTAGAACGATTTTTCACCAATAACTCGAAAACTTTACGTTTTAGCAAAAAAATTATTTTAAGCAAAAATGAAGTCTATAAAATAACAAATCGATTGTTTTTAATTTTTGCATATGCAATTCGAACCGAGTTATGGCTCGTTGAAGGTGACTTTTTGTTCGTCGAAAACTGAATTCGATCTTTTCAACGTTAGATAACGAAAAAACGGAAAATTTTTGGAGTAAAACATATGACATTTTTAAAAGTACTTGAAAAGACCTTTAAAATGAACTTTGGTAAAAGTCGTTAACATAAAAACTAACGGAGTTATGATGAAAATAAAATAGTTGTCTCTTTTTTTTTGGAGAAAAAATCAGCAATGAAACCAATGGCTTCACCGCAAGAATTGAAATTGAAAGTAATCCATTTACAATTTACTTTATTTAAGTACTAACAATATGTTCTAGAAGTTTGACCCGATTTTAGAATGCCTATATTTGAAAAAGTTTGATTCAAATTTGAAATGATTTTTGAAATTTCTTAAAAATTTTCATTTTTTCACAATAATTCGATAAGGACTAAAGAAGATTCGTAAAAATGCTTTAAACTCAAAAATCTCAAAAACGAAAGGTTCAAGGAAGTTCAACTTTAATGTAAAATGATTTTTGGAGCGATTGAATAGCTTAAAAATTAAGGAAGTTATCATGAGATACCAATCATGCTCGAGAAACGCTGATAAGTCTTCGACACGGCTCAGTTTTTTTAACTGTATCTCTTTAGCAGCTTCGTACAGTAATATTGTGCAGTACCTACCGGATTCTAAAATTTTTACTCTATTCCACCATAAACTGTAGGGCCCCATCTCCTTTACTCAGACAAATCTAGATCTTCTAGACTTAAGAGGGTCATTGAGGTGACATGGAAGGCGGTTAAAACACATTTTAAAACACAAATAATGATGAAAACAATGCAACTATGCTATTACTACCTGCAAAATGAAGTTATAGTACGAGTTTACTTCTTGGAAACTAAAATTTATAGTTGAAGATGTAACCGATAATTGTGGCTCTTAATCTTTGAACTGGAGGTATTAACCTGCTTACAAAATAAACATATACCTCTATTAGGAAATTTAAATTAATTAGATAAGTGCCCTAGGTGTCGCAGTTTTCCTTCCTCTCCTCCTAATATTTCCTTGGATTCGCCAAGCACTTAATTACTTATTACTTCATCGGATATAATTACCAGTGAAACTCAAATAATTTGATCACGAGGCACATATATTTTATAGTTTAAGTTAATTAGAAAACTTACTGAAGCATGTTTACCGATATATTTTATTAAATAAATTTATATTTTATGAATCAAATGGAGATAATCGTGATAGTATATATCAAATAAAATTTATTGGTGCTATTATTATATTATATTAATGTGTAAAGCAGCATAACTAAATTAAAAATATGTATACATTTATATAATATAAACACTTACACACATATACAATAAAATGTATATAACATTTATACAGATTGTTGTCGATTATTTGGATTAAATATCATTAAAATTTAGAAATTCAAGTAGTATGCTATAAAAACATTCTCTTTTTAATATTTTTTTTATTGACTGCTTATATCTCGCCTCTGGTAATACAAGGCTTTCACCCAATTTGGGTTTTCTTTAAAAATTTAAAGGCAGGGCATGACCAGGCCGAACTTTTCGTGTGACTTAAAAATTAACCTTGTGAATATTCCGAGTAAAACCACCAATGGCATCAGATTAGATTTGTAAGGTACTATTAACATACAGAATTTCAAAGAAATCGTTAAAGCTACTTTTAAGAAACTTGATATTATCTATTTTTTCGCATTAGTCAACTCCCCTTAATTTTAAGAGTAGCTGAAAATGAAAAAATGGGCTCTAAATATCGAATTAAACGAGATTGCGAGTTGGTTCCGGTGCTAGGTTAAGCGACTGTCATATCAACATACATACCCAGATATCTTTTCTTAACCACGTCTTTAGTATCTGGGAGTGACAGTATCAAAATTCGTAAAAAATTCGTATTAGAATTTTTAGACGATTACAATACTTTCTTCAATCCTAGTGTCTCTCAAAAGTAAAAAGTGAAAGATTATTATCTGACTTAATTGTTTTTCTGGTGTAATTGCTTTTCTACATAAAAAATAATACTTTCATGTTTTATTTCATTTAATATACTTTTTATAATTTTTTCTATACGCAATATATTTTAATTTTATCCATATATCTCATTTTCTTACATATGTTTACATGTACGTGTATTATCGTATATATTTATAGGCTACGATTTGCCTTTTCTTCATTGACTTTGTCATATGCAGGGTGATTTACCACAACAGGCGGAAAATAAAATGGCATTCTAGTCTTATATGTGGAAAAGTCCATGCAAAGTTTTAGAGTGATCCTAGTAATTTAGTAATTTTTGTTGCATTAAAACTTCAGTGATAGGGCAAGGAACTTAGTTGGGAAAGAATATATAGGAGATGTTTACATTTCCTTGACTGGTATAAAAAGTTAAGCTGGCGCGTCCTCAAAGTGCCGCATTTTTTGCTTTCGGTTGATCGCCGCCACAGGTACAAAGTACGGCCGAAGATTGGTGTTTTTTGTTGTCGACAGGTTTAAATATCCTACTTGTAGTTGTATAGTTCACTGACATAGGATAGGATCAATGTGTCGGAAAGACACTGACCCTATTAAAATTAAAAATTAAATTTTAAATTGTATTCGTAAATAGATGTTCAATCGCCGTTCGGCGCTTCGAACAGTGTATTTTCAGCACTTTTCAGTTTTTTGTTGCGGTCTATTCTACAAAAATTATTGTAATTTTTGCAACAGACAGAATTTTTTTTTGCTCAAACTTAAAACGTCGACGTTTCATGACATTCTAAGCCTATTTGAATAATACTGTAACGTGTTTCCACCCTTAGGAAACCACCCTCGCAAAATCCGTGGGTTCCAAAAATTATAACAAGAGATGTCCACTAACAAACTTTATTAAATATTTACTGGATACTTCACAATACTATTATTAATTTAAATACACTTTACTGACTAAAATCACAATGTTTATCACTTTGTTTATCTTTGAAGTCTTAACCTCACTTTCTATACTTTCTGAACTTTCTGAACTACTCGCTGAGAATGCGGTCGGTCTTTTATACCTAAAAATGACAGATTTCGATTTTTCTGTGATGACGCCACCATTCTCTAGATAATTCCAGATGTCACCAAAACTAACTTCTGGTAGGTTCTTTTTCGAGTAGGTGCAAATACACCATTCTAGGGGTTGTAACATCACACTGCCCCCTCCTTAAGCCTGAACGTCCCGGTCAGGCAATTCAGCCTCTTTCACATACTTCGCCAGTCTATCCAAGTGTACGATCTTCATCTTGGACTTTTTGTTTCGTTGAATCCGATAGACGACGTCATTAATTCGGGTAATAACAGTATAAGGTCCTTCCCAAGGAGGTTGAAGTTTCGGTGACTTCCCTTTCTTTCGCTGTGGGTTGTACAGCCAAACCAGATCTCCTGCCTTGAACCCTTCTGAACTACCCTTACGGTCGTATCGAGCCTTCATTCGGTCACTGGCTATGGTGATTTGGTCTCTAACCAGCTCATGAACATTTCTTAGCCGTTCACTCATTTCATCCACATAGCTGTTCACAGGAAGCTGTTCTCCGCCTGGTGTTCCGAAAATCAAATCACACGACAGTCTGATCTCATGTCCAAATACTACACGGGCTGGTGTTTGTTTCGTAGACTCGTGGATAGCAGCTCTGTATGCCATGAGGAAGAACGGTATGTGGAGATCCCAATCGCGTTGATTCTTATGAACCACTTTAGAGAGATGTTCTTTCATGGTCTTGTTATGTCGTTCCACCATTCCATCTGATTGCGGGTGAAGGGCTGTTGTCGTGTTTTGTGTATCCCCAATAACTTGCAGATTTGCTGAAACACCCCTGACTCAAAGTTCCTCCCTTGATCTGAGTGCAGCTCCAGGGGTACACCAAACCGACATATCAAATTATCTACCAAGACTTTGGCGACAGTGACTGCTTCTTGGTTTGGAATCGCATAGGCCTCTGGCCACTTACTAAAATAGTCCATGGCAACCAGTATATACTTGTTACCATCCTTGGTTACTGGGAATGGGCCGGCTATATCGATCGCAATCCTCTCGAAAGGAGCTCCGACGTTATATTGTTTCATTGCACCCCTACTTCTAGTCTGCGGTTCCTTACTCGCTGCACAAATTTTGCAATTGCGACACCAAGCTTACACATCCTGACGACTATTTACCCAATAAAATCGTTCTCGTACTTTATTCAGGGTCTTATTAACGCCGAAGTGTCCACCGGATGCTCCATTATGCACTTCCTGAAGTACTTTCGGTACTCGACACCTGGGAATCACTAGGCGCATAACAACTTCCTTGCCATCCGGGCTTTCCCAAGCTCTCTTTAGCAGCTCGTTCATAACTTCACCACGTGACCAAGAAATTTGACTTCTTTCTGGAATAGCAGACACTTCTTCGGATTCAACTTCAGATGGGCATTCCTGATTCGCCCAAATACTTCTTGAAGATTTTTCAAATGTTCTGTAAAGTCCTGACCCATAACAAGCACGTCGTCAAGGTAAACCAGGCACGTCCTCCAGGTTAGCCCTCGCAGCACGAATTCCATCAGTCTTTCAAAGGTAGCTGGCGCATTGCAAAGTCCAAAAGGCATCACGGTAAATTGATAAAGACCACTGCCTGCTGAAAACGCTGTCTTCTCCTTATCATCAGGATGAAGCCCCACTTGCCAGTATCCACTCCTAAGGTCTAACGTAGAAAACCATCGTGAGCCTGCCAACGTGCTTAACGTGTCGTCAATTCGTGGTAATGGGTAACTGTCTTTCTTCGTGACATAGTTTAATTTTCGATAATCGACACAAAATCTTAATGTTCCATCCTTCTTGGCAACCAAAACTACTGGCGATGACCAGGGACTCGTCGACTCCTCAATGACTCCATCTTGTAGCATCTTGTCTATCATTGCCGAGGCATCTTCTTGTTTTGCTAATGGAAGCCTCCTAGGTGGTTGTCGAATAGCGGGTGAGTCGCCAGTATTTATCCGATGCTGGACTATGTCTGTTTTTGTAAGGGCCTCTGTATTCTTGGCAAATACTGAACTTTCCTTTTCTAGGAACTTGATTGCCTCCCTTCGTTCATCCTCAGATAAATGCTCCAACTGGGTACTCAGCAAGGTCAAAACTTCCTGGTCTATTTTCGTAGACGAACTTCCCTCTGTTTGTTCCTCGCACCTTGCTACCCATGTGACCGGTTCATAGGAGCCAATTGGTTTGCCTTCCTTAATTGTCACTGAGTGGGAATTTAAATTAACGACTCTAATTGGAATTTTGTCTTTAGTCTGGGTTAAAGTTCTCGCCACAATAATATTGGGTAGGGACTTAATCGATTCGTCATCTTCAACTAGGCCAACACGGTACCCTCCAGGATTTCCTTCTAAGGCAGTATCGATCATTTGTTCTGAATGAGCAGGAATCTTGATTGTCTGTGTTGTTAACAACCTTGCTTTATGGAATTGGTCATCTGCGGTTGCCAGAATAAATTCCTCATTTCCAATTTTTAAGACTCGCTCCCCTACGTCAACAATAAATCCCTGCTCCCTCATGATGTCCAGACCCAAAATGAAATCATCCATAATGTCAGCCACAATGACCTTGTAATTGAACCTCAACCGTCCAACCTGCAGTTCCAAGTTGACCTCTCCATGGACCGCAGCCCTGTCCCCCGTGGCTGTCCGAATGATTACTCCATTTTGCTTCTTGTCAATCTGCAAGCCTGATATAAACCCTGGCCGCACTGTTGATGACGTAGCACCGGTGTCAATCGTAAACACGCATTTTCTTCCATTCACATATGCTTGCAACAACAGACTACTTGGTATTCTTTGGAGCTGGGAAATCTTTACTTCTCTGGGGGCACCACATTCCCTAGCCAGCACAGCCCCCTTGGTGCTGGCTATCTCTAGTTTTCCTGCTTCTCTTCAACATTCACAGCATTTACTCGACTCTCCGAGTTCTGCTGTCGACAGTCTCGTTTCATATGTCCCACCTTGCCGCAGTTGAAACATTTAATACCTCCGCTCGGCTTTCCTCTATTTTGTTGTTTTTCTTGCTTTCCGAGGCCATCCAATTTATCACATAATTTGGTGAACATTTTCTGTATCTCTGTCAACATAGGGTGCTGGTTCATTTCTGGTTGCGATTCTTCGAGAGTCACAGCTCGCACTCTCGACCCTGGCGTATCCCTGTAAGCGGCTTCTACTTCAAGTGCACGCACCAAAGCTTCCCTACTACTTTGGTGTCTCGTCAGCCTCAGAACTCGCCTGACCTCTTCGTCCCTTATACCATCTAAAAAGGCCCCCACGGCTAATTGCTCCTGAAATTCTCTAGGTGCACTCGGATACGCCAGGTGTGCCAGTCTCTCTATGGCAGCCTCGAATTCTTGTAAACTTTCTCCAGCCTTTTGTGTCCGTGATTTTAGCTGGGCCTGGTATACTTGGGCGAGATGTTGGTCGCCATATCTTAAGTCCAATGCAGCTTCCAAGACTTTGAAGTCCCTTTGTTTGTCCACTGGGATAGTCTGAAGCAACTCTGAGGCCTGGCCCCTTAATGCCAGAACTAATGCCATGGCCTTTTCCTCATTATCCCAGTTATTCGCCGATGCTGCTGCCTCGAATTGTCTCTTGTACGTCGTCCAGGAACTTTGGCCGTCAAAAGAAGGAGGTTTTAGTCGCTGACCTGATGATACCACCTACTGGCTTCCTCTATCTCTCAACTGTCGTTTAAGCCGGTCTATTTCTCCTTTGACTTCTTCTTCGAACTTGTTTACTTTCTCTTTAACTTCAGTTACTTCTCCTTTTACTTGACTGACTTCTGTCTCGACTACTCCTACTTTACCTTCGACCTTGTTCATCTCTTCTTTGACTTCACATTTTAGTACTTCATTGGCAGAAATTATTGCGTCCTGTTGTATTTTTATTCGATCGCTCAGGATTTTCCTTAATTCCTCCTGGCGTCTTTCTTCCAAGTCTTCCATTATTTTTCTGAGTTCGTCTTTTTCCTCTTGACGTTGTCTTTCTTGTTCTTGACGTCTTCTTTCTTCATCCTCTTTTTCTTTCTGACGTCTTGTTTCTTCATCCTCTTTTTCTTTCTGACGTCTTATTTCCTGATCTTCCATAATTTTCTTTAATTCGTCCCTTTCTTCTTGACGCCGTTTTTCTTCCTCCTGGCGTTTTCTTTCTTGCTCTTCTTTATCTTCCTGCCGTTGCTGAGCCATCATTTTTTGGAATTGTTCGAATAAGTCCTGTATTTGTTTATCGGATGCCATACTTCTTGTTGTTACGGGCATACGATGAAATTAAAATAAAATAAATTTAACTGTCACGTCAATATCGGTAATGGAACTTTCTAGACAAATCTCGAAATAGCACGAAAAAGCCTTATCCAGAGTCTTTTGTCACTATCCAGTTCAGAGAATTTTAATAATCTCCACTAATGTCCAAATAGAATAGTTCTAGAAATTTTCACGCACTAAATGAGTCTTTTTCAGTGTCTCTATCACTTCTCAGTTCAAAGGATTTAATTATCACACTAATGTCCTAATAAAATGTTCTACAATGTCTCAAAAATGCACTTAACACTATTTTCCTGTTCGAAAATAACCCTCGAACAATGTCCAGTAAATGAGTCCTCCGTGTTAGCACTAACCCTCGAGAATACTTCTCGAACACTCCAGCACAACTTCAGAGCTCCTCTTGTCATAAAATTCCGCTTTCTGACACCAATTTCTAACGTGTTTCCACCCTTAGGAAACCACCCTCGCAAAATCCGTGGGTTCCAAAAATTATAACAAGAGATGTCCACTAACACACTTTATTAAATATTTACTGGATACTTCACAATACTATTATTAATTTAAATACACTTTACTGACTAAAATCACAATGTTTATCACTTTGTTTATCTTTGAAGTCTTAACATCACTTTCTATACTTTCTGAACTTTCTGAACTACTCGCTGAGAATGCGGTCGGTCTTTTATACCTAAAAATGACAGATCTCGATTTTTCTGTGATGACGCCACCATTCTCTAGATAATTCCAGATGTCACCAGAACTAACTTCTGGTAGGTTCTTTTTCGAGTAGGTGCAAATACACCATTCTAGGGGTTGTAACATCACAATACAAATTTTTAAAAAGTTTTTTGTCCTTCCCATACTTCCACTGGATGTAGAAGTAAAAGTAAAACGGCTCTCCAGATATCAATAACTTTTAATTTACTAGTGATAATCTTTTTCTAAAGTTTTGTCATTTTATTAAAAATATTTAAAATTGACTACAAACCTGTTAAGCGTGTAAAAATATCGGCAGTGCGGTACGGCGTGTTTGATGATCAAAGACGCCGACATTTTTTTAGTGCTTAGTAGACTTGAAAACAACTATAAAATAACATCAATGTTTTAAAATAAAAGACAATCAGTTGACTTTTTATTTAACATCGACAGTTAGAAAATTATTAATACTTAAAATATTACAAAACATTATTTTAAACTTAAGATTGATTCCAAATTTTTATCTTAACCATGATGAATTTTTGCTGGCAGACCCATGTTTATGAAATAGGCTTGTATAACTTAATGTAAAGCAGAAAGACTTGATAAAACGGCCAAGTTGTTTAAATTTATAGTCACTTTTATGGAAAGCCATTTTACTATTTAATTAAAAAACTAATAAAATATAGAACTCGTGAAAAAAATTTATGTTTGCAACTAATAGATTTGTTTATATACTAATATGCAGACCAAAAAATGAAAGGAAATGTAAATTCAAGTGTAACAAATGAGTTTTCTTTTCTAATTTATATGTTCCTCGACTTTCAGATAATTTAAACATCTAATATAACTATGTCCCTTAATCTATCTGCCTCTAAGGAAAACACTTTTTCAAAGTAAAACTATTAGTCTCTCTTTTATATTCGTGTCTAGTGAACATTTTTTTTCTGCTTAACCATCGCAATTCCGCGGTTACTTTAAATCGTCCTAAGGCTATACAAAGTGAGAAAAGTAGAGGAATATTTATGAAACTTCCGGGTTTTCCATCTGTCAGTATTATGAGAATTTCAGATGAATGCTATTGCCGTTATGGTCTATTCAATGTATATATGTATCATTGCTGATGTATCCCATTTACGACTGGTATATTTTATGAATTTTTATCGTAAATATTTTTAAAATACTGCAGTATCATTTATCATAAAGATAAGTGCTTGTGTTTATTTTGAGTTTAACACCGGAGATCATTTTCGGGTTCCTCTCATGACACAAAATCTCAACTTGTATAAAGTAATATCGATTAGCTTTCAAGAAATGTCTACCTTCTTCATTAAAAGTAAATTAAAAGTAACTCAATATAGCAACAATGTAACCCTTATACAGTTGGTCGTAAAGTCAATGACAAAAGCCTAATTAAATAAAATTTTCTTCATAATTAATATGTGGATTATCCATTCCTCAAGAAATGCAAAATAATAAATATTTCTTAAATAAAAATTCTTAAACTTGGGTGAATAACTGCACTTTTATGAACTAGTAATGATACGAATTATGATTCTAATAATAGCAAACTTTTACTTCCACATCCAGTGGAAGTTACCTATAGTAACGCAAAAAAAATGAAAATTTGTATTGCCCAAATAGGCTCAGAATGTCATGAAATGTCGAGATTTTAAGATCGAACAAAAAAAATTCTGTTTGTCTGTCTGTCTCTCTGTCTGTAACTTTTTGTGCGCACGATTACTCTGGAACCGTTTAAGATATTAACTTGAAATTTGGTACACTTATGTATTTGAACGAGATCTGGAGCTAGATTATATTTTGATCTTATTCGGTCAAAGCATTTGGGGTAAATTGGAGTAAATGCGTAAATAGGTAAGTAGAGACAGTAAGAGCCCATAAAAGTGGTATTTAGTATATATAATAGAAGGTAAAGTCTCAAAAAATTTATTGGCATTATCCACCCCCATCCACCACCACCCACCCCCATTATTGAAGGGGGTGAAAAAAATAAAATTATTAGTGTGTTATTTAGTGTGTGTACAAGAACCAAAGACCTCAAAATTTGTTTTTACTTCATCCACCTACTACCACCCCCTAAGAGGTATCTCATATCATTCCCCACCTTTTTTTAACGCTTTGGTCCGTAAACCATGCAAGCAATCGTACATTTATTAATGTAACGGTAAAGGATATATTTCAACGAACCGCAGTGGGAAAAACAGGGTCATGCGCTTCTCGCCCAGGACATTTAAAAGTAGACAACACAACAAAGACCACTGTAAGGAGGGAAGTTAGACATGGAAAAACTTGGTGACACAATGCTACATTGTAAACTAATATTTGTTTTAAAAAAAACAATGCTGGTTTCATAGGTTTCCTATGAATTAAGAAATAGTAAATTGAGAATATTAAAAGGAGCCACCATGTTCCAATTTGAAGTTATTTTTCTAATTAGATTAGACAGGCCCACAAAAACAAAAAAGTATCATGGGCTAGTGACCAGACCTACATATTTCCATGTATTTTCACTCGCTGATTACGAATCTGGCATCAGAACAGGATCTTCCTGGACGAATTTATGAATTATGATGGAAAAAATTTAAAAAATCATTAATTCGTCGTATTAACCCTACATACTTCAAAATCATTGGCAGTAGCGTTGGCGTAAATTAAAGACAGCTCTAATACATACTTTCGAAGTGGTAACGATATAGCAGGCAACAATAGGAGCCATAACAATAACCCAACGCCCCAATAACCCAATAAATCAGCAATTCATATTACCAAAGTTCGTAAATTTAAAAGAAAAATTCCTCGTTCAGTGATGCTTTCGTGCCCTTTTATCTTCAAAAAATACACGTAATGACCCATAAACCAACAATAACCCAACGGCTCAACAACCTAATGACCCAATATATCAGCAATTCATATTATCAAGTTAAAGTATAACCAAAAAAAAAAAAGAAAAAAACATTCTACCTTCATGTTATTTGAGCCGCAAAATCCAAATCTGGCATCGAAATTAGGCTTACAGGTCATAATTTTTTATAGTCTATTTATAGTCAAAAATTGGTAGATATAGAACAAGATGACAGCTTAATAAAATTTAGGTAGCTTGTAGGAAATAAACTATGCCAACCAGTAGCACTAATGAATTTTAGTTGCTACTTATTTTTGATACCAAGTCAAGTGCAAAACCACTCAAAATACAAAATTGCTTTTTTCCAATGTACTTGGTTCAATGAACGTCATTAAAAAGACGTTAGTCGAGTGTTCTTTTTTTTGCCTTTGCCTTTAAAACTAAATATTAAACTAAGTTTAATAAAACAATTTGTCAAAGCTCTTGACAAAGAATGAAAATGTTATGAGTATTTAACACATAAGTTCAGTCGTATATCAGAAGCTAAATTAAAGGAAGAAATATTTGATGGACCTCAAATTCGTACTTTGTTGAAGGATGGACATTTCACTACTCAAATGACTGACATCAAAAAAGCTGCATGGGTGAGTTTCACAGAAGTTGTAGAACAATTTTTAGCTAGCAAAAAAAGTGGAAAATACGAAAATACAATATCAATATTGTCAAGAGATGAACTGGGAGCACGTACTAGAGTCTTCAGAGCCATTTAATTTGCTTCATCTAACTATAATTGAAGCCTTCAGCATTGCCTTCCCTTTAAAGAAAATAAAGATAAAAAAATAGCAAACTATGGATTACTAGAGGAATTAAAACATCCGGAAAAAAATACGCTCCTTACATCGTATAAGAAAATATATATCCAACAAATCATTTCACGAGTACTTTAATAAGTATCGAAATACCTACAGGAAAGTAATCAGAGTTGCAAAAGAATGAATAAGGCGAGACTCACCAAGGCAGTTAACATGTCAAAGGCCATCATTAATTACGTAAAAACAGTCAAACTCCACCTCAAGTTAAATTAGATCCTAACTTGACTAATAACTACTATTGTACTGTCGGAGAAAAATTAACAAACAATAATGTGGCACCAAATGACCCTCTAAAGTGATATTAATGATACAATAGAATTGAAAGAAATTATTTTAGAAATAAAAAATAAAAAATCTTCTGCTGTAGACGATCTATCTATTAAAGTTTTTGAAAACATGCCAAATAGCACATTAAATATTTTAGTTCATCTCAAAAATCAATCCTTTAAAACCGGTACATTCCCTTCTTGCCTAAAACCGTTGTCATTCCAATTTACAAAGGTGGAAGTACTAACTCTTAACTGTACATAAAATACTTAATAGTAACCAGTTGTTTCAAACCAACAAAAGTACCAGCGAAGCTATTTTTGCTTTTTTTGAAGAGGTTTACCATAAAAGAGATGAGGCTGAAGTTGCCGCGGCTGTATTTTGTGATTTATCGAAAGCATTCGATTGCGTAAATCATGAAATATTGCTGCGGAAGCTTCAGTGTTACGAATTCAGAGGTACCTCATTTACCTGGATTCAGTCCTTCCTTAAGGATCGCTTCCAAATGACAAAATCTTCAGGAAAATATTCTGATAAAGTTAAGATAAGCTGCGGAGTTCCACAAGGGTTTGTTCTCGGCCCAATTCTCTTTTTGTTATATATAAATGACTTGGCAACTATCAATATATTGGGAAGTTTTACGCTTTTTGCCGATGACACCACCATTCTGTGGCATAATAAAAACTTGATATTGTTGCATGAGAATATCTCCTCCGATATATTTGTAGTAAAGGAATGGTGCGATTCAAATCTTCTCACATTTAATATTGCTAGAACTAATGTAATAGCGTTCGGTTGCAACTTAGAAGAGCTTTACCTGGGAAGTCACATTGTAGAAAATAAAACTCATACAAAGTTTCTTGGACTGTTTATTGACAATAAATTAAATTTTCAAAAACATATAAGGAATCTAAATAATAAATTAGCCTCAGGATGTTATGCTATTCGCACAATTTCTATCGAATTGGGATGCTCTACTGCAAAAACAGCATACTTTTCCTTAATATAGTCACACCTAAGATATGGTATGGGCGCCTTTGATCTCTACCGCATCCCATTTTGGGGATTGTGCAGTCAACAACTATTAAATGGGGTGCTCATTTTGCAAAAGCGAGCAGTAAGATATATGTGTAAAGCGCGTTTTAGAGACTCTTGCAAACCTCTATTTGTTGCTCACCAGATATTAACTGTAGTATCTATTTTTATCCACGAAACGGTGTGCTTATTTCATAAAAAACGAAATACTTTTGAACGTGCAGAAAATCGCCGCATTACTCGCCAAGCAAATAACATTAGTCTATCCATACCATCTACCAGTTTCACAAGAAACTCTCTAATTTACAATACTAAGAAAATTTACAACCGTATCCCAGTAGCATTGAAAAATATCTCCTCTGATAAACTATTTAGGGAGGCAGTAAAAAAATTCTTAATTGATAAACCCCATTATAACAGGAGTAGCATGACGATACATTTTAATGTGTTTAGTTTACTACCATATAGTTTATAAAATATACAACTTTTGCCGTATGTTTGTGATTTTTGTATCTTTGTACTTTTTCTATTTTTGTTTTGTATTGTTTGTAAACCGACTAAACAAATATTGTTTTGTGTTATATTTAAACTTTGTCAATGAGAATTATTTCTTTGGGCAATAAAGTATCTCTCCCTCTCTCTCTCTGTCTCTCTCTTTTTCACTCTAAGTCAATAAAATAAATTTTAACTATAAATACAGTGGTCCAAAATTCAAAAAGAACAAAAGCAACATACAAAAACAACTAACGGGTAGGTCGTGTGTACCTACTTAACCAAGTAACGACGTAAACTAAAATATTGCTTGAGAAGATCAGGAGGGAGAGTATAGTTGTCTTGAAATATACTAAGCAATCAAAAATTGTCGGCGCCTTTGATCTCTCTACCGCATCGCCAAAGACATCAACATGTTATGCCTATATGCGCAACGAGTATCAGGCGGGACCAGACGCGACGATAGTAAAGCCTACCCCTCAATGTTCCAGCAGTTCTCAAACAATATTATTAAAAACACAGGTTTACAAAAAAAAAATATGCAACCAATGGGATCCCATTACCCCGAAGGTTTCTGACATGCTGAACACGATTCTGTAGTCCGTTTTGCGCCATCACGTCAGGATTTCGAGAAAACTTAACATAAAAGTGCTAAAAGTACCTTTTTAGTTCATGCATAAATTAATTCACTCAATATTTTGGGCTGAATTTTGTTACTCGGGGGTTTTTGGGGTCGCTGATCACGAATCTGAATTTAATAATTTATAAATCTAAGATGGCCGATCCAATATGGCAGATGCTAAAATCCAGAAATTCATCAAAATTTGAAGATTGTGGTCCAAAACTTATTAGTCAGGGGTTTTTGGGGTCACTTAAGTGAATTAATTTGTGCATGAACGAAGGCGAAAAAGGTATTTTTAGCACGTTTAGGTTAAGTTTTCTCGAAGTCCTGACGTGATGGCGCAAAACGGACTACAGCATCGTGTTCAGTACGTCAAAAACCTTCGGATACGGTAATGTAATCCCACTGGTCCGACATTTTTTTTGTAAACCTGTAAAATTTTCGAAATTTTTGTTTATTTTTTCTCTCCAAAACTATGGGCTTTAGACACCATGTTATATAAGGTTTTTTGTTTGTTTAGTCCAGTTTTTTTTTAATAACATGAAACTAATTACACTCTGTATAACGGAAAATAAACTATATTTTAATTATACTAAAGACTAAATTTGTCTTATTTCTTGTTTACTCTAATTACTACCAACACAAATTATGCGTGATCTTCCATTCAAAATATAACATTAAGGGTTTTAAATCCTATATGCTCTAGAGGTTTTGCAGTGATACAACACATAATATTCGAAGCATTATAAACACATCAGTAAATAAGAAATATATTTTTGTATTATATGGCTGCGACTCCTTAGGGTTTATTTCTCCCTAAATATTTGAATGACAAAACAAAGAAGGGATACAGCGGATTATACAGAAAATGTCCTTTGGAATACAATACTTCGTATATTCAGGGAAAACTTGCATGGTAAATTTAAAATGAGTATAATCAAATTGCCTTAGGGTATATTAAAAGGAAAACTGTGTATTCGAAAATAAATCTAATAAAGGTATACCCCTTGAGAACATATAGAATTGTACTTTATCCGTTTGTTCAAACAAAATGCTGGAGAGATAATGCAAATATAAGTATCTTAATGAGCCTTTTATTGATTCCGCGTAAAACGGTTTACTTTGGCTAAGCTGATCAGTCTCTATCAGTTTGCCTTAAATGTGTTTTCAATAATTTTTCGTTTTTCCATTATTGAAAATAATACGCCTAAATATTTCCTTTGACTTCACTAGTGGCAACAAAAAAAAATGAAGTCATTAGTTGGTAACTTTTATATAAATGTTGATGGTTTATGAATTTTAGCCTTATTAAAAAATATACCTCTCCCTAATGAGAAATCCATAGTGAAAAACATGCGCTATTCTAGTCGACCTCCTTTCACTGTCTCTGATTCATCTGACTGCATTAGCAACAGAGTTTTTTTTTTATGAACGTTATAGTGAGTGGCGTCTCATTTAAAAGGTCTCCTCAAGACGAATTCAGTACAAGTTATTTTCGACGAATGGAAAAAAAATTGTGTAAAAATTTTCTTATTGTTTTATTCTAACGCGGTTATAACAAAAGTTTTTAACTTTACTCTCTACTTCTGTAAAAGGATGTATAGAATTCTTCAAAGCTACGAACTATCTAAAAACATAATGTCCAGTCAAAGGGGGGGAGCGGGGGCTTCACCTCTAATTTGAGTGCTAATGAATGAATTTTGTTAAAACCTTGTGCAATGTGTTTGTAATGACGATAATAAAAAGTTAAAAAATATTAGAGTAGTAAATGATCAGAAGGGGTAGAAAACACCCTTTTTATCACGGGTTCCGTAACTTGACGAATTAGGTAAAAAATGAAAAAAAAACAAACAATATATTTACCTTTTTTGGTCCAAAATAAGATGTTTTTACTCTTGTGAATTTTGTCGAAAAATGCACATTTTTCGAGATATGGCCACTCGAAAATTCCTAAAAGTGAGGGAAGGGAAATGTAAAAGTTGAAAAAAAAATCTGAAAAAATTCAGGTGAATACAAGACTTTTCTTTATTTGTAACTGTTCTGTAAAATGCGATTTCACTGAGTTTTTCCGCAAAAAACATGAAATTGTAGCGCTTTAAAAATATGTAATTTAAAATTTTTTAAAAATTCAGACGTGTGCATCAAGGCCTTCTAAACATTTGTTGTCTCTTGGAATTTTTTTGTAACTTGCTAATTTTCCGAGTTAGAGGCATTTTTTCACGATAAATAATGTGCTACATTTTTTCACATTAAAAAATACATGAAAATTCGAAAAATGAGCAAGATTAATATATATTATTATAAAAAAATATGAAACCTATATAGCTACACCATTTTTAAAGTTTTAATATAATTTTTAAATTGAAAATCTGAAAAAGTTCTCCGGAAATTTTTTTTATAATAATAATAATAATAATAATATTTTATTGACCATTTCAGATACAAATGTATATATGGCAAGTCATTCATGAAAACAGTTATGCATAATATAATTTAAATATACATTATATGAATATTGAGTAAAATATCTACACAAAATAAAGAGACTAATAAACGTACACGCAAGTAAAGATAAATATAATAAAGAACATTAAAATTATGTACAAAAGTATATATCACAGGTTTAATGTATGTCCTATAAGGCCACAGATTCTCTATTCAGAAAGTCCTGTATACTATAGAAACCACCAAGTAAAATGTCTTTAACTATAGTTTTGTATTTTTGGTAATTTTGCATATTTCTTATTTCTACAGAGAGACTATTAAAAAGCAAAGTGCAATTGTATTGTGGAGAATGTTTATAATTGGCTGTGTGGTGTAATGGTATACTAAGTAGATCTCCATGTCTAGTACTATATGAATGACAGTCTTTTCTTTGTGTGAATAATGCTATATGTTTATTAGTGTATGTCAAACATTTTAAAATGAATATACATGGTACAGTCAGAATTTTCTTCTTCTTAAACATTTCTGCGCAGCTCTCGTTAAATATAAGCCTAATAAGTCTTTTTTGGCAAATAAATACCCTAGACCTATCTTTCGAATTACCCCAGGCGATGACATTGAGGGAGATATGAGAATAGGCAAGGACGTAGTATACATTCAATAACCCCGTTTCATCAAGTGTACTTTTCAACTGTAATATAGCAAAATAGGCCTTGTTAAGCTATGAGCACACATGATCGATATGTTTGCTCCACAACAATTTGCTATCTAGGTGAATACCAAGCAATTTTGCATTTTCTGATAGAATAATACTGTCATGCAACATGAAACCATGCGGCAATTGTTTTTGCAAAGTAAAGTTCATAATAGTTGTTTTATTCACATTCAGAATTAGTTTGTCTCTCTGAACCCAAGTAGTGATCAACAGATCACTATGTTTGATCAACGAGTGAATGTAGCTGCTCTATTGAATCCGCTGATAGGGTCACTGTAATATCATCAGCAAATATTGTCAAATGACCAGTTGTTAGGTAATTCGGGAGATTATTTATATATAACATGAAAAGTAGGGGGCCTAAAACAGAGCCTTGAGGTACTCCAAACATGACGTCATGAGTATCTGAATACGCGTCGCTAAGTTGTACTTTTAGGGTCCTACCTTTCATGTAGCTACTAATCCATGACAGTAAATTTCCTCTTATTCCAGTACTATATAGTTTTTGCTCTAGGAAAGAATTATTTACGGTATCGAAGGCTTTTGTTAAATCGAACATTATCGAGACTACAACTTTGCCACTATCTAGACAGGTATATACATGGTATAGCAAATAACAAATTGCTGTCTCTGTCGATTTTCCAGCAGTAAAACCATGTTGGAAGGCCGTAAGAATACTAAATCTTTTCGTAAATGAAATAATTCTATCGTAAATAATTATTTCAAATAATTTGGAAATTACACACAGTATAGAAATTTGACGGTAGTTTTCTAATTCTTCTTCTTTTTTTAAAATAGCTTACTTTAGCTTGATTCAGTATGTCAGGAAAACAGCCCTGATCAATTGACATATTAAACAGATGAACCAAATACAGTAGTATGCCCTCCCTGATACTTTTTAATATATTTGCTGTTATACCATCCATACCAGCCGATGACTTATTTTTTAAGTTATCTATGACATTATTTACGTCATCCAGAGATATTGGCCTCAAATATATTGAGTTGTTGTTATAGGGTGAAATGGTGCACGGTAAAGCTAGGTTAGAACCAAAGTTATTAATTAATTTATTGGGAACATCTGTGGAGAAGTAATTAGTAAACACGTTGACTATTTCATGTTTATCTGTAATTATTCCATTTTTACTAGACAAGTTTATGTTACTGTTTTTCAACTTTTTCCGCCCCAGATTAATATTTACAATATCCCACGTTTTCTTAGTTTTATTGGCCTCATTATTTATTTTATTTTTATAGTAGCTTTGTTTAGTTCTTTTAATGTAGTTTTTGTATAAAAGTTTTTGTTCATTATATAAAATTTACAACTCTGCAGATTTAGTATTAACCATAAACCAGTAAAGGTTCTTAACATAATTTTTTTGTTGCGTTAAATCATTTGTCCACCACTTATTTTTAAAGTTATTATTTTTTATTACAACCTCTTTGACTGGGAAACTAATATTATAACACCATGTAATAGCATCTATAAAGAAGTCAAAAGACTCATTTACACTTCCAATATATATCAAAATCAATTTTGCCTAATTCAAAAATAAAATTTTTTATATTGTTTTCGTTTAAACATCTTTTTTCAAATGTAATGAAGGTGGTGGCATCATTTTCAGTTCGGGCCTTGGTTAATTTTAAGATATGCGCGAAGTGATCAGCGATATGCGGGTTGTGCAGTTCAAGTTTAGAATATTTAACGGGTATGTTGGAAACCATGTAGTCTATGCAACTAGAAGTATTATCACCATTTATATTTGTAAATATGTGAGTTGGGATTACAGAGGTTAAATGTAATTCAAATGAGCTAAAGACATCAAGTAGAATGTTGGTATTATGGCAGTTTTTTATTGCATCGATGTTGAAATCGCCACACAGTATCACATTGCAATAATTAATGCCTGATTTAGGTTCATAACAAATTTATCAATATCACCACTAGGCGGCCTATATGCTACTATTAAAATGTACTTGATCTCAGTCAAGGAGGTTGAATATATAAAGAGTCGCCATAAGAAGCAGAATGTGGCAGCACATTCCTCATTTTAGTGTGATCGAAACGTCAACAAAACGCGACATGTATCTTGGTTTAATATTATTATAAAATAAATGTTTTTGATAGAACATGGCGTTTTTCGCCATAACATATGATTTCGTATCTGCCAAGTAGCTGTACAAATCAAAATAGTATCGATAAGAAGAAATGTTTTGGAATCACTTTTCATAGGGTAAAACAGGTCTGTACTCAAAAGATATGTTGAAACTATTTTCTATTTATTTTAGATTGTATTTTAGATTATATTATATTTGCTTGAAATGTGAAACCGTCATCTCATTCATTACTCTACTGGCTTGATATATGGTAGTGTCAATGTGTAAAGTCAACTAACATGTATCCTCATATGCTGTATAAACTTTTTTTTAATCAGGACCTGGCGAGCCGTTCATGATAGTATGATCACAAGCCACGCCTTCTGCGGCCGTTTCTCATTGTAGGATACAAGCTTTATGGCTACTCCTTATTTATATTCTACCTCCATGGTCTCAGCAATTGTACAGCATATTGCGCATATCTCTATATGACATTCAACGGATAAGTTATTTATAGATTAAATTGGATTTGCCTTTATTTTATTACTAACTATTATAAGAGAGCCACCATGTATATGTGTCAGTCTAGAAAAATATGTTATTATTCTATGATTTGGAAACGCTACGTTAGTAGGACCATT
Organism: Rutpela maculata; assembly: GCA_936432065.2. Taxonomy (NCBI): domain Eukaryota; kingdom Metazoa; phylum Arthropoda; class Insecta; order Coleoptera; family Cerambycidae; genus Rutpela; species Rutpela maculata. Next base: position 131,205,626 of record OW386287.2, on the reverse strand, counting down.
ATGACATATCCAATGCTCCGATATTCATAAAATATCTATATTAAAGTCTGTCAGAAACAAATCAATGTCGTCCAATTTGTTAAGTATACTCTGTACATTAACATGTGAGATATTTAAAGAAATATTTTCCCATTTGGATTGAAATTTTTAATTAGACTTACATTATTGGTCTCGTAAAAAGTTGTACTTTTTGATTAGGGAACCTGTGGGGCCAGTTGTCACTAATAAAAGCTTGTTCAAGTAGATCATGATCAATTTTTATTTTAAACGCTTCCGTTTTTCCATTTGGGTAGAATTTCCACCTCAATATCGCACCCTGGAAATGTAACGTTGCAATGTTTTTCATTCCTTCAACACTAGTACCGGGAGTTACTCGTCCTACATATATCCATGCTTTCCTATTTACAGCTGTTATATCAGATTTAGTTTTAGTACCTGTACCAAATATGGCATGTGGTCTTTCAACTTTGCTCCCGGGATATTTTGTATTTGAGTAATTACTGTTTTTAGAAACATGTGAATCAACACTTACGATTTCTTTTGTTTTTATTTGGTTATAGCGACGTTGTTTTCGGTTTTTGTATACAAGTGTAAAGTCATTATCTTGATCAGTTTCAGGTTTTGCTGGAATACTTTTTTTCAAATAATCAAGTCTTTTATCGTGTGATTTTTTGTTATTGTATATTTTTTGCTCGACAACTGTACTATCTGAGAAGTTCGAGGAATCAGATGAATTTAGATCAACCATTGCTGTTTCCACTTGTCGTTTTTGTAAAAATGCACTGGGGGCATTCGTGAGGAGTGCAATAAGGCCTTTATTGGTGTCACTTATAATTTTAATATTCGTTTCTAAATCATGAACTTGTTGTAACAGTTCACTTGTTCTCCATTCCACTATTCTATCCAGTATTTCCGCAAAAGCAGCACTTTGTAAGAAATGCATTGTCTGATTTTCTTCAGGGTCGTCAGTATTTGAAACACTTTAGTCAGTACCATTTTAATCTTGGATTTAATCACTTAATACGTCTTTTAAAATGAATTATTGTAGGAGCTCACAGAAATACACTCGTACGCGTTAATCGTTCGGAGCGAATGATATATGTTCCGTTGCAGCATCTTCTGTGTAAAAAATGTAGTACATTATTTATCGTGCCTGTAACTCGGAAAATTAGCAAGTTAAAAAAAAATCCAAGAGACAAAAAATGTTTAAAAGGCCTCGATGTATACGTCTGATATTTTTCCTGTTTTTAAATTACAAATTTTTAAAGCGTTACAATTTCAAAGAAATTCTGTTTTTCTGGAATAACTCGGTGAAAACGCATTTTACAGAAAAGTTGTAAATAAAAAAATCGGCAGCTACTGGAAGCGGCTGGAACCTCCCCACTCGGTGAATCTTTGAAGTCGAAAAGAGCACTAAACAATATGAACGATCTCATTTAGTTATATTTATTAAGTTGAAATATTTTTTTCGTATTAAATCAGAAAAATAGTCTTGCGTTCGGTGGGATTTTGACCTAAGAACTTGAGTGTTAAATTTATAGTCTGCACAACATTAATATTTTATTCAATGTTTTTAATACAAATATATGCTTCATCGGATCGTAGCCCGGGGCCAGCCAGACAACCACGGTGAACACCGCCGTGGCGAGTGTGAGGCTGGACGGGGTAGGTCCGGTTTGGCTTGGAGAAAAATAGAAAAGTAGCTCCTGTCTTCTGTAGGCAGGCTTAAAGACTAGGTTAAAATTATAATGTGTCCACATGGACCTAAAATTAATATAAAAATAAACACAATTCTATAAAAACGTTCGTAGGCAAGAGCACTTAATTATTTTGATTATTGATACGGGAAACAACTAAACGAAAAAACCTCTTCGTTGGTAATGGGATGGATGGCAGGGATGGCCATCTTTGGAAAAAACCATATAACTCTTGGTGGACAGTTTCCCTGCCAGATGTAGCCAGGGTAGTTGTTCATGGTGGCTCGTTTAAGTTTGAGTTGGTATATTTTGTTTTATCTTTTGGCCTCGACCAATTTTTCACTAAATCGGTCGGGGAAGTGATAGCTGTCAAATTTTTAGTTCCAATGTTTCTCTGGGGAATTTGGTTTTTGAAAAATGTTTAGGTTGGTACCAATGTCTTAAATTGTTTTTAGGTTATGTAGTACTATTTTTAGGTTATGTTACCGGAAGAATTTCCGGCGGGATGCCGGAAGTAACGGAAATAGTTTTTAAAATTTAATGTCACTGTCACTTTTAAAGTTTTATTGGAAAAAACTCACCGAAAGCGTTCCGGTGGGGTTGCTTACACTTGTAGGGCTTGTAAGCGGTTCAGGATGGCCTCCCACACCATCCGTGGGCTTTATAAACGTCGAAAAAACTTGTAATCTCTCGATGCACTTGACACGTCAAAAATACTCAGCATACAGTCTGCACGCTTTAACACACTAGCAGAGAACTTATACCACAAATGGACCCGTAGTATTTTTTGGGAATTTTCCTTTGAGTCCATTTAATAAAATTTGACATTTTTCTGAAAATTTTACATTTTTCTGAAAAGTTATATTTTTCCGAAAATTTGACATTTTTCTGAAGTGACATTTTTTCGAAAATTTGACATTTTTCTGAAGTGACATTACTCCGAAAATTTGACAATTTTCAAACATTTGACATTTTTCTGAAAGGTGACATTTCTTCGAAAATTGACGTTTTTTCGAAAATTTGACATTTTTCTGAAAAGTGACATTTTTCCGAAAATTTGACATTTTCCCGAAAATTTGACATTTTCCTGAATTTTTGACATTTTTCTGAAAAGTGACATTTCTCTGAAAATTTGACATTTTTTCGAAAATTTGACATTTTTCTGAACTGACATTACTCCAAAAATTTGACAATTTTCAAACATTTGGCATTTTTCTGAAAGATGACATTTCTTCGAAAATTTGACGTTTTTTCGAAAATTTGAAATTTTTCTGAAAAGTGACATTTTTCTGAAAATTTGACATTTCTGAAAGTGTCATTTCCCTGAAAATTTAACATTTTTTCGAAAATTTGACGTTTTTCTGAAAGGTGACATTTCTTCGAAAATTTGACGTTTTTTCGAAAATTTGACATTTTCCTGAATTTTTGACATTTTTCTGAAAAGTGACATTTCTCTGAAAATTTGACATTTTTCTAAAGTGACATTACTCCGAAAATTTGACAATTTTCAAACATTTGGCATTTTTCTGAAAGGTGACATTTCTTCGAAAATTTGACGTTTTTTCGAAAATGACATTTTTCTGAAAAGTGACATTTTTCTGAAAATTTGACATATTTCTGAAAAGTGACATTTCCCTGAAAATTTAATATTTTTTCGAAAATTTGACATTTTTCTGAAAAGTGACATTTCTCCGAAAATTTGACGTTTTCCTGAAAATTTGACATTTTCTTAAAAATCTGACATTTTTCTGAAAAGTGACATTTCTCCGAAAATTTTATATTTCTTGGAAATTAAAAAAAAAAAAATTTCGTGACTCGTCTTGTAGAAATATTTTTTTGATATCATCATCAGTTCGCCTGTTATAAGAATTTTATGCTTTTACGACGTCATCAGAACGTAGGTGTATTTTTAATTCACTCGTATTCCATCCATCTACAATATTTCCACCTACGTTTCAAACTTTAATTGGATGTTTCCAGTTAAGTCGATATCTGCACCAGTTTCTAAGAATTTTTCTTATTTGTGACGTCATGTGACGTAGGTGTATTATTAATTCACTCGTAATCCGTCCGTCTACAATATTTATACCTACGTTTCAAATTTTAGTTCGTTATCTTCAACCGTTCCCGAGTTATCAGCCGAAATCACTGAACACCTCTGTCCTTATTAGAATATCACCCTGTACATTGCACTGCTTTGAGAACAAAACAAGTGAAATTTTTGTTTTTTAATTTTTTTCACGGAAACCAAATCGAAAAAGTGCAAGTGTGATATATCGTTGAAATCGGAATTTTTACTGCTTTTCAATGGTTCAATTACAAATTGCGAGTAATCATAAAATAAACAACTTGTTGTGCCAAAACGGCACTAAACGTAATCCGATCTCAACCAAAACCTTTTCAGATCTTCTGGAGCACTAAAGAAACCCTCATGCAAAGTTTCATCCAAATCCGTTTAGTAGCTTCGCCGCTATCGTGTTAACATACATACACACACACACACACACACACATACATGTCTTCCGTAAGGTGTGAGGACGTGTGCAAAATACTCAGTTGTGGGGACTTGGGAACTACGACCGCTACGTGATTAACCATTTTTTGGTGATCACGGGGCTCTAATCGGTTTACCGATGCACTCGCTCATAATCGAATACACTCCATGCAAACGTTCTGGGGACTGTCCTCATAGTGAACTCAACCATTGAAATGTGTATAAATGACCTCACAGTAAATGTAAAGTAGCTAGTGTGTATGCAATGTCCTCAATCTTAATGAAGCCATTATAATGTATATAAATTACCCCACAGTTAATGTGAAGTAGTTGTTGTGTCTACAACCCCACATTTTATTGAATATATAATACGTGTAAACATATCTTTAAAATTCATTTTCTTATGTACTTCTTAATAATAACCGATTACACACTTACAACTATCATAGAAATGTGTATAAATAACCCAACAGTTAAAGTAGTTATGGCATAACTCCTAAAAAATGTGTGTATTATAAATAGTGTATTGTCTATAAACATTGTTATCAATGACATTTAGTTGCATATAAGGTATTTTTGTAGCCCTGAAAAATTAAAACCGATAAACCCAAGAATAAACTAAACATATACATACAACAGCGCATTATTATATCACGAGTCCCATACAGAACTTTTTAACCTTTAAACCGACGCGGTCCAATTTTGTATTCTACTAGTCGCACACGGTATACAAGACCGGTTATATTATAAACATATTTATGTTATATTTAATTCTAATGAAAGCTGCATCAAAATCGGATCTTCCGTTGAAGAGATATAAAGCCACAGACAGACATACAAACAGATAGACGGACGGACGGACGGACGAACGGACGAACGGACGGACCGACCGACAGACGGACGGACAGACAGACAGACAAACATACGAGTCAAACTTATAACACTTCTCTTTTTTGGGTCGGGAGTTAAAAAATGGAAAATTTTTTAAAACTCCCGATCAATGTATCTAATCGTACCAGTTTCATATGACCGAATCAAAATAAGGCCGAAATCATATTCGGCTACCATAATTGTTTGCACATTTTTAATTTTACTTCAGTCGGGCAATTTCTAGAGAAGTTCAACATGGCGAATTCAAGATGGCGACCAAACATCAAAATCTAATATGGCCTAAAACCCCGACAAAACACTCAAATAAAAAACGTGCATCAAAATCGGATCACCCGTTGAAGAGATATGAAGCCACAGACAGACCGACAGACAAACATACAAACATACGCGTTAAACTTCCCTCTTTTTGGGTCTGGGGTTAAAAATTAACTAACTTCAAACTTTTGGTTATTTTGTGGTGGTGCGTTAATTTCTTGGAGAAGTGTATATTCATTGCGTTGTTCCTATTCGATATATCTTACTATTTCTTAGAATGCATGAGCGAATACACTATACAATCAAATTATAGTGTAAAACTAAAAAATTTTGTCCGCCATCTTGGGGCGTCCGCCATATTGAATTTAGTGTGACGTCATTTTATTTTTGTATTCTTCTCAGCAAACCTTTTCATATCATGGGGGGTGTATAAAAAATAACTGGTCCGCCATATTGGATTTGGAATAACGTCACTTAGCTAACCATACATTGTCATCCAAACTAAACGTGTATGCAAAATTTCAGCTCAATCGGTTAGGGATAACTGTTTTAAAATTCAGTTGCGTCCGCCATATTGAATTTAGTGTGACTTCATTTTATTTTCGTATTCTTCTCAGCAAACCCTTTCATTTGATATCCATATCATGGGGGTGCATAAAAAATAACTGGTCCGCCATCTTTGGGAGTCCGCCATATTGGATTTGGAATGACTTTACTTAGCTAACCATGCATTGTCATCCGAATTAAACGTGTATGCAAAATTTCAGCTCAATCGGTTGGGGATAACTATTTTAAAATTCAGTTGCAATATTTGACCCACAAGAACAAGGCAAGTTAAATAAAAGCTTGTAATCAAGATGGCGACCAAACATCAAAATCTAATATGGCAAAAACCTTCTCGACAAAATGCTCTTTCAAATAATAAAAAGTGCATTAAAATCGGATCACCCATTGAAGAGATATGAAGCCACAGACAGACAGACAGACAAACATACGCGTCAAACTTATAACACACCGACTCTCTTTTTGGGTCGGGGGTTAAAAAAGTATTCTTTTATATGATGGTGTAATCTTACATCACTAGAATACTTTAATATGTTTTTGAATATATCTTAAATATCAACATGTATATTGGATATTGTATGTGATTTTGTGAAAGAGTGCACCTGATATAAAGTTAAAGTATTTTAAATAACATTTGGTAGAAATCACATTAATTATTATAATATCTAAAGTTATATTACCATCTTAGTATTCGCTTAAATATTCCGCCAGACCCCAAACCAAAGGTAAATAAGAAAAGTGTGTGAACTCAACTCATGCAATAATCAAAATATCTGTTCCCTTAATATAATAAGAACGATCCGATAATAAACGACAATGAACGAGGATGAGTCCTCAGAGTTAACCTGATATGAGAAACACACACAATTTTTTTAATACTAGGAAAATTGTGCAGAGGGCGCTTTTATCAACTATGTTTAAAGACCTCATAGCTTATGCATATCCAACAACGTCAAATTTACATAAATTGTGAGGTCAGTCATAATTTGGTTCAGATTGAGAATACCAGTAATGTGATGTTGAAAATAGTCTGAAGTATTATGAAATATTTAATGGTGAACATTTCTAGATAAGAATTATTGACAGCAACGTTGGCGCTGCCCAGAAAATAGGAAAAATAAGTATGGGGACGCGTGTAAGTCCCCACAATTGGGAAAGTCCCCAAAGCCCTGGTTTTTTGCAGGTGGAAATCCCCACAGTTAATGGAAGACATACACACACACACATACATACACACAGACATTTTTCAAAAACAATTTTTTTGGGTTCCTGGGACCTCAAAACGTAAAGATTTGATGTTATCTCAATTTTCGATTTTGGACTAATTGTAGTAACCTCCCACAATTTTATTGTGGGGAGGTTAAAAAGTCTTGTATTTCGATGATACATTTACTTGAATTTTTTCAGATTTTTGTTTCAACTTTTACATTTCTCCTCTCTCGCTATTTAGCAATATTCGATTAGCCATATCTCGAAAAATATGCAACAATTCGCAAAAGTAAAAACATCTTATTTTGGCCAAAAAAGATCAATATATTGTTTCTTCTTTCATTTTGACCTAATTCTGCAAGTTACGGAACCCGTGATAAAAGGGGTGTTTTCTGCTCCTTCCGGTGATTTCTTACTCTAATCTTTCTTTCAGCTTTTTTATTAACGTCATTACAAACATATTGCACAAGGTTTCATCAAAATCCATTCATTAGCACTCAAATTAAAGATTTTGGTCATTTTAGCGCCCCGTTGACTGGACTATAGTCAAATTATAATGCCAGTCAATCATTAAGGATGTCCGTGATTTACCATCGTATTGCAAAAGTACGATTTACTTATCTTTAATAGGCTAGTTAACATTACTTACTCGTATCCTTTTGCTATTATACAGCATGAAATCTTATAAAATTTCATTTTCATGTCCTATAGCTAGTTCAACGTTTTGTGTTAGCGTAAGATCCATCTGTGTGGAGATTTATTACAGCAAATAGATTTATTTCTATAGTGAATTAAGCAGAAGCAACCAGTTCAATAATGTTCAAATTGTAGGAGTATTTCTCATTTATATTCTCATGATAATAATCGGTAAAGGTAATTGTAATTAAGATAACGATAATGATGACGACGACAATAATGATAATGGTAAAGGGTACGAAATCGGATCGGAAACCTCTCCGAGGTGCTAGGAGGATGTAACTCTGCTTGACAGATATCGAACGTGGAATTCAGAGTTAACCTCCCGCAATTCTAATTCTAACAGAGAAGTAGCTCCTTATAATTGACCCTACATGGAATGGGATCACAAGGCAACTGGATGATTTCGATGTTGGCGATGCATGAATTATATACCGGGTGTCCAAAAAGTCTGGAAACGGTCAAGTATCTCGAGAAATACACATTGGATCAAAAAAATAAAAAACACGTCCTTAATTATTTTTAAAGGGCTATCTAATGATACCAAACGCGACCCCCCACCCTCACCCCTTGGAGTGGGGCGGGGGGCAACTTTAAAATCTTAAATGATCTTATTTTTTACTGCAGAATCGGATTCTACTGCAAAAACTACGTCGAGTTTGACAGATGGCGCTGTAATCGCAAAAATATTTCTTTTCGTAATTTCTAAAAAATTCTACAGAAAAATGAAAAATAATAAAGTACGAGTTCATTTTCTTGAAAAAGCCATTCAATGGTGTTAAATTTAATACCCCCCTTCCCTCTCTCTTTTCTTATTCAATTTACATAAATCTTGTTACTCAGGGGTTTTTCAGGCCACTGATTATGAATCTGATATCCAAATTGTCATAAACCAACCTGCAATATGGCGGAATCAATGGTGGCTATAAAATGTTAGAAAATGATGAAAAATGAAATATTTTTGTTAAAGTTTATGAGAAGTTTTGAATATTTCTGATAAGTACTTTTAAGTTAAAATAGACTAAATTTTAAGTTCGAGGAAGAAATTCAAGATGGCAGCTTAAATATGGCGGCAATAAGATGATAAAACTAACTTAAAAATAAATTAAATGCAATAAACTAAACAGGTTATTCCTTTGAATTATTAAAAAATTTAAAAAGGAACAAATTTTCTGATATTTTTAAATATATCCAATATGGCTGCAATACATTAATTACAAATCATAAATTTGCGATTCAGTCCTCCATTAATTTTGAACATAACCTTAAGTAGATCATATTAATATTTCTTTTTTTTTATCTGCTAATAATATAATAAGTGCAACATCAAGAACTTTAAAACAAGAATATTAAACCTAACGTAACGTAAGCCTAATAGATCCTTAAACCAAGAACTCTATACCTCATATAACTTAAGGCAAGAGTTTTACACCATGAACTTTAAACTTAACTTGGTGCAAAAATTATTAGTCATTATTTAAATCTTAAATTTCTCTGTTTAATTTGTGTTGTTTAAATAATATTAATACTCCAGTTGAGTTGAGTTTTTTTAATTGTTGATATTAATAATATTATTAGCAGATAAAAAAAAGAAATATTAATAGTACCTACTTAAGGTTATGTTCAAAATTAATGGAGGACTGAATAGCATATTTATGATCAATAATTAATGTATGGCAGTCATATTGGATATATTTGAAAATTTCAGAAAATTTGTTTCCTTTTTAAATTTTTTAATAATTCTTAGGAATAGCCCATTTAGTTTAATGAATTTAATTTATTTTCAAGTTAGTTTTATTATTTTATTGCCTCCATATTAGATCCGCCATCTTGAACTTTTTCCTGGAACTTAAAATTTAGTCTAACTTAAAAGTACTTATCAGAAATATTCAATACTTCTCGGCGTAAACTTTAACAAAAATATTTAATTTTCATCATTTTATAGCCGCCACTGGTTCCGCTATCTTGCAGAAAAAGTTTTTATTCACAATCATACAAAAATAATCAAATTGTCTTACATGTCAAAAGTTGGAAAGTTTGACATTTCTACTTCATTGGACGATTGAACTGAAATGTGACATTTGCAGGTTGGAAAGTGACATTTTAACATTTCGGGTTGGAAAGTAGCCACTTTCTTACCCGTTTTCGGGTCGGCAAGAGCTTTTGCGAACCTGTGTTTATGCTATTTAAAAATTTAGTAAACGATTTTTTTGGCTTTTTGTTCATTAAGGGAGATGATTGTGAATAAAATAGTATACAAACCTTGGTGAAAAGTTTCATTGCTGTCTCGAGAATTAGTTGACCTCGCCGCTGCGCGCCTCTGCCAACTATCTTATCTCTCGACAACAATGAAACACTTTCCACCTCGGTATGTAATATACTATTATTTGCAAGTTTCAAGATTTAAAAAAAATTGTCATTTTGGCTAAGCTCAATAATTTTGGTTAGCCTAATTAAAAAATCGGCTCTCTTGCGTTTTTTGGAAATTAAATAACGAGTATTTAAAAAAAAATGTCCCAATCGGTTGCGAAACAAATGCTCTAGATAATTTTGAACGAAAAAATCTCAATTGGTGTCATTGTGCGGCACGGCCGCTGTAATAATTAGATCTATCCCTATAGTACGGCCCCAGGAAGTGCCGTAGCTTTCTTGCTGTGGGCGCAAAAGGACGCTTGCTATTCTTTATAATTTGAGACTATTTTTGCATTTGTTAATGTGACCAAAAAAACGTTAACGCCCCTCTCTCATTTTCAACTCGAAAACGAATAGGGTGCTAGATGATTATTTTGGAGAAAAACTAACTAATGGATTTTATATAGATGAATTCTATAAATAAAGACCCACTAATGAACAATATAAAAATATATTACAGAAAAATTGTTGTTACGGATAGCAAAAAGACATCTACAGAGGTGAGCAACAATAATACTTTCTCAGATTTCAATAAACAAAAGATAATATACCTAATAAATGCACAGTAAAACGGCAATCTAAAAATATACACATAAAGCTGAAGTAGCTGGCCAGCGCTAGATATCAAGCAAATAAATTACTTGAGACATTAAATACACAAATGGATGATACTAGTTAAGCCGAATTAGTAAACAAATTGCTTTACTTGCAATTTACGAAACTTTACTAAAAATGTAGTTACATAAAATGTATATTAGCATACTTAAATCAAATGTACAAACACGATGTGCATTTTTGCATATCAAAACTCTACAAAGATTAATAAATAAACTAAACTAAATAACTATACTAACAGACCTTTGACAAAATAACACGGTTCAAGCAAAACTAAAAAACACTCACGCACAAAATCTTTCTACCCAACGGTTATGAAAGTCAAACTGGAATTCAATTTAATGTTAATCATTGAACCAAAAATTAATAAGTGAACTGAAACACGCGCTAATGCAGAAACGTACATTAGAGGCATGTAGACAACAGCTTGGCATCGTCGTATAAAAACAGGAGCATCACTTTTAGTCAGGGTGTATTAAATAGGTAGTCCGACGTACGGCACTTTCCTGTTATAATAATGGCTTCATAAGTGCATCGTTACTATTTACTTTAATAGATGGTGGGAGCAATAAGGTCCTACAATTACCTGGGAATGTGCTTCGTATAACTAACATAACCTCAAATTTTAAGGTTTTTTCATTAATTCTCATTTTTAATGTTTGTATAGGTATTTTTAGCTTGGAGCCATACTGGCTAATAGCAAATATTTAAAAATTCACGCAAATAATTTTTCAATATTGTTGATTAATAAAAACAGACTGCCAATTATAGGTTAGATTCCTAACCTGCAAAAAGTGTCTTATTTTATTGTGACAAACTATTTAAAACTTCATACATATTGCGTTGAACTTGATTTTGGTTGAAAGTACAGGAACCAGGTAGAAATTTTAATAATAGCTACGTAATACTTGTAAATTTTAAGAAACATATTTTTTTGAGGTTAGCTGTGGCGACACGTGCATTGCTGCATGTAGTGTTGCATATATTCTTTCAATGTTTTAATTTAGCTACTTAATGTCAGATGTCACTGGACTCTTGTTTCACTAAACAAAAACAAAACATCGGGAATGTATGCAACACTGTATGCACGTATGCACAGAACCTGTAAAATTATCTATCTATGCGTAAGTAATGAGAGAACTTATTGGTCCTGCCATCTATTACATTATGTACAAAGTAAGCACTTATGAAGCCACTGTGAGGGTTGTCGTCGCACCACCTATTTAATACACCCTGCTTTTAGCACAGCCATTTTGCTGGGCCAGAAACGACCTAAAATAAAGTTTCATTACTTACAGTTTTAATCGGGAATTTCGATGCACTTACTTATTATTCTTATAATTAAGATGGATTCAAATATAAGAATGATTAGGAAATACTTCTGAAACTAAGGGAACAATTAATAGGGACAGGCTGGTAAATTCCCATGGACATTACACCCGTTCATCTCGGAGCTCCATACTTGAATCATGTCACCATCGCGGTTACGCGCTAAAAAATCAAGCTGGCACACATGCGCCGATTCAAGAAAAGCTTCTATTCTGTTTGATAGCATTCTAAAAGACAGGGCCGGCTTAAACAATTTTATGATGAAAAATACAAAATGTGGTAAATTCGGTAAATTAAATAAACAATTGCCAAAAGCCAAAAAGGGAGCTGTTACAGCAATCTTTTTGAGAAAAAGATAATTTAAAAAAACCAATGGGAGTGGCAACTTAACTCACCCCTCATGATGATTATTATCGTTTTATCTACATTTTATCAATTAAATCAAAATACGAAAAATTTCTTTCTTTTCTTGAATTAACCAATTTGTGTTTTCTTAAGTAGCCCATTTTTTGAAATTTTCTCTTTTCTAGATTTGACTATCTATAACTATTGCTGCATCAAATTAAACTAATGATAAAAAAACTTGCAATTTTTCACACGAGAAGCGATATTGATTTTGTTGTTATTTTTGACACCTTTCTATTCGTGATTTTAGGTATCTACCTATGTAGTTTTTCTCGTAGTTTTTTATATATTGTGGGGTTCGTTTTAATATGAAGAGCACCTACTTTTCACATATTTAATATAACAGCAACTACAAACGAAAGACTTGTGACAATATAATTATTTGACAAGACAACTTAAACTAAACTGAAAACTGTAGACATTGTCTTAGTTACGCAGTGGCGTACTTTCATTTCTTACAATCTTCCCCTTTGAATAACACGTACGTCCCATGTGGGATTCAAAACAAGCAGCTTTGGGTTCGGGGCCTTGAAGGTTGTAGAGCTTCTGGGAGGAGTTTTTTCCACTTTCTGAACCGGAGGTCTGTAGACTTCTGCCTGGGGTTTTTTGGAGATAGGATCGCTTCATTTAGGTATCCACGAATCTTATCTATGGCCCATATTGCCGCCAGAGCTTCCTATATTGCCGCAAGAACGTCGTGCAGTAGTTTCTTTCGCTGTCAGTTAACATACGACTAGCAAATTCCACATGCCTTTCATCGGGTCCCTCCCCCTGGAGCAAACATGCCCCAAGTGCATATGCACTTGCATCGGTGCGAAGAATATATGGGACTCTTGTCTTAAAATTCGGCTAGAAGTGAGACATATTTTCAAATGTTCAAAAGCCTCTTGTTGACTATGAATCCATTCACATCTGGCATTCTTTTTCGTGAGAGCAATTAGAGGGCAAGATGAAAATTTCTCGATGAACTGCCGAAACCATGAGGCAGTCTGAAGGAAGGTGAGGAGTTCTTTAACATTTCTTGGTTGTGGCATATTTTTTATAGCTTCTATCTTGGCTTTAAGACCCTCGAGCGTGATCAGGTGTCCACGGTATTTAACGCAGGTGCACCCGAAGGTACACTTACCTCGATTTAAGACTAATTTAAATACTCGAAGTCTATCAAAAACCTTTCGAAGGTCATTCAAGTGTTCCTCGAAGCTGACAGACAAAATAATTAAGTCATCCAGGTACACAAGTAAACTTACATTTTGGAAACCCGCTTTGAAACGGTCCATAAGTCTCATAAATGTTGCGGGACTATCTTTCAGTCCAAAAGGCATCCGATTGTAACGAAACATTCCAAATGGCGTTACAATATTAGATTAATTCGCAAATCTACAGTTGATTTTCTTTTACCCTGTTTAAGAAATGTTTTCTTTCTTCTATTTTAATTTTTTTTTAAGCAATAATGACTCAGATTAGTTTTAATCTTTCAGAAATATTTCTTATATATTTTTGATAAAAGTAAAATTTGTAGTATTGCTTATCTTCTGGTGGTAAAAGTCTATTTGAGGAACTATTAGTATTATTATTTTTTTTTTTTTTTTTTTTGTAAAAGCCAGTCACCCTTTAAACTCTGTGGCTCCGACACTCACAGAGGGGAGCTGGTAGTACCGGTAGCCACTCCCCACGCCCGTGGGGTGAGTGACTACTGGGTCCGCGAATCGTGTGCCCTGAGCAGACGTAATGAACCGAGGGTGACGGCCTTCTGCATTCTGCCGGCTAAGACCTCTGCCGAATTTCGGCATGCCGGTATGATCTTAAGTTCTGAAAGCAGTGTGTGTCTCGTTCCACCGAGGGCTCCTATAATCAGTACCACTATCTTAACAGTATGGTCTGGATAGAGTCTGCGGAGTTCGAAGAGCAAATCTCGATATTTTGTCCGTTTTTCCTCCTCCTTCAAGACAATGTTGTTCTCCGCGGGAGCCGAGAACTCCACGACAAACATTGTCTTGAGT